>CM056049.1:139412984-139682613 GCA_029574335.1 Rana kukunoris | reverse complement strand
AAAAAAAAAAGGGGGGTAGTTTTATTGGCATTTTTTTTAATATGTTTTTTTTACTAGTAAGGCGGTGATCAGCATTTTTTTTCGGTACTGCGATATTATGGCGGACCACATCGGACACTTTTGACCAATTTTTGGGACCATTGGCATTTTTATAGCGATCAATGCTATAAAAATGCATTGTATTACTATAAAAAATGCCATTGGCAGTGAAGGGGTTAACACTAGGGGGCAGGGAAGGGGTTAAGTGTGTTCCTGTTTGTGTTCTAACTGTATGGGGGGGTGGACTCACTAGGGGAAATCACTGATCTTCTGTTCATACATTGTATGAGCAGAAAATCAGCGTTTCCCCCGCTGACAGGAACGAGAGCTTTATGTTTACACACAAAGCTCCCGTGCCCCGCTCTGTAACGAGCGATCGCGTGTGCCCGGCGGCGATCGTACCCACCGGGCATGCGCGCGGGACTCAGGGGGCGAGTGGGGGGCGGACACGCCGCCCCCTAGCGGCCGCTAAAGAGAGTACGTAGAGCTACGTGCTCTCGCGGAACAGTGCCACTGTCCCACAATAATATGACGGCGGGCGGTCGGCAAGTAGTTAACGGTGTGTGTTAAATGCCAATCTATATGAAAGAGGACATATACTCAAATGTTAGCTTCTAGCTGTTTTAGCAGTCTTCTTGGGTATAGGTCTTCTTTTAGGTCTAAATAAAGGTCTAAACTGCTTTTTGTTTGCTGGAGAAAAATGTTATCCACACTCCTTTCAGTGCTGGTCATGTAAGCAAAAGCAAGGGCATTTAATCATGTGATCTCTACTGAATAAAATATGCAATGACTAGGCTTGTGGTTACCTGACTAACAATGAACTAAGCCAGGAGAGATTATCTCCAGGAAAAGCATTTCAGCAATGTTAACTATATCACTTATTTTTTGGAAGCCTAGTTGCTCAGGCCAAATTAGGCAGCGACAACCTGTATTGGTTAATGAAGAAATAACTCTATGACTAATTTGCATACCTAGATTATTTCAATACAGAAACATACACATATGGGGGTTTTATTTGGTACACAGTTTTAATAATAAAAAAAGGCCCTGTTATGTTATATGCAGATGTTTTTAAAAATGTGTTTCTGTTTTTAATTTATTTTTATAATGCAAATGTATTTGACAGTTAAATTATTAACTACATGACACATCAGATGAACACTGCAGCCTAAAGTTGGCATTGTTCATCTGTAGGCTAAAAGCTTTAATTTTGTCAGTGAATCTTCCAGTCTATGTCAAAGCTGAAATGGTAATCACCTGCAGTCCCAGGATGGGGTCATATAGCGCAGGGCGGCGGAGATGCCAAATGCCAGCCCCCCCTCCCAAAAAAAAACAGCGGGAGCATTAAGTGTCAGCAAAAATCCCAACAATCCCAAACAAATTTGAGGACTAATCTTCACACTTACCCCTTAAGCATAAATTCCCTTTGCAAACAAAAATTCGCCCTCTTCCAGTACAAATTTCCCTTCCAGCTCAAAAGCTTTGCCTCCTCAAGTCACCCCTCCTAGCACAAATCTCCAACCCCTCAAATACCCCCTCTGAGCATAAATCCTATCACCCCAATCCCCCTCTCCCAACACAAATATCCCCCCAAATCCCCTCTTCTAGCATTAATCCTGCCCCCCCCCCAAATTTCCCCTTCTAGCAAAAATCCTCCCAGTCATGCCCACTAGCACAAATTCCCCTCCCCAAATGCCCCTTCTAACAGAAATCCACTGTCCTAATATAAATTCCCCACTCCAAACCACCCATTCTAGCACAACCTCCCAAAATTCCACTGTGCCCAGTTTCCTTCCTCATCCCCGAAAGAGGCAATCAGATATTCCCCTCCACTTTACATATACATTTTAGTATCCAGTCATATTGTGTGCATTTAGGATAAAAATCCAGGCCTTTCGTAAAATTATCTGGTCAGCTGGTCAGCTCTTGAGAGAGTCTTTCACATTTTCGCAGCTCTTAATGTGAAAAAGCCTTATCTTAGAGATTAAATCTCTTTTCCTCCAGAGTGCTCCCCTGTCCTCTGTGATGACCTTAAAGTGAATAACTCATCACCAAGTTCACTATATGGGTCACTTATGTATTTCTACATGTTGATTATATCCCCCTTAAACCCTGTTGATCATATCCCCCTTAAAGTGCCTCTCCTTTCACTCCAGTGAGGGCTTTCACACTGGAGCGGTGCACTGGCAGGACGGTAAAAAAAAGTCCTGCTAGTCGCATCTTTGAGGCGCTGTAGGAATGGGGTATACACCACTCCTAAAGTGCCCCTGCCCAATGGGCAGCTCTGCCGAACCGCTGGAAAAGTCCCACTGCAACCGCACTTTTTGGGCAGTTTTAACCATTTTTCGGCCTCTAGCAGGGGGTTAAAAGTGCCCTGCTTGCGGCCGAATAGCGCCGCAAAAAATGACGGTAAACTACTAAAAATAGCGGCGCTTTACTGCCGATGCTTCCAAGGCCCAAGTGTGGAAGGGACCTAAATCCCCTCCTTTTAAGAGAGAAAAAACTCAGTCCAACTAATCTTTTCTCATAGCTGATATCCTCAATTCCTCTTATCAATTTGGTTGCCCTTCTCTGCACTTTCTCCAGTTCACAATAACCTTTTTGTGAGCAGGTGCACAAAAACTGCCGCTTATTCCAGATGAGTCGACTAATGATTTGTACAGGGGCAAAAATAATATCTAATCTCTTTCTGCAGTCCATACATCTTTTAATTCAACATATTAACACATACAGTATTAACAATTCCTCGTTGTTTTTATCTTTCCTCATTGAGGAACATAATGAACAGTGTCCCCCTTGGAATGCGCCAAGTGGCGGACAGTGTTGATTCTCAGTGTTACTCCATCTGAAATCTTGGAACCTCTCTCCATCTTGGACCCTATGATTCCTGGGAAAGATCCACAACCTTTGAATATCACTCCCTATAGAGCGTCCATCTGAGGAGCTCTTACACGCGCATCTGACACATTGCTCTTGGCATATGTGTCCAACATTTGTGGTAAGAGTACCCATCTTTTTTCATTTACCTGTTTTGTTTACCTGTATGCCCATCCGTGCTGGACCACGGGCACCATCAGTCTCTCCATCAACATATGAGCGGTGGACAGGAGTGCTCTATATGAAGACTTGCCTGCTTTGATTTGAAGGACTTGTTTTGTCATTTACACTTCACCTGTTTTGCATATAGGGTTTCACCACCCTTTATATATTTTCTTGTTTTTGGACTACATCATTATAATGTTACCCATGTAAATGGGATTGGTCTACATTGTTCATGCAATCCCATGCCCACTAGCGCTGCACTTATTTTTCTTTCATTAACAATTCCTCAGCACAGGGCTTAATGCTGAGGAAGTTAATTTACAAATTGTGGACAGGGAGGGCTGAAGCAATATAGGAGTGACTGAGGATACGGTATACATGACCTTCGCAAAAGTGTTTGATACAGTTCCCCACATACGGCTAATGCTGGATCAAAATGAAAATGGGGAAGGGGAAAACATAAAGGCACTCACATATGCCATCATCCGTAATATTCAATAGAAAGGTTTATGACTGCTAAAAAACAGTAACAGGGCGGACTTTACAGGAAAAGATAGAAAGAACTTTAAGAAAAAATATACTTTAATACGAAAATTAATAAGATACATAAAATCACATAGATTACACAATAAATGAAAGGATATTTTGAAATTTATTGTGTAATCTATGTGATTTTATGTATCTTATTAATTTTTGTATTAAAGTATATTTTTTCTTAAAGTTTTTTTCCCGTCTTTGCCTGTAAAGTCCGCCCTGTTACTGTTTTTTAGCAGTCACAAAACCTTTCTACGGCAAATGCTGGCTATACACTAGTAGAATTTCGGTGTTGTTGTGCTGTTGATCTCAAAGTCATGGGGGGGGGGGGGGGATATTACAAGCTCAGTTTTAGAAAGATTGAGTTGAGAAAGTAGCGTGATATCCATACTGATATGTCACTCAGTTAATTTGTGATACGTGAGGAGATCGAAGGGGTGGGTTGGGGAGTAGAGAGATGGATCTGGGTGGCTAATGCCCCATACACATGATCGGAATTTCCGTTGGGATAAACTCAAACAGATTTTTCTGACGGAATTCCGTTCAAGATGCCTTGCATACACACTGTCACACTAAATTCCGAACCGTCCAAAACGTGGTGACGTACAACACTACGACGAGCCGAGAAAAATTAAGTTCAATGCTTCCGAGCACACGTTGACTTAATTCTGAGCATGCATGTTTTTTTGCTCCATTTAAACAGAATTTCCGAACATGTTCTCTTTCTAAGTCTGTCGAAATTTTCGATTGAAAAACTCAGATGAGGCACACACAGTCGGAATATCCGATGAAGAAATTCTGTCTGACTTTTTCCATCGCAAATTCCGATTGTGTATACAAGGCATTAGAGGTGGTACTGGAAGCCATGGGAGGTTATTAACTGGCCCAGACAAGAGGTGTAGAGAGAGAATAGGAGGGGCCAAAAGATAGAGAATTGTGGTACCCCAACAGAAAGAGGAAGAGAAGCGGAGGAGATGGTGTTGTATGTGACACTGAAAGTGTGCTGAGATAGGTAAGAGGAGAACTAGGAAACAGCAGAGTCACAGAGCCCAAGGCAGTGGATTGAGAAGGAGCAGGAAAATTTTGCAGCAATTTATTATTATTATATATTTATTTATTTTATTGTTTGGACTAGATGGTGTCTTTTTTTTTTCATCTTACCAACTATATAATACTAACTATTTTTGTATCATATTAAAGAGTCAATTTTATGGGGTAGATTCAGGTAGGAGATAAGCCGGCTTATCTCCAGATAAGCTGTCTTATCTCTGTGTTTTTAGCGCCTAATCTATGCCACTGATTCCTAAAATCAGTTAGGCAAAGATTTTCCTTAGATCAGACAAGCGTAAATCTATTACACTGTCTAATCTTAATTCCATATTTTAGGCTGGCCGCTAGGCGGCGTTCCCGTCTAAAATATGTAAATGAGCCTATATGCCGATTCCCGAACGTACGCGCGGCCGGCGCTATTCAATTACATCGTTTGCGTTAGCGTAGTGCCGTTGTAATGTTATGCCTGCTATATGAGGCGCAGGCAATGTTAAGTATGGACAGCGTGCCAATGCTTTTTTTCCCATCGTTTACGTAAAACGTTCGCGAATAGGGTTTTGCGTAAGTGCCGTTCACGTCGTTTACACGTCGAGATTTGGAGCATGCGCACTGGGAACCAATCATGGCCGGCACATGCGCAGTTCATTCGGCGTGGGGACGCGCTTCATTTAAATGATACGCGCCCCCTACCCACCGAATTTGAACTCAGCCGGATCTTTTACTCTACGCCGCCTCAACTTTACAGGCAAGTGCTTTGAGAATAAAGCACTTGCCTGAAAAAGTTGCGGCGGCCTGGTTTAAAAGCTAAACGCTAGGCATGCCTGTAGATAGGCATTTCTACGTGAATCTAACCCTATGTCTTGTTACACAATCTATATTTTATTGTTTCTCTTTTTTTGCTACTCTACAATATTGAGAATACAAATTATGTTTCATTTTTATAATTATACAAATATATGAAGAGAATGAAATTAGAACACTTCAGTTTCATATTATTTTATAGCTTCTTAGGATTTATGGTACATTAGATTTACATCTTTTTATGAGTAAGCAATTTATGCCTCTTGTAGTGTTTTCCCCACTGTGGCAGATATTACAAAACCTATTCAATCCTTTCACAAAGCTTTTAATTAAGTGCCTTTAATAATTACGTTTGGAAACTAAGTCTCTTTGGGATTTCACGGTTTGATTACTTTACATGAGTGGAGCTTAGGCCCATCAGATACGAACCCAATATCAAAATAAAGCTTTGGTCTTTATTCTCAGAAAAGCACATATTAAAGTGAATGCATAAAAGAGTAAGTAAAACTTTAGATCAATGTATTTAATAATTCATATAAACACTAATTCTGTTTTATTTAATTTGTTGTCTTGTTCTTTGTTTTTTTCTTTTTTGTTCTTGTCTCAGTGATTTTTGTCTGGGAAAGAAATTGCTAGCACCCAAGCTAAATGCTATGCAAAAGTTTACATTTTGCCGCATTTAAGCAACCATCTCACTGTGTATTTGGAACAAAAATATGTCTTAGGAGATGGGAACTGGCATTGTAAGTTACCTGGCAAGAGATTACACAGCACTGCATGGTTAAGAAACATAGCTGATGTTTTTTGTCTTTCTACTTGTATGTGTTAATGCTCTTGTGCATTAGCCTGCCCATTTGAGCGCTCTGAATGCTTGTCCTTTAAAAAGGCTTTCCAAGTCATTTGTGCCTTGCACCTGGTAGTATTTACCTATGGTTGACGACTGCCTCTCGTCTTGGCCATACATCTAGTGTGAATCTTCCCCATCTGCTGTGATGCTTTGTCTGTCTGATCTGTCTTTTGTATTATGATTTAGAACCCATGCTTGCTTTCTCTTCTCTAGATATTATCTTGGTTCTCTAGTTGACTACTCTTATGAATTCTGCTTCACCATTTTTTTTTTGTTCAGATCTGGGGACAATTAAATGCTATATCTATATGTTTAGCTTTAAATCTGAATTCAAGTGAGATATAAAAGACACACATTAAAGCAGTATTAAACCCAGAAGCAAACATTTGTTAAATTGACAATTCTTAGATGTGATGGCTGCATTAGATTTTATTTTTAGGCTTTTTTCTTCTGTTTTCATCTGGTGATCCAGTCAGTAAGTTTGCTGTTTTTCAAAAGAATAAGCTATCTTTCAGATGCATCAGTTACGGGGAGACAAACAATTTAACACTTGGTAGGGGCACTTAAAATGATCATTATGCTCCACCACAAATATTACAGTATGCTCCACAAATTTTACAGTATGAAAATGATTACTGTATCAACACAGAGTGGTACTGTGGAGACTAGTATATACAATCTGCCATGTCCTATTGAGATTGGAAATATTTAGATGTAAAAAGCTTTGACTTTTTAGGCACAACAAAACAAAAATGTCAAAAGTATAAATGTATTTACACATAATGACAGAACATGCATAAAACCACACTGACAGACCAATTAGGAAAGTATAAAGCTACATATAACCAGTTTATAACTACATGGAGTCTACCAACAGAAAAATTGGTTGTATAGTACCGTATTTTCTGGCATATAAGATGACTTTTTGGGCTTAAAAACATGCCTTAAAACCCGGGGGTCGTCTTATACGCCAGTACCAGACCTGGGGCATCCATTATTCAAAAGCCGCGCCTCCTTGTGGTGTTCCGTGATAGACGGAAAACTTGGTTTCCCAGCAGAGCCTCTGTTCGGTGTTCCGTCTATCACGGATGTCTTATCATCCTCGGCTTCGGACCTCCGTGATAGGCAGAACAGCATGAGGAGGAGGCACGGCTTTTGAATAATGGACGCCCTCAGTACAGAACTAAAGGTATGGCACAGTGAGACATGGGGTGGCACAGTGAGGCATGGGGTGGCACAGTGAGGCATGGGATGTATGGCACAGCGAGGCATTTTGACAGCACAGTAAGGCATGGGGTGGCACAGTGAGGCATGGGTTGGCACAGTAAGGCATGTTGATGGCAAAGTGAGGCATGTTGATGGCACAGTGAGGCATGTAATGGCACAGTGAGGCATGTTGATGGCACAGTGAGGCATGTTGATGGCACAATAAGATTTGAAAAAGCTGAATAAAGCATGTTCCTGTCAGCGTTTTTTCCTGTCAGCGGTTCTGTTTCTGGCTACCCCTCAGCTTCTAGACAGACTAGTAGGAAGGGGTTTCGTTTATACAGCAATTTTATACCAAAACCAAATAACTATTTAAATATGGAGAAAAAGTATACATAAGAAAATACAGATATTTAGACATAATTTAACAATTTATAGGGTATTCCATTTTAATCATCCCAGTAATAGGTGGGTGGCCCATAAGGCAGCCAACACAGACAAAACCGGCAAACTCAACAACTATAAGGGCATGCATAACCAGATATTTATATAGAAATATATATTGCATAAAAGGTCAGTAGATATTTGTTAGCTAGACTGTATAGAGGGGCAAGTATACATATTTAAATCCACCTTTTAGGCGTGGCAACTCACTTGTCTTCTGTACTAATATCGGTGCCTCCCGTATCAGATGCCCCTCCCCTTCCTAGTATGAACTGCTTGGCAAGGTGTAAAGGGATATGCCAGGCACTGCAGAGCTGTTCACCACCTCACTGTATAGCAGGCTCTATACAGGGAGTCCTCTCCCTGCTGTCTGCCTCCCTCAGAGGGAAGGAGCAAGCTTCTTGCCAGCCCACTCCATGAGAGAATACAACTGACAAGAAAAGCTATTTTACCGGTGCTCACACCTCCAGCACTGACACCCCCACAAGCCTCTCATGGGGTCCCCTACTAGCCCTTAACTTTCAGGTCCCAGATATCTCCCTCTCTGTCAGGAGAACCCGCATGCCATGTGTGCAGATCCCCAACCACCCAGTTTACCTGCTTGATGTTTAGTTGGGTGAACAAGCCAACCCCAGTGTTCAATAATGGTGAGTTTCTTTGCCAGCTTCTGTGACTAGGCTGCAGCGGGACATGCCTCCTGTCCTCCACTACAGGAACTGGCAGGCGCTCACTGAGAGCAGAGCTGAGGAGATACAGATGACTGCCTCTCCCCTCCCCTCCTTAAGGTGTGAAAGCAGCTGGACAGGGGTGTACACATGCCGTGGCAAAAATGATCCCCCCTCTTGCACTCGGCAGGCATTACTGCTACTAAACTTGAGCCACAAACGTAAATAGTGAAACACAGGAATCGCTGTGCAATTTGATTGTGGCACACATCACTTCCTCACTGCCTGTCAAACACTTCTGAAAAGCGATCAGTAGGCAGTGATTACACTGTTGCCCATTTAAGGAGGTTTATTCTTTAAGATCCTTCCAGGGAGGGGCATGATTTAATTTCCTTCCTGGCTTGGAGTGGAGCTTAGCACAGAGCATACCGGGCTGGCTGATGGGATAGAGAATAGCATATTCATTCTATGCCACCCCTGAGATGGGAACCCCTGCTATTGGTCACACAAAGGTACTCTGCCACTCAACATGGAACTGATGGGAAACAGACGGGTTATTAATTAATGAACTTATGTTGAGAACTGTGACAATAAAATGTTTCCTTTACTTACCTTGTGGCTGCTTAATGTGTCTAAAGTAGATTCTCAGTACCCTTTCTGCTGTAAAGTGAGATAGTACCCCGTTAAGCTTATGCTAGACTGTGAGACCTCATCAAAGGGGAAGAGGGATCCCCGTGAAGCCAATTGTGTGCAAACCTGATCTGCTAGGGGATTGTAGTAGATAGGGGAGTAGGAGCTCTATCCTAGAACCATGTGCCAGAGGAACAGTGCTGACAGAAATGACCAGTAGGGTTGCCTCTTTTTCTTCAAGTCAAACCCAAACACTTTAGTGGTGCACAGACATTTTTTTTGTTCACAAACGTTTTTATTGAGATTTTTTAAGCAAGTACAAAATATAAATGCACAGAGAGAACAAAAAGTACATTCGAGAAACAAGCAGACATTTTTTTTTCAAATATATGTAGCAAGGTCCCGGGTCCCCAGAGGCCTAATGGTGACCTCCAGAGTTAGGGACAGCTGACATCCTTCTATGTAGAGATGGTTACAAGGCATGGTGGATGTAGTGCAAGGTAGATTTATGGGTGCCAGGCACTTGTTGGATGCAAAGAGATTTATTTTCTCTTGAACAGAACTGTGGGAGAGAGGGTTTATGGCCAGGACAACCTTTAGTAGTTGCAATGTCAATTAGCAGACTCTGAGACTTCTATAGGTAGACATTCAGGAAAAGGTTTTCGCAAAATGTATAGCGTTTACAAAATAAGGGATAGTTTTCTTGCATTTTTATTAATTATTTTTTTTTTACTAGTAATAGCGGCGATCAGCGATTTTTTTCGTGACTGCGACATTATGGTGGACACTTCGGACAATTTTGACACATTTTTGGGACAATTGTCATTTTCACAGCAAAAAATGCATTTAAATTGTATTGTTTACTGTGGAAATGACAGTTGCAGTTTGGGAGTTAACCACAGGGGGCGCGCTGTGACTTTGAGTGTTCCCTGTGTGTGTGTGTTTACAACTGTAGGGGGGTGTGGCTGTAGGTGTGACGTCGTCAATCGCGTCCCCCTATAACAGGGATGACGCGATCGATGCTGTGGCCACAGTGAAGCACGGGGAAGCCGTGTTTACACACAGCTCTCCCCGTTCTCCAGCTCCAGGGACGGATCGCCGCACTGCAGCGGCGATCGGGTCCGCGAGTCCCGTGGTCCCGGTCCTGGAGCTTCGGACCGGGTCACGGGAGCGCGTCGCGGGCGCGCGCCCGTGACCCACGGCTGGGTACTAAAACCAACGTATATATACGTTGATGTGCCCAGCCGTGCCATTCTGCCGACGTAAATGTGCAGGAGGCGGTCCTTAAGTGGTTAATCTGTCCTTGCAATGCCCTTGTCTTATCTAATGTCACCAGCACCTGGCCACCTAGTGACAGAAGAGAGAAGTGCAGCAATTCCAGGATTAAGGTAAAATCAATTGATCCCTAACAATTGGACAAGGCAACTATACCTGGCAGGTAAATATAGGAGCAACTCTGCCTAAACATCAGGGTACTACATCTACACTATAGGATTGTAGCAGACCTGGGACACTTTTGGGCACTCCAAAAAGAATAGTAATGTGGCACAGATAGTGCCCCCTCAGCCTCCCGTCAGGCCCTGTTCCGAGCTACATTTCTAAATAATGTGTCAGAGTTTCAGGTGGACTGAAACCTGGACTATCCAAGTGAATCCTGGACAGGTGGCAACCCTAGTGACCAGGTGTATGGTGAGTATGTGCACAGGGCACACCATGTATGCAGGTGTGTGAGTGAAATTGAGCACTTAGAGGGCTGAGGACTGTGAGTCTGGATGGTGTTATTACTGAAAAAGCCCTGCTATAGGCAGTCCCCTGTAGAGTGCATGTGAGTCACATTTTGGGACCCTCTTACAGATCCACCATGGATTAATTTTTCAGAGGAGCAGAAAGCTCTGCCACATAATACTCACTATGTTTAAAAAGTGCCTTGTGTGGTATTGGAGATGCAGTAAAAGCTTGCAGTGGGTGTACATGGCATTACCTTTCCTGAGTTACAAATAGGTACAATGAGGGGTTTTCAGATCACCACATTAATAGAAAGAGGAATCGGGCGGGCAACAGCGAGATCTGAGCAGAAGGTATGAGATTCTGATTTGCATTTAAAGAATTTGTTTTCAGTTCACCCTGAAGTGCACTGTTAACCTAAACATTGTAAATAATATATTTTTGTGAAAATGTTCATTGGATTTTCAAGACATCAATAATCAGTAAAACTTTATAGCCGTACGCTTTTCCTATTCAGTGGCTTACATTTTTGTATTAGTATTGCTATCAGCATGTCGAATACATACTTTTTCTACAAATGTAGACATTTACATTATTTTAAACTATTTCTACATTTGCATGCTTCCAGTAATTGCATTTGCCATCGATCTGCTGAGCTGTGCAGTCAATTTCGAATTGTAAAAAGTCTGCTTCCCTCTGTCTAAACTGTGTAATGTGGGAAACCTGAGCTAGAGAACTTGCATAAAAAAGTAACTATCTGTATTCCAAAATCAATGAAACTAGCGATAACTGCAATACTTTTAGCTACACACAGTGCCATCTCATTTAAATAGTACTTTCTATGGCTCAGTAATTTCTCTACACCCTCATGACATTTTATCAATGACCTGCCTTAGGTGCTTCGGGAATGTTGGATGTACGTATTTTTGTCATGACTAATACTCATAAACAGAGAGTCCAAATGATTGCTGCATTTTGATGAAGGTTGTACATTTAAGTAAGCTGTGAACTTTTTATGTGGTTTTGGAATGGAGATCATTAAGAACTGCTGTTATATATATTAGGAATACATGCATGTTTAGAACTTGGTTTGGTAATAAAGTATAGGTAATGCCAGCACTGGAAAACATATGTTTTTTCTATTACACATGCTTTAAGGGAATTTTACATTGTAAGAAAATATGCCATACATGACTGGGTAACAGGTAAAACTTGGTGTTATAGAGGGGGTGAAATGGCACTTACTCAAAATGATCGGGTTTAATAAATAATATATAGCAAAGATTCCTGTGCAAATAAATTCCCGTGCAAAAAAATCTGATAAATACAATGGCCCTGATTCACGTACCTGGGCGTATCTTTGTGCGGGCGTATCTTATTTACGCTATGCCGCCGCAACTTAGAGAGGCAAGTGCTGTGTTCACAAAGCACTTGCTCTCTAAGTTACGGTGGCGTAGCCTAAATGGGCCGGCGTAAGTCCGCGTAATTCAAAGTAGCTAGGCAGTGGGAGTGTTTTAGTATAATGATCCGTGACCCCATGCAAATGACGGGCCGAACGAACGGCGTATGCGCCGTCCGTGGACGTATCCCATGTTCAGAGTCACGTCGGATAGAATGCCTAAGTGACGTCGGCGCGCAATGTTTACAACGTATGAACGTAACCTACGCCCAGCCCTTTTCTTGTACTACGTAAACTGCATAAACGACGTGCTAAATTAGACGGCGTCGTTCCCTGGCCCATACCTTAGCATTAGCTGTGCCTCATATAAGCAGGGGTAACTTTACGCCGGACGTAAGCCTTATGAAAAGCGTGTATATGAAGCGGTCGGGCGCATCTACGTTCGTGAATCAGCGTATCTTGCTCATTTGCATATTTGCATATTTTACATGGGAACGCCGAATGCGTCCAGCGTAACTATGCGCCCACGATACGTTGGCGTAGGCAAGTTACGCTGGACGACTGAAGCCATGTTTTTTGGCGTATCTTGCTTTGTGAATCGGCGCAAGGATACAACGCCGCACATTTGAAATTACGCCGGCGTATCTGGAGATACGCCGACGTAAGTCTTTCTGAATCTGGCCCTATATATTGGTGCATAAAAGCAAATGCAAATGAGTGCAACATATTAAAAGTATTAATAAATATTTCTTCAGTGCAAATAAGCCAATGCAAAATTAAGGTGCAAAATTAAGCACAAAAAGTGCAGCAATAATGTGCTAAGTAAAAAAGTGAATAAAAATTACGACGTCATTACGCGCCCCCTGCTCGCCCCTGGTCCCAATGCGCGTTCCCGGCGGGCGCGATCACTGCCGGGCCCCCGCGATCGCTCGTTACAGAGAGTGAACCGGGAGCTGTGTGTGTAAATTAACCCCTTCCTCGCCCCCTAGTGTTAACCCCTTCCCTGCCAGTGACATTTTTACAGTAACCAATTCATTTTTATAGCACTAATCACTATAAAAATGCCAATGGTCCCAAAAACATGTCAAAAGTGTCCGAAGTGTCCGCCATAAGGTCGCAGTACCGATAAAAATCGCTGATTGCCGCGGATTTGTCTGATGGAAATTCAGAGCGCGTGCGCGAGGCTTAAGAATGACAATTGCGTGACCATGCAACACTGAACCCAGTATAATTTTATATATATTTTTTTTACACAACTAGAGCTTTCCTTTGGTGGTATTTAACCACCACTGGCTTTTTTATTTTTTGCTAAATAAAGGAATAATGACCAAAAATTTAAAAAAAGAAAACAAAGCTTTTTCACAGTTTCTAATAAAATAAAAAATAAACAGGTAATTTTTCTCCTTCACTGATGTGTGCTGATAAGGCTGCAATGGGCACTACTGATGAGACGGCACTGGTGGGCACTGATAGGTGGCACTGATAGGAGTCACTGATAGGCGTCACTGATGGGCACTGATAGGTGGCACTGATGGGTACTGATAGGTGGCACTGATGGGCACTGGTAGGCAGCACTGATAGGTGACACTGATGAGGTATGTGCTTACTCTTGAGCCGACTCTTTTTGTCTATTGACACACAAAGCATAGCCCAGCCTCACCCCCTGCTCCCTCTTCACTGGCTGTTATTGACAGCAACAGGAGCCAATGCCTCCCACTGCTTTCTCTGAGCCAATGAGGAGGGAGAGACACTGCTCTCATGCACATCGCTGGATTAAGATTGGGCTCAGGTAAGTGTAAGGCCACGTACACACAATCGAATTTATCTGCTGAAACCGGTCCGACGGTGTGAATGCAGCCTTAACATTACCACTCACCCCACATGTTCAATCTGATTGCACAATTTCCTTTAGATCTACCAACAAATATTTAGTACACAAGTCTGGTTGAACAAACCTGGATTAGTCAACTGAGGATGGTAGATATTACTGCTGAACAAAGCTTAGGGGAAAATCTGACACTACACATTGGACAATTCATAATAATGCTGCAGAGAAAAACAAAAAAGGTACAATCTGTAGTAATATGACAATGAATCATGGCGACGCCATTTTGAGACATCCATGTTGAGATAGATATTAGCTATCAGCTATGGGTTCAATATAAGATTTGAGTTTAACTACCGTATTTATCGGTGTATAACACGCACAGGCATATAACACGCACCCTAACTTTAAGGCCCTGTACACACGATCAGACATGTCCGATGAAACATGTCCGACAGATCGTTTTCATCGGACCAGGCTGAAGTGGTCTGTTGGTCTGATGTGCGTACACACCATCGGACCAAAATCCCCTCGGACCAGAACGCGGTGACGTAGAACTTAACGGCGTGATGAAAAAACAAAGTTCCATGCTTCCAAGCATGCGTCGACTTGTTTCTGAGCATGCGCAGGATTTTGGTCCGATGATTTTGTGTACTAACCATTGAACCTGTCCGACGGACAGGTTTCCAGCGGACAGGTTTCAAAGCATGATTTGAAACTTTTGTCCGCTGGAAAACGGTCCGATAGGCCGTACACACGATCGAACATGTCCGATAAAACTGGTCTGCGGACCAGTTTCAGCGGACATGTTCGATCAGGTGTATGCGGCCTGAGAGGGAAGTTTCAGGAAAAAAAATCCACAGCCCCCTGTGTATAACACGCAGGCACAGCTTACCCTCTATTTTCAGGGTAAAAAAGTGAGTGTTATACGCCAATAAATACAGTATGTTGAACTTCTGCTTTTGTATGCTGTTGAACATCTTCTGCAGAACTTTCTGCAGAACCCACAGGTTTAACACCATGTAGTAAATGTAGCTTAATAGGTACATTACTTCTCTGTATCCATCTATATGAAGCTTCTTGCAATGTATCGCTGTCTGAAGATATTTCCCTGTTCTTCTGTTAAATACGGAACACCAAAAACATGATTATGAGTCATGTAAACAGATGATGTGGGTATGACGTGGGTATTGCAGCCATGTTTAAAGGGTTGGTCAATCTAGGTATAATGATATGAAAAATGTACACCCATGTATTAACCACTTCCACTTCCCCGTCTATGATTGGATGATGATAAGACTATAAAAGTTCTGCTTCCGCAATTTATTAAATAGATTTCCTTTTGAGCACAACGCTGTCTGTGTAAATCTCTCAGTACTGATCCGGGTTCTTTGGGTGTGGCATTTGTGTTATTACCTTATATAAGCTGGTCTGAGGCATGTAGAGGAACTACCTATTTGAAGTTAGGACCTAAGGGACAAGATCCCTTATGTTCAGAGTACCCCCCCCCCCCCAAAATGTATTTTTAATGCAGGTTTACATTATACTAGTCAAACCAAGCATTGACATCTGACAAATAGAATGAAGTGGTCACCCATCTCCCTTCCTTTTTTTGCTACAGGGCTAACTGAGAGAAGAAGCATGCAACCGTTGTTAGCACCATTTCTAAAGCTAATTGCTCTTCTTCAGTCAAGCAGATAGTTAAATAATATTTACTAGCACTTTAATTTGAGACATAAAGACAGATAAACATCATTCCAAGGAGAAAAAAATGCTAATTAAATATCAATACTGGAGCATGAAGTTGTCCAAACATACATATCTGTATACTTGTTGGTACCCTTGGAAATATGATACAATGATAATGACTGTTTTCCCTGTTTATAAGGAAACGCTATGTTCTCTATCTAGGCTGTTTATTTCTCATTTTGGCAATACAGAGTCAATTTTGATAATGACTTTTTATACTATAAGACACACTTATCTATCATAAAATATATATATATTTTTTTTATTGTAACCACTTCCAGCTATTTAGTAATGCAAAAGTATATATGTTCCTAATGCAAATTTCGAATTAGGATTTTTCCCACTTCCCCACATACAATACATGGTATTTAACCACTTGAGGACCGCCACACGCAGAGATATACGTCTGCAGAATGGCACGGCTGGGCACAAGGGCGTACATGTACATCCCCTTTTAGAGCCCAGCGTACTATTCCTATCAACAAACCATATGGTATTTCAGGACGGTTAAATCTCAGCAAAACAAATTTATATTGGTTTTGTGTATTTTTTTTTCTAGGGTTGTCCCGATACCACTTTTTTAGGACCGAGTACAAGTACCAATACTTTTTTTCATGTACTCGACCGATACCGATTACCGATACTGCTAGACCGTCCCAGCAGACAGATTCGATCGTGTGTACGGCCGAGCCGACGGATTTGGCCACCCGACAGATTTCAAAGCATGCTTTGAAATCTATCGGGTGGGAATCCGTCCGCCCGACATGTCTGCTGGTTAGTACACTTACCAGCAGACATGTCGTCCCGCACCGCCGCCGAATGGATTCGGCGCATGCGCGGAAGTGTTTTACTTCCTGGTGCGGTGACGTGGCGTCGTCACCGCCACGTCACCGACACGTCAGCGCGCCGTCTGCTGGCGGGGATTTTGGTTTGCTTGTGTGTACACGCGAGCAAACCAAAATCCTATCAGACAGATTTGTTCAAATCGGTCGGTCCGTCCGACCGATTTGAACAAATAGATTGCCTCGTGTGTACGAGGCCTAAGTAAACACATGCGCTGGGTGCCTATGCATTAAAATTTCAATTTCATTACACATGTTACATATGACTGCACACACCAGCGTGCGAATAATAATTATAGTCACATTATTTATTGTTAAATCTAAACTGATGATCTGTAGGGGCTATTAAAGCATCACCTATGAAAAATTTAGGGTAATAAAGTTTGTAAACATTTAATGAGCACACATAATTTTTACGGTTTGACAAGCTCAATCGCTTGTAACCTCTTTTATATCTTACAAAACCATTTGATAATGTATCACTTTTGTGTGCCTTAACCACTTGCCGTCTGCCTCATATAGATATACGTTGGCAGAATGGCACGGGCAGGCAAAGCAACGTACAGGTATGTTGCTTTGAATCTGCCACGATCATGTCACGGAGCGACAGAACAGGAGATGCCGTTGTAAACAAGGCATCTCCCTCTTCTGCCTAGTGACACAACACTGATCGTCTGCTCCCTGTCATTGGGAGCAGCGAGCAGTGTCACAGTAAGCCCAGCCCCCACACAGTTAGAATTACTCCCTAGGACACACGTAACCCCTTCCGCCCCCCTAGTGGTTAACCCCTTCACTGCCAGTGTACTTTACACAGTAATCAGTGCATTTTTATATCATTGATCGCTGTATAAATGACAATGGTCGCAAAATAGCATTAAAAGTGTCCAATGTGTCCGCCACAATATAGTAGTCAAGATAAAAATTGCAGATCGCCGACATTACTAGTAAAAAATAATAAAAATGCCATGAAACCATCCACATTTTTGTAGTTGCTATAACTTTTGCACAAACCAATCAATATACGCTTATTGCAATTTTTTTTTACCAAAAATGTGTAGAATAATACGTATCGACAGGACTGCGCAATTGTCAGTTAAAGCGACGCAGTGCTGAATCGCAAAAAGTGGCCTGGTCATTTGGCAGCCAAATCCTCCGGGGCTGAAGTAGTTAAAAATAACTATAATAGATTTTTTATTGAAATTTTACACTTGATAAACTGTTGCGCTAATATTGGTTGACATAAAAATCGTAAACTATCACTATTTTATACTTTAGGATCTCTGCTTTCAAAAAATATTTAATGTTTTGGGGGTTTAAAACCTTTTCTGCTGCCGCCTCCTGCCCCTTTAACCACTTAAGGACCGCCTACTGCACATTTATGTCGGCAGAATGGCACGGCTGGGCACATCAACGTATATATAAGTTGATTTTAGTACCCAGCCGTGGGTCACGGGCGCGCGCCCCCCGCGACATGGTCCGAAGCTCCAGGACCGCGGGATTCGCAGTCCCGATCGCCGCTGCAGTGCGGCGATCCGTCTCTGGAGCGGAAGAACGGGGAGAGCCGTGTGTACACACGGCTTCCCCGTGCTTCTCTGTGGCCGTAGCATCGATCGCGTCATCCCTGTAATAGGGGGACGCGATCGATGACGTCACACCCTACAGCCACACCCCCCTACAGTTGTAAACACAACACATAGGCACACATCCCCTACAGCGCCACCTGTGGTTAACTCCCAAACTAAAACTGTCAATTCCACAGTAAACAATGCAAATTTAAATGCATTTTTTGCTGTGAAAATGACAATTGTCCCAAAAATGTGTCAACATTGTCCGAAGTGTCCGCCATATTGTCGCAGTCACGAAAAAAATCGCTGGTCGCCGCTATTAGTAGTAAAAAAAAATAATTAATAAAAATGCAATAAAACTATCCCTTATTTTGTAAACGCTATAAATTTTGCGAAAACCAACCGATAAACGCTTATTGCGATTTTTTTTTACCAAAAATAGGTAGAAGAATACATATCGGCCTAAACTGAGGGAAAAAAAAGTTTTTTTATATATTTTTGGGGGATATTTATTATACCAAAAAGTAAAAAATATTGCATTTTTTTTAAAATGTCGCTCTATTTTTGTTTATAGCGCAAAAAATAAAAACCGCAGAGGTGATCAAATACCACCAAAAGAAAGCTCTATTTGTGGGGAAAAAAGGACGCCAATTTTGTTTGGGAGCCACGTCGCACGACCGCGCAATTGTTAGTTAAAGCGACGCAGTGCCGAATCGCAAAAAGGGGCAAGGTCCTTTACCTGCATTTTGGTCCGGGTCTTAAGTGGTTAAGGGGATCTAAATGCAGAGTGGTGAAGGCAGGCATTCATATCATGTGACTTTTGTGATTGGCTGTCTCTGCAGTGAAATGATCGGAGGCTCCTGATCACAAGTATACATCAGAAGTTTTATAGTTTTTCTTTAGTTATGCCTTGTATACACGATCGGAATTTCCAATGGAAAAAGTCAGACGGACTTTTTCCATCGGAAATTCCGACATTGTGTATGCCCCATCTGAGTTTTTCCATTGGTATTCCGATGTGAGTTTGGTCGGACAAAGGTCCGATCGTGTGTACGGGGCTTTAGTGTGCAGGGAGCACACAGTGAGCTTGTTCTCAGAACAGTCAAAAGAAACCTATAGACACATATGTGTGGCTTGCTCAGCGCTAAAGCTCACCTGCCAAGAGGCCGCATATATGCGTACAGCTGATGGGAACAGGTTAAGTAATTTTCAGGCCTAAAATGTTTTTTTTTTTAAAACATGTCTTCAAAAAAACACAAAAAAGCCTCTAGTAGCAAAAAAGGTGAAAGGGTAACTCCGCTTTTGTGGAAACATACAGCAAATAAAATAAAAATATTATAGCATGTAAAATTGCTGCACTAGCCATACTGTGATTTATTATTATCACCTTTCCATTCCAATATGCAGCACCGTAAGTTTCTTTACATTTCGATGTAATATGGCAACCTGGAGGCGTTCCATACATAGTGTGGATAGAGGAATCTGTTTGATTTATTTTTCTTTCAGCCCACCAGCTGAAAAAAAATCCATATTTGTATGGTCAGGTTTAGTCAGAGAGCAGCCTCTGATGTTTTACACTAGGAGCCCCCCTTCAGCTCAGCATGCAGCCCATTAAAGTGTAAGTTTAATCTAACAGCAAAGTTCTATTTGCTCCCATTTGGTCTCTTAAATACACACAATGCTATGACCTAATAACTTCTTGTGCTTTTTGCCTCTTCTAACCCTCTGACTGAGTTTGTTTAAAAACATTGGAAGAACAAAGACTAAAGGTTGGTGCAGACATTTGTGAATAACCCGTACACACGAGCAAATAGATCTGTTCAAATCGATCGGACAGACCGATTTGAACAGATCTGTCTGCTGGGATGTATTGGTTTGATCGTGTACACACGATCAAACCAAAATCCCCGCCGGCAGACAGCGCGCTGACGTGTTGGTGACGTGGCGGTGACGTTGACGCTGCCACGTCACCGCACCAGGAAGTAGACACATGTGCGAGCAGATATGTCTGCTGGTTAGCGTACTAACCAGCAGACATATCGGGCCGACGGGTTCCCAGCCGACAGAGTTCAAAGCATGCTTTGAAATCTGTCGGCTGGCCAAATCGGTCTGTTTGCCCGTACACACGATCGAATCTGTCTGCAGACCATTTCCAGCAGACAGATTTGATCATGTGTACGCGGCCTTAAAGGAGGGCCCCTAAGAAGAATGTGGTAAGGTAACGGCAGGCCCAAATTCAAACCAGCAGCTCCTATGGTGGTAGTGCTACATTTTGTTTATGGGTTTAGATACACTTTAAATTGTCAGGAAGTAAGCTAACTTTTTCAAAGAATTCAAAACCTATTATCGAGATTATTTTCATTTAAATTGTCAACTAACATGGTTCTATTCTGAATAAAGTAATTATTTTTACAGCAATACAAATAATAATGGTAGTTATATCAGAGGTTTGTCTGGGAGCATTTTTGTATTTATACAATGTACTGTATATTTGTTAAAATGTATGTGTGTGTATGAGGTTTGGGTGATGGATTGCTGAATGTGGTTAAGCTGGTGACCTCATGACTGTGTCTTCTGAATAGAAATGTTCTATTACTATCCAAACTCTATAATAAATTGCTCTAATATATAATAAGAACATGGTTTCAAGGATGCACAAAAAATCTCAGATGCAAACATAGATTCAGGTTTCTATCCGGAATCAATAAATAAACTATATTTATATAAATGACATATGAAAGGGTTTAATTAATGGCACTATGGAACTTTTAACTTAATTTAGCAGCAATGAGCTGTGGTTACTACCGAGTAATATATGTCATTCTTTACATTACTAAGTAGGTCCTGGAGCCCAATATCCTCAATAAATTCTTCTTCCAGGATAAATGGAGTATGTTATTTGGCATTCCCATTTGCTTTAATGGGTCAGTAAGCCTTAAAGTAGAACTACAGGCGAAATTGAAGAGTTTGAAACATATAAAGCTTGCCACAGATATGAGAAGAGAATTACGTTATTCTGCCTTTTTTGGACGGAGTGAGTGCCTGTATCCCATTTTTACAGCATAGGCAGTCATCCCATGACTGACTAATCAGGCAGGTTTTAAAATGTTGTCTGACTACTATTGTTCATTCAGCGATAAGTCAGCCCAGATGGTATCTCATTTGTGTTCCCACCCTCTCCTCTCCTATAAAGGTGGAAAAACAAAGGCTTGGGCATTAAGCATATTTTCACTTTTACAGTCAAATTTGAGAAAGCCCTACTAAATGTTTGTTATGTTTTCCTAATCACACATCATGCACAATCTTTAAAATATTTCTTACATTTGAGATGTAAGATGGGTCATGGCTGACTACAATGTTTTTGGTAATTTTAAGCAGGCCATACATGGTGCAAATTTCTTTCCTGACACCACGAGTTGTAGGAAAGAAATGTTCACGCTTCCCCATCAACACAGTCAGTGCTGACAGGGGAATCCCTCCTGCCAAACAGGGAACAGGGGGTGGGCATAGGAAGCCATCCCTGCTGGGAGAAGTAAGTGATTATGTATGGGGAGGGGACAAGGGAAGGTATTATATGAATACATTACACTTCAACTTTAACCACTTGCCTACTGTGCACCTATACCCCCTTCCTGCCCAGACAAAATTTTAGCTTCCGGCACTGCGTCGTTTAACTGACAATTGCGCGGTCGTGCGAAGTTGCTCCCAAACAAAATTGGCATCCTTTTTTTCCCACAAATAGAGCTTTCTATTGGTGCTATTTGATCGCCCGTGCGGTTTTTATTTTTTGGGCTATAAACAAAAAAAGAGCAACAATTTTGAAAAAAGACACAATATTTTTTGCTTTTTGCTATAATAAATATCCCATAAAAAAAAAAATTTGATCTCAGTTTAGGCCGATACGTATTCTTCTACATATTTTTGGTAATAAAAAATAAAATCGCAATAACCGTATAGTGACTGGTTTGCACAAAAGTTATATTGCCTACAAAATAGGGGACATAATTATGATTTTTTTATTTTAATTTTTTTACTAGGAATGGCGGCGATCTGCGTTTTTTTTTTCCGGGATTGCGACATTATAGCTGACACATCGGACACTTTTGACACATTTTTGGGACCATTCACATTTATACAGTGAACAATGCTATAAATATGCATTGATTACTGTATAAATGTGACTGGCAGGGAAGGGGTTAATCACTAGGGGGCAGGGAAGGGGTTAAATGTGTAGCCTAGTTTGTGTTCTAACTGTAGGGGGAGGGGGTGACTGGGGGTGACTGGGGGAGGTGACCGATTGTGTCCCTATGTACAAGGGACACAGCATCGGTCTCCTCTCTCCCTAAAGGACGTGGAGCTCTGTGTTTACATACAGAGCTCCACGTCCCCGCTCAGTTACACGACAATCGCGGGTGCCCGCGTACAGTGTTGTTAGTAACCCGATGGGTGCGCGCGCGCCACCTAGCGGCTTGAATTGACATCACGTCATATGACGTGATGTCAGGATAATGGAGTATCCCGCCCGCCGTCATTTCACGGTGGGCAGTTATTAAGTGGTTAAATATATATTTTCTTTAAAAACGAATGAACTTGTTGGAAGTTTAGAGATGCCATGTGCTTCTGCAAACTCTCTGTGTTATCTCAAGAAAATTATCGAGCCCTCCTATGATAGACTACAGAAAGAGTAGACTTTGGGGTTGATTTACTAAAACTGGAGAGTGCAAAATCTGGTGCAGCTGTACATGGTAGTCAATCAGCCTCTAACTTCAGCTTTTTCAATTAAGCTTTGGAAAAAAAACTGTAAACGTATTGGTTTCTATGCAGAGCTGCCCCCTGAATTTTCACTCTCCAGTTTTAGTAAATCAACCCCTTTATTTTGTAGAGATCTCAGAGTGGGAGAGGTTGAGTAGTACAGCAAAAGACACTGAGCATGGCTGGAAGCACCCAAAAAACTGTTTATTTCCAGCCCAAACAGGGTTTAAGAGCCAAGTGCATTTCTGACACATCAATGAGTTTTTTTTTTTTTTTTTGTACTTACAGTGTCTTTAACCACTTAAGGACCCCCGCACGCACATATACGGCCACAGAATGGCACGTACAGGCACAAGGGCGTAAATTTACGTCCCCGCCTATGTGCGGTTCGGGGGTCCCATCGGGACCCCCTCCGCGGCGTGCAGGGGTCCCCCTGGCTCCGGGAGCGATCCGGGACGAGCGGGCGGATGTCGGCGTTTACCCCCCCCCCCCCGCGATCGCTCCCAGCCAATGCGCGCGCTCCCAGTCTCCTGTCACTTCCTCCTCCTGTGTAAACACAGGAAGGGGGAAGTGATGTAATCTCCCATCGCAGCGGTATTTCCAACCGCTGCGATGGGAGAAACACCTAACAGTAAGTGTGCACCAACATTACACTGACACACACTCACATAGGCATACTTAACCCCTTGCGATCTGCCCCCCCTGTCACAGTGTCACTGAATGCAGTGATCTAATCACTGCATTTAGTGTCAGTGTGACAGGCAGTGTAAAATCAGTTAGTGTTAGGTTCAGGATAGCCCCCCCACCCCCCGTAATAAAGTTTTAACCCCCTGATCACCGCCCTAGTTAACCCTTTCACTCCCTATTGCCAGCGTCACTAAGCGATCATTTGTCTGATTGCTGTATTAGTGTCGCTGTTCCCGCTAGGTAGCTATTTTTTTTTATCGCGATTTTTTTTTTTACTAAAGACATGTGGCTAAATAAATTTTGGCCTAAATGTTTGACTAAAATTTAGTTTATTTGATTTTTTTTTTAACAAAAAGTAAAAAATAGTGTTTTTTTTTCAAAAATGTCGCTCTATTTTTGTATATAGCGCAAAAAATAAAAATCGCAGAGGTGATCAAATACCACCAAAAGAAAGCTCTATTTGTGGGAAGAAAAGGACGCAAATTTTGTTTGGGAGCCACGTCGCACGACCGCGCAATTGTCAGTTAAAGCGACGCAGTGCCGAATCGCAAAAACACCTTGGGTCATTTACCAGCGTATTGGTCCGGGTCTTAAGTGGTTAAAGTGATAAAACTCATGCATGCATTGTAAAGATGTTTTTTTTTGTTTTATAGTTTGCCATTCCAACATTGGTTTTCTTAAAGTGTACCTGGTACCTGATAAAGTGTATTTTGTACTTGTATGTTGATCCTTGTCCCTTCTATGGTTGGGAGGTTGTAAGAGTTGTCATACAAACTTTTATGCCCCGTACACACGTTCATCCGATTAAAACGGTCTGATGGATTTTTTCATTTGATATCCGATGAAGCTGACTTTCATCAGTCTTACCTACACACTATCAGTTAAAAAAACGATCGTGTCAGAACGCGGTGACGTAAAACACAACGACGTGCTGAGAAAAATTAAGTTTAATTCTTCCAAGCATGCGTTGACTTGATTCTGAGCATGCGTGGATTTTTAACCAATGCACGTGTCCACAGACGGTCGTTTTTTTCTATTGTTTTTTTTAACCATTAGATAATTTTAAAACAAGTTATTAGTTTTTTCACCGATGGATAAAAAACTGATGGGGAGCCACACATGATGGGTTTGTCTTATGAAAACCGTCCATCAGACTGTTTTCATCAGACAACCCGATCGTGTGTATGCGGCAATACTGTCTAGTAGGGTTATAAGTGTCCAAGGCATAATCTATGATATTATCAAAGTCACCAGCTATTATGGTAGCACTTTTCATGGGCATCGAATAGGGCTAGTTTTCCAAAATAATAGGCCAAACTCTAAAATGGAGTTCGGATATAAACATTCACCAGTGGCAGTCTTTTGCTGTTGAATTCTATGATGGCTTCCTCATATCTGCCTCCTGGATCAGAGAAAACCCTCTGTACATTGCAAGTTTTTTTTAGCAATATCAAAACACCTCTAGCATGTGATAAGTGCAATGCATGTATGGCCCTTTGAGCCCAATGTCGCTTTAAAGAGAGAATTGTATATCCCATGAGGTTCCTAGAGGAAGATTATGAATTTAGACCTGTGATGTTCCATGATAAATTCAGGAATGTGTAAAGCACAGAGTGGAGAACTCAGAAGTGCACATCACACAGAGTGCTGTGATCAAAAGTGTGTAATGCACAGAGTGAAGGATCCAGGATTGTGTAACCTACAGAGTGAAGTGCCCAGGAATGCATATCCCACAGAGTGAAGTGTTTAGGAATGCATATCCAACAGAGTGATGTGCTCAGGAATGCATATCCAACAGAGTGAAGTGCTCAGGAATGCATATCCCACAGAGTGAAGTGCTCAGGAATGCATATCCCACAGAGTGAAGTGCTCAGGAATGCATATCCCACAGAGTGAAGTGCTCAGGAATGCATATCCCACAGAGTGAAGTGCTCAGGAATGCATATCCCACAGAGTGAAGTGTTCAGGAATGCATATCCCACAGAGTGAGAGTGAAGTGCTCAGGAATGCATATCCCACAGAGTGAAGTGCTCAGGAATGCATATCCAACAGAGTGAAGTGCTCAGGAATGCATATCCCACAGAGTGAAGTGCTCAGGAATGCATATCCCACAGAGTGAAGTGCTCAGGAATGCATATCCCACAGAGTGAAGTGCTCAGGAATGCATATCCCACAGAGTGAAGTGCTCAGGAATGCATATCCCACAGAGTGAAGTGTTCAGGAATGCATATCCCACAGAGTGAGAGTGAAGTGCTCAGGAATGCATATCCCACAGAGTGAAGTGCTCAGGAATGCATATCCCACAGAGTGAAGTGCTCAGGAATGCATATCCCACAGAGTGAAGTGTTCAGGAATGCATATCCCACAGAGTGAGAGTGAAGTGCTCAGGAATGCATATCCCACAGAGTGAAGTGCTCAGGAATGCATATCCCACAGAGTGAAGTGCTCAGGAATGCATATCCAACAGAGTGAAGTGTTTAGGAATGCATATCCAACAGAGTGATGTGCTCAGGAATGCATATCCAACAGAGTGAAGTGCTCAGGAATGCATATCCAACAGAGTGAGAGTGAAGTGCTCAGGAATGCCTATCCCACAGAGTGAAGTGCTCAGGAATGCATATCCCACAGAGTGAAGTGCTCAGGAATGCATATCCCACAGAGTGAAGTGTTCAGGAATGCATATCCCACAGAGTGAAGTGCTCAGGAACGCATATCCCACAGAGTGAAGTGCTCAGGAATGCATATCCAACAGAGTGAAGTGCTCAGGAATGCATATCCCACAGAGTGAAGTGCTCAGGAATGCATATCCCACAGAGTGAAGTGCTCAGGAATGCATATCCCACAGAGTGAAGTGCTCAGGAATGCATATCCAACAGAGTAAAGTGCTCAGGAATGCATATACCACAGAGTGAAGTGCTCAGGAATGCATATACCACAGAGTGAAGTGCTCAGGAATGCATATACCACAGAGTGAAGTGCTCAGGAATGGATATACCACAGAGTGAAGTGCCCAGGAATGCATATCCCACAGAGTGAAGTGCTCAGGAATGCATATCCCACAAATGTACTATTTATTCTAGGGTCAGCCATGCATAACATACAGGGTTTAGGGTTCATGAGTGCATAATGCAGAGTACAATGATTAAGATTGTGTATCACACAGAATGCAGGGTAAGGAGTGAATTTTGCAGTTAAGGAGTTAGGAGTGCTTATCACACAGAGTGCAGAGGTTAGGCGTACATAATGCAGAAAGTGCAGGGGTCAGAAGTATGTAATGCACTGGCTAGTGTACAGAGCAGGGGCGCACTGACAACTATGGGGGCCCCTGGGAAATAGGAGATTATGGGGCCCCCGGACAATAGGAGATTATGGGGCCCCCAGACAATAGGATATTATGGTGCCACACAGTATTCCCCACACACAGAATACACATACACAAACTGAAAAGGTACCGGAGAGGCAGGTCAGCTACAATCTTGGATTTTTTTTTTAAAACACAGATTTTAACATACTATCTGTCCCTGGTTTTACTGAGGCTGGCAACCCTGATGTGGCCCCCTAGTGGCCTGGGGCCCTCAGGCAGTGCCCGAGTGGCTAAATGGTCAGTCCGTCCCTGGTACAGAATGCAATCAAAAATTCCCCCTTCCACTCCCCAAGACCATGTCTCCTACAGTACATATCTTCCCCATCATCCACAATTCCACACCCAGTAGAGATGTCTACTCTATATGTAAATGCATAGTAGCTGTTAATTAGGGGTTGATTTTCTAAAGGCAAATAGACTGTGCAAGTATAATTGCACTCTGCAAGTGGAGTTGCAATAATTTTCCTTTGTAAATTTCAATGTGCTAATAATTCACTTTATAAAGAATACCCAATCAGGTGCATGTAAAATTAAAATAGAAAAGCATTTTTGCTGGCACATGATTGGATAATGGAAATTAACAGAGATTTACCACATGTACTAAGCTCTGGGGAAAATGAGTGCAACTGCTCTTTTAGAGTGTAACTGTCCTTGCAAAGTGCACAGTCTATTTACCTTTAGTAAATCCACCCCTTAAGCCTCGTACACACGCTCGGTTTATTTGGCAAGAACCAGCAAGAAAACTGCTGGCAGAGCTTTCTTTCCGAGTATACCGAGCGTGTGGCTTTCAGGTTTCTCATCAAGAAAACTGCCTAAAATCTCGACGATAAAATAAGAGAACCTGCTCTCTATTTTCTCGTCATGAAACCCGAGAGTGTGTTGCCGTGTTGCCGTAGCATGCGCGGTAGCTTCCTAGGCATAGGTAGGGTGCAGCAAGATGGCGGCCATGGCAGCGAATGTGACGAGCGCATGCTCGTCATACGCAATGACTTCACCGCATTCTTGCCTTCCAAAAGAACTGCAGTTCTTTCGAAAGAAGTGCCTGTACACTCGGGCAGCAGGAGATTCTTGCCAAGAATCTCGTCAGGGAAAACAACGTATTTTTCCTTACGAGATTCTGGCCCGTGTGTACAGGGCTTTAATGTTTTGTATGTGTACATCAAACACAATTCTTTTAAATGTAAAAGATTTATGACGTTGATTCTGTTTTCTGCTTTAGTATTGATATATATTCTTTATTTTATTATATTCTATGCTGCTAACTGTTTGGAACATCTTAAAACATTGAGCACAAATAATCAAAGAGTCTCCAGCTATGTTAATGGCACCACTGCACTGTTTTTATCCAAGGAGAATAATGTGTTTGCTGCATATCCAATCCTGCATATTGGACGCCAGTTATTATATTCTTTATTTTTTTTTTATTCAGTCTCTGGAAATCCACAGGAGCTTCAAGTACAGCTATCAAAATGTGTATTATTGCTCTTGGTATCCATAAGACAGAACAAGCACTACATTTTATGCTTTCATCCTGCAGAGGAACAGGCTCATGGGGAAAAGCAAGTATTGTTATCCAAATAATTATCCATTTAGGGTGTACTGCACTAGCATCTTGCTAGCTCTCATTAAGCATTTATCAATTCCTTAGAAAGAGTACCTACTGTACAATGAAATTCCCATCAATATTTAATATAGCTTTGCCAGAAGCAGTTAATCGACTTTCTTACTTGTGCTAAAGTTATATGCCTCACATTTCCTTGATAGAAGATCTTAGATAAATCCACTGCTTTCATTTTCCCTTTTTTTTTTGTATACATATATTTCATTTACCATTTATAGCTATTGGGGATCAGTTGTTAATTTTTTTTTTTTTCACTTTATTTTAAATGTGAGAACTGTTTTGCTTGGACCGTTGAAGCAAATCTCAACCTGGCTAATAAGCTTTATGACTAAAAGTTGATAGGCTTGCTTAAATGTATTCAGCTTGTCAGTTGGTGACTTATTTTTTTTATATTGTATAATAAAATAATCAGCTGTAGGTTTCTTCTCTGCATTTTATTTCTCGGTCTCTTGACTTCATCTGCTTGAGCCATTTCACATTATTCATTGAGATTGATACATACATTGCTTTCATTTTAAACTTTTATCCCTACTGGAGCTCAGAATGAATTTAAGAAAATCCAAGAACTGAACTTTATTAGAAAATGTTCACTTAACATTCAAAGAGGAGTTATATTTCTTTACCTTCTTGCTATTAATAATTTAGTGACTTTGTTTGCTTTGACTTCTTACAACAACATATTTTACCTTTCTTGTGTTCCAAATTCTCTTGAATAGGTTTATACTTACCATTCATTCCAAATAGGTACAGCCATATGAAAGCTTTGTTGTCAATGCTGTTGTCTTGGCACCACTCACGCTATAAATTTTAACCCCCCCTTCAACTAATCACCACATTAATTTAACATTTTTTTTTATAATTTTAAAGACCCTTTGACTAAACTAAACTCATGGTCAAATGATGCAAGATCTTCCAGGCTACAAGCTGCCTAAGCTGTTTTTAATGCATTTTAGGATACTGAAGTCATCAGACCCCCATCCTCCCTTAAGGCGGCCATACACAGATTGAAATGTGTCTAGTTTAGCAGGGACTGGTCACATTTCAATATATGTATGGGCAGGGAGGTTGTACAGATGTCAATCTTTTTATCAAGCTCTGTACAACCAGCCTGTCACATTTTTCCTAATTAATCAGTGCCATCGGCTATAGCAGGCAACACACTGATCAGTGTGGGAGACTTCCCCACCATCAGAAAACAAGAGCACAGCAGGAATGATTCCCCTATCCACCTCAAATATGTGGGTGGGGAAATTTGGTCAGTTTTTTGTTCAACCAGCTGGTTAAATGAATAAACAAAATGATTAATGTATGGCCAGCGTTATCTTGTCTAGTCCTGGACTAGCTGGACTTTTAAAAGAAAGGAAACCTGATGTACATATTCTTCAAATATGCACCAGGATAGCCTAGGCACCTTGTGGCTAGGAAGAACTAAGGGTTCCAGATATGCATATTCAAAATGTAAGTATATTTTACATAAACCATGGCACGTTTTGTTGTGGGGCCGAGGGGATGTGGATTGATTACATTAAGAATAAAGGACTTTTCCTAGATCTTATCTAAAGACACAAGAAACCTAGACTGAGGTTAGAGATATTGAAGAACCCTAAGGATTCTTGATATTCTAACCACCCCCAATTAATATCTCTATTTTGTTCCATCCCAACTTCCGCATATTGGGAAAGGGGTTGTATTTACACTCATTTTTATAATACCCTTCTACATCTATTTCAGGGCACAAACCCTTTACATGTACTAGTATCCAAAACGATTGGAAAGATTTGTCCCTTAATGACCAGACCATTTTTTGTGATACGTCACTGCATCGCTTTAAATGACAATTACGCGGTCGTTTGGCGCTTTACCCAAACAAAATTAAAGTCCGTTTTTTCCCCACAAATAGAGCTTTCTTTTGGTGGTGTTTGATTACTTCTATGGTTTTTATTTTTTGTGCTATAAGCAAACAAGCTTTGAAAAGCTGCATTTTTTTACTTTTTGCTATAATAAATATCCCCCCTAAAAAATATATATAAAACATTTCCGATATATATACTCTTCTACATACTTTTGGTAAAAAAATTGCAATAAGCATATATTGGTTTGCGCAAAAGTTATAGCATCTACAAAATAGGGAATAGATTTATGTAATTTTTATTATTATTATTATTTATTTTACTAGTCATGGCAGCGATCTGCAATTTTTAGCAGGACAGCGACATTTCGGCGTAAAGAACACTTTTGACACATTTTTGGGACCACTGCTATAAAACTGCACTGATTACTGTGTAAATGTCGCTGGTAGGGAAGGGGTTAACACCAGGGGGGCGAAATGTGTTCCCTCGTGAGTGTTTCTAACTGTATGGGGATGTGACTGACTAGAGGAGGAGCCAGATCGCTGCTCCTAGCTAGCAGGAACAAACAATCTGTCTGTCCTCGCCAGACAGAATTTGGATTTGTGTGGGAGAGCTGTCCTGCCGCAGTAGAATGATGGCGGCTGGTCAGCTAGTGGTTACGTTTACTTCTCTATAATATACCTCACTGGGAAAACTGGGTATTCTGCTAAAAACGCTTTGGACATCAAAGGCTTCATCCAATACAACCCTTTGTGGGCCAGTGACCACTTTTACATGCCCAGTTGGGTGCTACTAGCCTGATTTTTGCCTCCATTCCCCATGTTGATAAGTTGGTTCAAGCTCCTAATCCCAAAAATGTATTTTTTAATTCCCCATAAAATGCAGACCGGGGGTGAAAAAGTGGATCTGAAACTTGTCTCATAAAAAAAACCTGGAGGATACCTGGGAGAAAGTATTCCCAGAACTGACACAGATCTCACGCTCTGCTACCTATAGACCAACTCAAATATTTATTTTTCACAGAGTCTATTGAACGTTAGAATCCTTACATAAAATGTGTTTGATTATTCATGTTGTGTTAAATTAAGTTACTGTACAACCAGGCAAACCTGCAACATATACTTTAGAGATGGCCAAAATTTGTGTTTTACGAGGACAGAGAAATGTTAACTGTAAAGTCTTATGCCTCGTACACTTGATCGGACCTTTGTCCGACCAAATATCGGAATTCCAATGTAAACTCTGATGGAATACAAGGAATTTCCAATGGAATTTTTTTCCAATGGGGCATACACACGGTCGGAATTTCGATGGAAAAAATGTGTCAGACCACAAATACTACCACTTGTAGGAGATACCAAATGCAGGTATCCAGCAGGAATGACCAGATCAGTGTGCTTCACTTCAAGGAATTAGGAACCTGACCAAGTATGTTTTAAAATGTTTATTAACCACTTAAGACCCGGACCAATACGCTGGTAAATGACCCAAGGTGTTTTTGCGATTCGGCACTGCGTCGCTTTAACAGACAATTGCGCGGTCGTGCGACGTGGCTCCCAAACAAAATTTGCGTCCTTTTCTTCCCACAAATAGAGCTTTCTTTTGGTGGTATTTGATCACCTCTGCGATTTTTATTTTTTGCGCTATATACAAAAATAGAGCGACATTTTTGAAAAAAAAAACACTATTTTTTACTTTTGTCAAAAAAAAAATCAAATAAACTAAATTTTAGTCAAACATTTAGGCCAAATTTATTTAGCCACATGTCTTTAGTAAAAAAAAAAATCACCGCAATAAAAAAAAATAGCTACCTAGCGGAACAGCGGCACTAATACAGCGATCAGAAAAATGATCGCTTAGTGACGCTGGCAATAGGGAGTGAAAGGGTTAACTAGGGCGGTGATCAGGGGTTAAAACTTTATTAGGGGTGGGGGGGCTATCCTGAACCTAAACACTAACTGTTTTTTTACACTGTCTGTCACACTGACACTAAATGCAGTGATTAAATCACTGCATTCAGTGACACTGTGACAGGGGGGTGGGGGGGGGCGATCACAAGGGGTTAATATGCCTATGTGAGTGTGTGTCAGTGTTGTGTTGGTGCACACTTACTTTGATGTCTTCTCTCATCAGCAGCGCTGGGAAACAGCGCTGCGATGAGAGAATACATCATTTCCTCCTTCCTGTGTAAACACAGGAGGAGGAAGTGACAGGCTGGGAGCGCGCTCCATTGGCTTGGAGCGATCGCGGGGTGGGCGGATATCACGGACATCCGCCCGCAGATCCCGGATCGCTCCCAGAGGTAGGGGGACCCCCGCACGCCGCGGAGGGGGTCCCGATGGGACCCCCGAACCGCACTCAGGCGGGGACGTAAATTTACGCCCTTGTGCCTGTACGAGCCATTCTGTGGCCGTATATGTGCGTGCGGGGGTCCTTAAGTGGTTAATATAAATAACACCCTTTCAACACAACAAACCATAAACAAGTTAAAATTGAGAAATAACAGTGACAATGCTGCAAACCCAGAACAACACTCTAACTAACAAACTATATGTACAAAAATGGAGGGCGTTCACATGAACAGGGCAGGATCAGGACTGGAACTGGGAACAAGGGGTGTGTAGCAGGATACAAGGTACTGGATGCAGGGTACAAGGTACTGGAAGCAGGTAATGGGATGCAAGGCACAGGATACCGGATCAGACAGGGACATGGCTCACAATCACAGATATCAATTAAGTGAAGGTTTATATACTTTCCCAGCAGCCAGGATCAGGTGGAGCCTAAATACTAGGATAAACTGGCTACTGGGAGTCGCCCACTGGTGGCGACTGAAACTGTGCCCTTTGGCTCTGGGAACAACGGTGCCACCGCCAGGTGAGTACTGATACCACTACATTTTCAAGATTGCTATTTGCAGAATGGTAGTTTCTCATCATTCTCTAACATCCTCCCTCTGCAGCCTGGATGAGAGGACTTGACTGGCTTAATACTTTTGAGAAAATTACCTACCGAATACACAGGTCCTCCTGTAAGTACTACCGTGTTCCCCGAAAATAAGACACCGTCTATATTTTTTTTTCCCTCAAGAAATCACACTATGGCTTATTTTCGGGGGGTGTCTTATTTTTATTACTGAAAATAAAGGTTTGCCTACGAACCACACTTGCGCTTCTTAGCATTTCCTCTGTCCACCTGTAGACTGAGATTTCGTATTCTGCACGCCATTTTTGGACCATTCGGATATCCAACTTCTTTCTTTGCACTCATCTTGTCTGGCTGTACAGAAAGATAGGCCACAAAGCTGATGTGGAGCACAGTGGAGCTGGGGTGATCTCTTTGGGCTCAGTACGGTAGCAGCTTTTTCCCCCTAATCCCCTGGTGTTTGTGTGGGTGAGAGAGGGGTTTGCTGGTCAGTGCTGGGAAAGCTTTTACAGCTTTACGTTCTTGCTCCTCACTTCAACTCCAGTACAGTACCGTACGCCTATAACGTGTTGTTTTCCCTCCGCTCCGCGCCGCGCCGTTACGCATACGACACGCCCATCACTACGTCTTATTTTCGGAGATTCGCCACGCCATCGCTACGTCTTATTTTCGGAGATTCGACACGCCATCGCTACGTCTTATCTTCGGAGGGGTGTCTTATATTTCGATCTTGTGTCGAAATCCCGCTACGTCTTATTTTCGGAGGGGTGTCTTATATTTCGATCTTGTGTCGAAATCCCGCTACGGCTTATTTTCGGAGTACGTCTTATTTTCGGGGAAACACAGTAATTTCTCTGGTTTTGTTGGTTGGAGGTCCCACCATTGCCCCTGCTGTCCTCTTCACATTGATTCCCATAATAATTTCATGCTGTTTAAAGCTGAAACTCATTTGAATTATATGCAGAACTATGTTTTTCCTGATCGGTACATCTCTTGAGATCAATGGATATATACTTACTAAAGCTTTATTTGAATCTTCTATTTTTTGCTCTGTCTCTCTTGGTTGCCCAGGCTGTAATCCTCTTATTTTACAATTTACATGATGCAATTTAAATCTATTGCTGGTCCATTAACTTACCAGCAGATTTTGGAAATGTTATTCTATATCTGTACTGTGGATACAGTTTTTTTCATGTTTTGTATATATTTCTAATTGAATGTCTTGTTTTTTCAAAAGACTGTGAACTCTTTAAATACAATCAGTTAAACAAGGAAGAAAGAATTACGTTAGGATAGAAATGTGTGCTTTACAACATCTTCTGTGATTATTTAGGAGATACATGTGTGTAAAGACAATCATATGCAGCCCAGGATTTGCAAAATAGGTAATCAATTTGAGCATTGCCATCTATAGGTTAGCTATCAGATGATGAATAACAATTTTGAGAATGAGGAAGTGCTCATTATTACAAAAATACAGTTTTTAATATCTTGCAAAGTATTTGCACTTAGGGAGCAGTCATGATATACATTATGATTTGATATATTAAAACTGGAGAGTGCAAAAATGTGGTGCACCTCTGCATAGAAACCAATCAGCTTCCAAGTTTTTTTTTTTTATAAAGCCACCTGATGTAGATTTTAGGTGGTTATACTGGCATGACACCTTCTTGTTTTTAGGTTGCGAAGCTCTTTCTTGTAAAAACAATCCTAGTGGCCCCACCTTTTTGTGTTATGTGCGGCATGATAGCTCTATTGTTCTGACAGGACGTCATATGATGTCCTCGCCTTTCACAGCCACTAGGGGGCGCGCGCACCCACCGAATTACTGGGAACACTGAGCAGGACCGTGGATCTCTGTGTGTAAATACAGAGATCCACGTCCTTTCAGGGAGAGGAGACCAATGCTGTGTCCCTTGTACATAGGGACACAGATTGGTCACCTCCCCCAGTCAGTCCCCTTCCCCCACAGTTAGAAACACTATGCAGGGTACACATTTAACCCCTTCCTCACCCCTTAGTGTTAACCCCTTCCCTGCCAGTCACAGTTATACAGTTATCAGTGCATATCAGTGCTGTATAAATGTGAATGGTCCCAAAAATGTGTCAAAAGTGTCCGTTGTGTCCGCCATAATGTCGCAGTCCCCCCAAAAAAATTGCAGATTGCCGCCATTACTAGTAAACACAAATAATAAAAAAAAAATCATAATTATGTCCCCTATTTTGTAGGCGCTATAACTTTTGCACAAATCAGTCACTATACGCTTATTGCGATTTTTTTTTAAAGTTGGATATTTATTATAGCAAAAAGTTAAAAATATTGTGTTTTTTTCAAAATTGTTGTTCTTTTTTTGTTTATAGCGCAAAAAATTAACAAGTTCTCTTTTTCCTTGTCCGGAGTCTCAATTTCCTTGTTGTGTTGCCGTCGTATGTGTTTTACGTCACCACGTTTGAGAACGACGAGATTTTGTCTTGACAGTGTGTACGCAAAGAAAGCTTGTCAAGATTTTCGACAAGCCTAACAAGGAACTCATCGAGGAAAACAATGTTTCATTTACGACGAGTTCCTCGGTCGTGTGTACGAGGCCTCACTCTTTGAACTATAAAGAATATAGGTCAAATGTGCTTAGGTATGAGATCTTTGCAGGTCCACTTGCTGGCTCTTATGCTAGGTCCCTTTAAGAGGCCAGATCTTGCTGCCTTCATTTGCACTAGTACTCAAATACAATACAGTATAGGGATACTCTCATAGCACAACCCAGTTTTGTGCTTTAAACAAAAATAGAGCGACAATTCTGAAAAAAAACAATATTTTTAACTTTTTGCTATAATAAATATCCCCAAAAAAGATATAAAAAACATTTTTTTTTCTTCATTTTATGCCAATACGTATTCTTCTACATATATTTGGTAAAAAAAATAACAATACGCGTTTATTAACCACTTAAGGACCGCCTACTGCACATTTACGTCGGCAGAATGGCACGGCTGGGCACATCAACGTATATATACGTTGGTTTTAGTACCCAGCCGTGGGTCACGGGCGCGCGCCCGCGCGGGCGCGCGCCCGCGACCCCGGTCCGAAGCTCCCCAGGACCGGGAACCGCGCGGATTCGCGGACCCGATCGCCGCTGCAGTGCGGCGATCCGTCCCTGGAGCGGAAGAACGGGGAGAGCCGTGTGTACACACGGCTTCCCCGTGCTTCTCTGTGGGCCGGAGCATCGATCGCGTCATCCCTGTAATAGGGGGACGCGATCGATGACGTCACACCTACAGCCACACCCCCCTACAGTTGTAAACAACACATTAGGGCACACATTCCCTACAGCGCCACCTGTGGTTAACTCCCAAACTGCAACTGTCATTTCCACAGTAAACAATGCAATTTAAATGCATTTTTTGCTGTGAAAATGACAATTGTCCCAAAAATGTGTCAAAATTGTCCGAAGTGTCCGCCATATTGTCGCAGTCACGAAAAAAATCGCTGATCGCCGCTATTAGTAGTAAAAAAAAAATAATTAATAAAAATGCAATAAAACTATCCCTTATTTTGTAAACGCTATAAATTTTGCGAAAACCAACCGATAAACGCTTATTGCGATTTTTTTACCAAAAATATGTAGAAGAATACGTATCGGCCTAAACTGAGGAAAAAAAATGTTTTTTTATATATTTTTGGGGGATATTTATTATAGCAAAAAGTAAAAAATATTGCATTTTTTTTTAAATTGTCGCTCTATTTTTGTTTATAGCGCAAAAAATAAAAACCGCAGAGGTGATCAAATACCACCAAAAGAAAGCTCTATTTGTGGGAAAAAAAGGAAGCAAATTTTGTTTGGGAGCCACGTCGCACGACCGCGCAATTGTCTGTTAAAGCGACGCAGTGCCGAATCGCAAAAACCCCTTGGGTCATTTGCCAGCGTATTGGTCCGGGTCTTAAGTGGTTAATTGGTTTGCGCAAAATGTATAACGTTTACAAAATAGGGGATAGTTTTATGGCATTTTTATTAATATTTTTTTTACTACTAATGGCGGTGATCAGCGATTTTTTTCCGTGACTGCGACATTATGGCGGACACATCGGACACTTTTGTCACATTTTTGGGACCATTGTAATTTTCACAGAGAAAAGTGCTATAAAAATGCACTGATTACTGTGAAAATAACAATGGCAGTAAAGGGGTTAACCACTAGGGAGCGCTAGGGAGTGATTCTTACTGTAGGGGGGCATAGCTGTAGGTGTGACATCACTGATCGTTGTTCCCTATAACATCAGTGACACTGCCACAGAGAATAACGTGGAGGTGATCAAATACCACCAAAAGAAAGCTCTATTTGTGGGAAAGAAAGGACATCAATTTTGTTTGGAAGCCACGTCGCACGACCGCGCAACTGTCAGTTAAAGCGACGCAGTGCCGAATCGCAAAAAGTGGCCCGGTCATTGACCAGCAAAATGGTCCAGGGCTTAAGTGGTTAAAAAGCCCATAGATATTCGTTTTTTTTTTTCGTTCAACCAGCAGATTGAATGAAAATAAAAATCTACTTGAGTCCCCATCCACACATTGGAGGTGAATGTGAGAATCCTTCGCCCTGAGCTATTGTCAATGACTCTGTGACTCTGACAGCAATGACTCTGAGAGCAGACTTCTCTGTGTGTGCGGGCTGTGTCCTCCGCTCGATATATCACTGTGCCGGGCTCTGTTCCCTGTGAGCGTTGCAATGTACGGGGACAGAGCCCGGGGCCAAATTCAGAAAGTGAAATAACCATAACACATACAATACACTGTAATCTTACAGATTACATTACTGTATCAAATAATGTCACCTCCCCTTTGTCCCTAATGCGTTGTCCAGTGCCCTGCATGCAGTTTTATATTATAAAAACTGTTCTTTCTGCCTGGAAACTGTAGATTGTCCATAGCAACCAAAAAGTGTCCCTTTATGTCAAAAGTGGTTTTAGACTAGCTAGAAAATAATGATAGTAAATTAGAATCACTTGCAGAATTGAGCGATAGCGATTTGTGGGGAAATTTGTCATCAAACAATAAAAGTAATGACAGCGTCAATTCTGCAACTGAGCACATTTTTGTGTTTTTGATTTGATTACATAATTTTTTTTTTAACAGAAGGAATATTTATTAAGATAGTCATATGATTACAGGCTTATACAGTACAGGTATTACAGCTCTGAGCATCAAGACATCCAGAGGTATTCACATTGGGAAGTACAGGCTAAACACACAATCAGTATTCCTAATAAGTAATTTAAATTTAAATTTAAAATGTAAATTTAAAGAGGGGGAAGGGCAGGGGGAGGGGAAGAGGAGCAGGGAGGAAGGAGAGGAGGGAGGGGGAGGCAGCACAGCACCCTCGGTATCATAAATTATCCATCAGTTAGGAGGAGGAGGGGAGGGGAAGAGAGAGGGAGGGGGAGCTGAAAGGGTCCACCGCCCCTGCCAAGGGGGCGAAGGACTCGCAAATAGCAGGTCACATCAAACCGTTAGACGTCGGGCCGCCACCCATGCCGCCCAAATTTTTTCGAACTTCTGAGGGCAGTTACGCCCCATGTATGTTAGCTTGTATAGGGGCAGAGTGTCATTGATCAGCTTACGCCAAAGGGACAGCCCAGGGGGCTCTGAAGCCTTCCACTGGAGCAGGATCGCCTTTCTGGCATAAAAGGCAGTGTAGAAAATAAACAGTTTTTTGTGGGTCGTGGTCGACCTACACCTAGGGCATTTATCCTCAGAGGTGCGGTAAATCACCGCTAGCCTTTGTGGCGTATAGTAAACCCTGTGGATGAACTTCAATTGTATAAATCGTTCCCTCGCCGAGATCATAAGGGGGATGCACTGCTGCATACCCTCGGACCAGTCCTCATTCGTGAGGGCCGGCAGATCTCTTTGCCAGGCCGAGAAGACCCGCGAAGCCCCAGGGCCCGTCGCACGAAAGCGTTCTATCTGTGAAGCGTGAGGAGAGGACTCGCTCCACCGAGTGGGGCTCTACCTCGAATAGGGTCCGGGAACTGCGCTCAGACCGCATGGCGGAGCTAGAGGAATCGAAAAAACATCCAGGGAGGTAGCCCAAACTTACCTTTCAAGGACGCAAAAGTAAGCAATCGACCCTCCGGCATGATATCTCGGAGTGTTTTGACTCCGTGTCTTGCCCACAACTGCGGGTCCGGCACAGTCCTCAGGTGGGGCAAAGATGGGTTCCCCCACAAGGGGACGTGGGGGGAGAAGGTTCCGGGTCGAACCAGAAGCCTCGAAACCTGTCCCCACACCGTCACCGTGGTCTTTATAGGCGTAGTAATTAGTGGGCTAGCCCTGACCCCGCGATATACCAAATTACTCAGTTCGGTATAAGACCCCAAAACCGCTGCCTCGAGGGTAGTTGCCGGGTTGGCACAGTCCTGCGCAAACCACCACCGGACCGATACCAGGACGGCCGCCCAGTAGTATTTCTGAAAGTTAGGGAGGGCCAGACCTCCCTCCGACAAGGGGAGCTGCAGTATCGGCCTACCCACCCGCGGGACCGTGGCCTGCCAGATAAACAAGCCGACCACCCGACCCAGCTTAGAAAAAAAGGCCCTGGGGATACCTATCGGCGTGTGCCTGAACACTTATAGAAACTTGGGGAGGAAGGTCATCTTAACTAAGTTGACTCTACCCACCGGCGTGAGGGGCAGGGTCTTCCAGGTCGCACACTTTAGGAGGAACTGCTGAAAAATGGGTTGCACATTAGACTCAACATAGTCGTGGAGGCGTCGCTGGACCCGAATGCCCAAGTATTTAAAATCGTCCACCCACTGAAGGGGGGCCGGCAGGGGAGAAGGAGGGGGGGAGCCGTGCAGAGAGAAGAGGCCCGACTTGTCCCAATTAACCCTTATACCCGAGAACCTACCAAAGACATTAATAAGGAGTAAGGCGGCTGACAGGGAACTACGGGGGTCATTAGGGTAAAGGAGAGTGTCATCCGCATACATGGACACCTTCTCAACAATGGGGCCAACCTGTATACCGACAACTTCCGGAGAGGATCGGAGCAACATCGCCAGCGGCTCGATGGCTAGGGCAAATAGTGCCGGGGAGAGGGGGAACCCCTGCCTCGTTCCCCGGTGGAGTGGGAAAGGCGCGGAGAGGACACCATTTGTGCGAACTCTAGCGATTGGGTTGGCATACAGCAACCGAATCCAGGATATGAACCGCGGACCCAGGCCAAACCTCCGAAGAACCGCCCACAGGTATTCCCACTCCACCGAGTCAAAGGCCTTCTCAGCGTCCAAGGAGGCCACCACTTCCTCCCCCTCCCCCCCGGCCGCCCGGTCAATAACTGTGAAGAGCCTCCGCAAGTTGACGTCCGTCCCCTTACCCGGCATGAAGCCAGTCTGGTCCCCATGAATCAGAGAAAGTATTACCGTATTCAGGCGAGTCGCCAGTACCTTAGCGAGTATCTTCGCGTCGACATTCAAAAGAGAGATCGGACGATAGGACGAGCATAGGGAAGGGTCCTTCCCCGGCTTTGGGATCACCACCACAACAGCCCGTTGCATAGAAGGGGGCAGTGCGTGCCCCTCAAGAGAGGCCAGCAGTGCCCCCCTAAACAGCGGCAGCAGGGAAGCCCCGTGCGTTCTGAAGAACTCTGCTGGCAAACCATCATCCCCAGGAGTTTTCCCCGCCTGTAGGGAGGCCACTGCCACCTGAATTTCTTTCAGGGTGATCGTGGCGTCCAACGCCCGGGGGGCCTCCTCCGACAAGACAGGGAAGTCCAGCCCACCCAGAAAAGAGTCTCTGGAAAGCCAAGCCAGTAGACGTCCCGTCTTCTCACCCTGTAGGGCAGGGCACCATATTGAAATCACCCGCCAGAAGCACCGCTCTGGCCGAGTATGTCACTACCAATTGCGCTATCTTATTGAGGAGACCTATACTAGCAGGAGGTGGGTTATAGAGGCCAACCAGAACCATTGGCAGACCAGCAAACTCAGCATGAAGCAGTACATAATTGCCCCCAGGGTCCAGATGCAGGTCCAGCAGCACGAATGGCAGGGACTTACGGATAAGAATGCTAACCCCCCGAGCTCTAGTAGAGTGAGTAGCATGATAATAATGGCCCACCCAGGGTTTGCGTAGGCTAAGGACCCTGCCACCCACTAGGTGCGTCTCCTGGAGAATACAGACGTCCGGGGAGTAGCGTTGTAAGAATTTAAATACCAAAGCCTGCTTGATTTTGGAATTAAGCCCCCGGACGTTCCAAGAAATCACCGAGAGGGAGGCCATAGGGGAGGGCAATATAAAAGGGCCGGAGGAACCCCCAGACCCGCATCCACGACCCCTGGAGCACTAGGCTCAGGGGCCACCATCCAAGGACAGCGCCCCCCACCACCTGAACCAGCCTGTACACAACCTGCATTGCATGTTAACAACATTCCTTCAAACAATAATAAAACAGAAATTAAAAACGAAAACAAAACCAGAGAGAAAAAAAAACCCAAACAACCAACTCCCCCAACTCCCCCCCACCCTGTACATTCATCAGAACCAGAATGTACCTGGATCCCCCCAACAGTAGTGGTTATTAATCACATAGGGTCATGAACATCAGTCAAGTAGGCAAGTGCAGTCCGAGCACTAGGTGCACAGGTCGTCAGCAGAGATGCCGCCAACAGAGCGGGACTCATAAGAAAAAGATAAAACAGTCTCCTGGCGGAGCCAGGGGTACAGACCTTAACCGGTAGTTGCCAATAGCAGTCCTCAGACAATCCGGATCCACGACTGCCCTGTGTGGTACAAGGCAGAGTCCATCCCGGCCGAGCCGCCCCAGGGTCAGGGGCAGTACAATGCTGTTGCCCGGTCAGTGAACAGTAACATAGAATAACCTCCAGGGGTCCCGTCAGAACATGCAGCCAATCACAGCCCCCCACCCCCCGAAAGCAAGGGTCAGGGGTCCCCGAACCCCAGTGGAATCCGAGGCACCAAAGGCAGATGTCCAGCAAGAGGTGTCACCAGGGGAAGGAGGTAAACGGCAGGCCTCAAAAAAATGATGGGGAGAGCAGTGTTCAGACAGGGGGGACACCTCACAGGGGGGACAGGCAAGGCCACACTCCGCCAGGGGGCACGCAGCAGTCCCAGGACCCCGGACAGGAGAACAGCAGGCAGAAAGGGGATAGGACCGGTGGCAACTAGGGTAAACAATCAAACAAGGTAGTACTCACGCGGCTACCAGGATAGTCAGTTCAGCCATGGGGCAGGGTATCAAGCCATCTAGCAGCGTCCTCGGGCACGGTGAAGAACCCAACGGTCTCGCCATCCACTACACGCAGGCGGGCCGGGAACATCATGCTGTACTTCACGTTCCGGGCACGGAGAGCCTGCTTCACCGCATCGAAGGATTTCCGCCTCTTCTGTGTGTCCACCGAGAAGTCCGGAAAGAACATAATCTTGGCAGCCTCATACCGGACAGCTGCAATCCTCCGAGCCTCCCGCAGGACCAGGTCTCGGTCCCTGAAATTCAGCAGTTTGAAGATGAAGGTGCGCGGGGGGGTACCAGGGGGACCACGAGCAGCCGGCATTCTGTGCGTCCGCTCCACAACAAAATGTGAGGAGAAGGAGGCCTGGGGGAATAGCGTGCGCAGGAGCCGCTCAGTGAAGGCCGGAGCATCCGACCCCTCAGACCCCTCCGGGAGACCGACGATCCGCAAATTTTTGCGGCAGTTTCTATTTTCTGCGTCCTCCGCCCTGGTCTCCAAATATCTCAGCCTGACCTGCACCGTGTGGAGCGTGGCAGTGTGGTCTCTGTCTCGAGCACATCTGTGGCTCCTCTCCGCGCTCGTCTCCGTCTCACCCAACGGTTCTTTTTTGGTCCCCCGTATCAGCCCCGGCTCCGCCTGAAGTGAGTCCCTATTGGTGTGACATCCCGGCAACGTTTTTGCGCATATCCGAAAAGTTAGCAGCCGGTCCCCGGGCCAGCTTCCCACGGTCTGCGTCGCCATATTGGAGGACTTCTCCACGTGCTCAGCCGGCGCCGAGGGAGAGACAGATGCGCGGCTCTTTGCAGCCGCCCGGGACCCGGTTCTGTTCTTCTTTCGGGTCTGTACCATCGGCCAACACCAGCAGGTAGGATGAGGGGTGCCTCAGCCAGGTCAGATTGTACAATCAGGATAATGTCCCCTCCGTTGCAGCAGAGCTCCACTCCTACACGTCCAGCTCGGTTGCCATCTTGGCCTCGCCCCCCTTGATTACATTATTGAATACATTTTATTATTATTATATTATTATTTGTTATAATTATTTATAGTTATTTATTATATTTTAATTTATGTTTTTGTGTTTCAAACTTTATCATACCCGGGATGTCTACTAGACTCTTGTTTGGATGGATTTAAGTGAGCTATTCCTAAGATTTACAGGTCTAAACTATAAAATGCCAAATTTCCATACAAAACAACGTACCACTTTCAGCATAAAAAATCAGACATTATCATACCGCCAGGGAGATTAAAATCATTACCTGCATTTTTGTGTGTTTAGAAATATCTTATAAATGCATGTATGTTGATGACAGTGTGAATGAGGCATGGCCCCATACACTAATATATTTAAATGTATAAAGTCTAGTTGCAACAATATAACTATATGTAGTAAATTCTCAAGTTTTAGAGATCTTTCATCCATGTAGTAACATGGAATCCCAGAATATACTGGTTACCATTTTCAAAAATGCGAGGAGCCTCTTGTCTTAGAACTCTGAGATATGCTATATTTTCAAAGATGTGTGAACATTTTAGCATATTATTGCATTCAGGTATCTCCAGTAAAGGGGAACGGTTAATCTTATTGGATACCTTTGGGATGAATTGGATGGCCTATTGTAAGATAGGTCTTCTCATCCAATATCAGTACCTGATCCTCATAACCTCATGACCTAATTTCAATTCAAGGATACACTTAAAGTGGTTAAAAGGCACTTGCAAAATGCATAATGGTAAAAAAAATACTTATGTGTGCAGCAGTTCCCTAGCTCCCACTAATACTTACCTGAACCCTGTCTCAATCCAGTGACGTGCAGGAAAGTCTCAGCTCTCTGAAGACTCTCCCTCCTCATTGGCTGATACAGCAGTGTGAGCAGTGGTGGCTGGTGCTCAAACTTTTTTTTTTGGGGGGGGGGCACAAACATTCTGAAAAAAAAAACACATCAATTGCAGCCTCACTGTGCCCATCAAACGCAGCAACCGTGCCCATCAAACGCAGCCACTGTGCCCATCAAACGCAGCCACTGTGTCCATCAAACGCAGCCACTGTGCCCATCAAACGCAGCCAATGTGGCCATCAAACGCAGCTACTGTGCTCATCAATAGCAGCCACTGTGCCCATCAATTGCAGCCACTGTAACATCAAACACAGCTACTGTGCCATCAAGCATAGCCACTGTGCCCATCAAATGTCAACACTGTGCCCATAAATTGCAGCAATTGTGCCCATCAAACGCAACCACTGTGCCCATCAAATGCTCCCACTGTTCCATCAATTGCGGCCACTATGCCATCAAATGCTGTCACTGCTCCATCAAATGCTGCCACTGTGCCATCAATTGCGGCCACTATGCCATCAAATCCTGTCACTGTTCCATCAAATGCTGCCACTGTGCCATCGAATGCTGCCACTGTGACACCCCTGCCTGCTCGGCGAGTGGTGTCCTCCATGTGTTTCCTCCCGTCCTCTCCTCCCATTAGGCGTCCAATCACAGCACCTGTCAGTAACAGCCCCGAGCACCTGATTGGTGTAGAGGCGGTTCGGTGTTATTCTATATATTTATTCGTGTTTCTAAAGCCCCATACACACTATCAGTTTTCCTGATGGTTTTCTCTTCAGGTTTACCAAAACCATGTAGTGCAAGGGCCTGCCTGATTGCATACAAATTGAAACTCTTGAGGTTTGACCTCATATTAGATGGTTTTGGTAAACCTGAAGAGAAAACCATCAGGAAAACTGATAGTGTGTATGGGGCTTAACACGTTTCTAGGTGGACTGACAACTATTAGAACCTATGGCTCTAAACAGGTGCTTCAAACACACCCCCCACCACTGTAATTCAGGTACCCGGCGCCCAAAAAGTGGCTGGCAAGGGCGGCCATGGATAGATTCATGCTATGCATGAATCTATCCATTGGTCATAGAAGGGGTGACTGGAGAGAGGAGGCAGCTCCCGTGCACCCTTATGGACGTACCTCCACTGAGCGGGAGCCATTGTGGGTTTTTGTACTGTCCTGGCATTTTTAGGACTCAAGAAATCAGATAGGCAGTCAGTACATGAGGACTAATTGATTTTCAACAATACAGTATATATACTATAGATTGCAGGCTCTAAAACCTTCACATAGACTAAATAATGTACACTGATGTGGGTTCTTTTTTTGTGTTCAAATATTTTTATTGAAGGTTTGTAATAATACAAGGTAAGGCAAACATTGGTCAAATCCAGGTATAAGGCAAAGAGAGATCGTATCCACAAAAGCATGAAAGAGCATATCAAACCATTACAAATTAAGGCGATTGTAGCTTCTGCTCCATTCTCCCTCCGCGCCCCAAGTGGGATCATGCTGCGCAGGAGGTGTCTGGAGCTAACCACCCCCCATGTAACATTTGCTCCAAGATACATACCCCGAAAGTGGATAGAAAGTCTAAACCACTAACAGAATGATACCTGAATGAAGGCTAACAAGGTATTAGGGTCCTGGAAATTCTAAAAGCAGACAGAAGGAAAAGATTCCAAACTCCTAGGTCTCGACTAGTTGCCTACCAGTAACACCTAACACTAAGGGTATAATTACAAAACAAAACTAAGAAACAGAACGAGGGGACCCTTATGGTCCAAAGCTTCCTCAACCAATATATTATGTTAACTATAAGGGTCAAGACAAGAGAGGAAGAAAAGACAGAGGGAAAGAGAGCAGAGAAAGAGGAAGAGAGAGAGAAAGGGTTCGGAAGAACACGAAGGGCCAAGGAATCATGACGTGGGTTCTTTTTACCAAAGAAATGTAGCTGAATAAATCAAAATTTGTGAAAAAACATTTTTATAACAGATACTAAGAAAATTTTTATTTTTTTCAAAATGTTAATAATTTTTTTTTACTTATAGCAAAAAATACCATGAGTACTGGCAACTGCCTTTCCTAATGCACATGCACCTTTTGTTTTCATTGATTTTCTGCTGGTCTTACATTTAATGATGACCAAAATTATCAGTCACAGACATATGGGCAGGGCATCTCTCACTGCTCCATGTTGGTTGTACGTCAGCACACAGAATGGCTGCAAGGTGCTGAGTAGCCCCACCAGAGGTGCAGGCACACTGCCGTGGCGCCATACTGAGCTGGCTAGTTAAAGAAGCCAATGCAGAAACAGATGTATGCGTCAGGAAAAACAATAAAAATTCTTATACCTAAAAGGAAGACAGTGTGAGAAAATCCTCTGTGAGATGCACGTTATTAAAATGGGCTTAATAACAGTTTTGATACCGGGTAAAGGCAGAAAAACATGGCAAAGGAATTGTAACATTTTTATGTTACTAAAAATGGTATTATGTTACAAGCCTTTCAAATAATTTAGTACATTAGGAATCTGCAGGAATCATCAATATTCCGGTTGATTTTTTTTAATGTTCTTCTAAACTGTGTGATAAATCAAAGAAAATTGGAAGGGCCACCCCGGAATTCTTCCTTAAATCAAACTTGCCAGCAATTCTCCGTGCTAATAAAGCATTCCAAAGTAAGCTTTCCTATAGACTTCATCCAGCCCTTCATTGTTCCAACAGCTCGCCAGAAATCAATTATAAAGATCCTTTTTCTGCTGTTTAAAATGTTCCAAATTTGAACAGTTGTTTTAAGTACTTAAAAAATGTCCCCTGGGTATGCTGTTAATTAAAGTAGGTGGATGTGAACTACTAGCCAGTAAAACGATTGCTCGCTGCTGTATCTTTTATTAGAATTGCAATGCTGCTTTTACAGGAACATTTGCATCATCATTAAGGTAATAGTCTACAAAAGTACCAATAAAAATCAGTAAACAAAAACTTGTATAAAGAAGAGTAAACCTGATATAAACACATGTTGAGACATAAAATAAATTGTAATAGTTTTCAGTCAGTAAAGTTTGGCAGAATATAGTGTCAAAATGTCAAAATACACATATATAACTATTTTAGCTTTTTGCAGTATAAGCTGTCTATCCAGTTGTAAAATGACCATTGAGCAATGAAGGAATTTAATTTAAAGTAGAACTCAATCATTATGGCTGATAAAGACCAAGCAAGTAAAGACTAAGCAAAAAAGAGCAAGTAAGTAAAGAACAAGCAAGGTCTGACAAAAGGACAAACCACAGGTTTTCTAAAAATATATATTATTGCTACAAAAACAAAAATTATCAATAATTCAGACCCCCCCCTCCAGTACTCTTCAATATTCCCCCATCCTCATTTATATAAACCCTTGTGGCAGTGCTGCCAACCCTTAACGTGTTACTAAAGCCAGGACCCTGCATTCACTATATCTGGTCTCCCACAGTACACATAACATAGAAATGCACTTATTTTAATAAATATAACCTGGTAATTACCTTTTCTTGTCAGCAGTATCTAGCAGTCTTGTGATTCCTATCAGTGTCTGTTTAAAGCTTGTAGAATGAGTTTTCATTCTACTCTGACTGTCCTATGAGGCTGAAGGACCCCTGACCCTCTTTCTGGACAGTGCTGATTGGCCCTGTGCTGATCACATGCACCCCCCCCCAAAAAAACAAACAAAAAAAACAACAACAATTCTCTAGCAATACACACCAAACTGAGCATGTGCAGAGTGACTCCAAAGGCTCTGTCTTATCAAGAAATGGATTGGGAACAGTGGAAGAAGTGGTAAATCAGAGAAGACCTGATCAAACAGCCCTTTTACACAATGCAGATGAGTATAACAAGCATGCTTTACTGCATTTACAGACTGATTTTACTGTTGTGAGTTTAGTAACACTTTAAACAATTATCATGCAGCCTAGCTATTATCGGTATGTTCAGTCTGTCTGTAGACTAAAGCCCACAGAAGCTATACTTTGCATCCATGAAATTCACATTAGGAATAGTAATCTCAAATTGCCAAATCTGCCAGGTTTTCTTTTTTGCACTGTAAAGGCTATACTAGAGAATGAAAAAAACTATATCCCCATAAAGTAAAAGTCTCCATATCCATATGTTGGTAGCTTGAAGCAACTAAATAACTTAGACATGACATTTTTTTAAATTTCTCATTACAGCCCACCTTCTTTGCTATTAAAACTTACATTCCCTAATATCATGTTTCTCTCCACAGCCCTTGAGGCGTGGGGGTTACAAAGGACCTTCCCTATGTCCCCATGTAAGACCTTGTACACACGATCAGTCCAAACCGATGAAAACGGACTGAAGTTCATTTTCAATCGGTTCACAGACTGATGGTCTGATGTGCGTACACACCATCAGTTCAAAAACTGATCGTGTCAGAACGCGGTGACGTAAAACACAACGAGGTGCTGAAAAAAAATAAGTTCAATGCTTCCAAGCATGCGTCGACTTGATTCTGAGCATGCGCGGGTTTTGAACCGATGCTTTTGCATACTAACCATCGTTTTGACCGATGGTCAGGCGTCCATCAGTCCGATTTTAAAGCAAGTTTTAAAACTTTGGACTGAAGGACAAAAGACTGATGGGCCATACACACGGTCGGTTTGGACCGATGAAACTGAACATTAGTCCATTTTCATCGGTTTGGACTGATCGTGTGTACGCGGCCTAACAGTGCTCAGGTCTGGCAACTGAATGCTTAAGCGCTGAGCGCTGCACCAAGGAAACAAATTGAGTCACATGGCCTATATACCAAGAAGATGCGGGTATACTACTGGTCAGTATATAAGCATAAGAAATCCATCTATGAGAACCTGGTATCACTATATGAAGATTCTAGTTTAGTTTCATAATGCAGGTTTTCTTTTATCATTTCAGGAATACCCAATGGCCTCATCCAAATCAATATTGCAGGGCAGATGGGAACATCTTCCAGTAAACACCTTTCTTTCTCCATTGCAAATCATAAAAGTTACTATAGAGCAATATAGGAAACCCAGTACCATTTCTCTCCTCTTAGGCCGCGTACACACGAGGAGACATGTCCGCGGAAACTGGTCCGCAGACCAGTTTCCGCGGACATGTCCGATCGTGTGTACGGCCTAGCGGAGCATGCTTAGAAACTTGTAAGCTGGAAACCGATCCGTCGGACATGTCCGTTGGTTAGTACGCCTAACCAGCGGACTGAAATCCCGCGCATGCGTCGAATTGATTCGACGCATGCGTGGAAGCATTGAACTTCCTGGTTAGAGCACCTCGGTGTCTTCTACGTCACCGTGTTCTCTGTCCGCAGGGATTTTGGTCTGATCGTGTGTACACACATCAGACCAAAATATCCCTGGTATCCCTGATTTCATCGGACATGTCTCCTCGTGTGTCCAGGGCCTTAGGGATACTTTAACCCTTTCATGGCTTTATCATTTTTCAGAAAAAATGCATTCAAAGTAGACAAAGAAGACAAGAACTACAAAGAGTAAGCATAACTATACATAGAACAATGCTGGTCCTGTAATACAAATCAATATTTCTTCACTTGTAATTCCTAATCTGATCAACAGATCCAATGTGGCAGAACTCAGCAGATGGGGGATTCTGTCATTTCTTATGTATTCTTATCCTAACAGTCAACAACTAAAAATAATTGTGTTCTCCATTAAAAAAACAGAGGCACATGAGAATATTATTAAAAAAACAATCTGATACAAATTATTATGTAAACAGTAAACCAACTGAAATCCCTTTCATGGCAAGCTAATCTAAAATCAACAGTAAACATTGACACAGTTTCTTTATGCCACCGACAAAAACACCAGTCTCAAAGAGGCATGCATTATTTTAGCACATTTTGTTTTAATAAAAAGTGTTAACGGATTCCTAAAAGCTGAAAGGAATAAAATATTCTGGCCCTGTATAACGATATGCTCTTGATTCAATGCAATATAAAAAGAAATATAAAGTATAAAACACAACATAAAAGCAGAGCTGCTTGAATGATGTTACTTATAAGGAAAGGGATACACACCAAGGACAAAGGAAAGTTGAATTACCAAATTCAAAATGAAATGTGAATCTATATAGAACAAACTGTGCCTGAGATGTTGACAGGCAGTCTATAAGCAGTTAACTTTTTTATTACTTAGATAGTTTGGATATATAGATAAATAGATAGATATTGATTTATTAACCACTTGCTGACTGCTATAGGGCAGCAGCTGTGCAACCGATCATGTGTATATATATATATATATATATATTGTGACAGGGTACACGATTGTATGTACACGAGTGAGAGGCCGGAAAGGTCAGTTTTCCCTGCCCTGGAAGGGGTTAAGCCTGGCCAACAGGTAAACCTCCTCTCTTCCCCTATTAATTAACACTCACCTGGTAGGGAAATGGGAAGTGAGAGCTCAGTGTGAGAGGTATGCTGAGCTGGACGGACAGGTTGGAAACTGTCTGCATGGAAGGAACAAGGTCTGTCATAGATTTGTTTATTTTGGACTGGTATTCTGTTTGTTTTGTACTGGAGGCCGGAATAGCCCCTCCAGTACAGTGTAGTGAGGGACACTATTGTCAGTTAGCCTCCTAAATTGGAGTAGGCCATTTTGTTTTGTGTATTATTTATTTTTGAGTGCAATAAAGCCATAGTTATTGCTTAAGATCAGCGACTTTGCTGCATGACATTATCGCTATTTCTACGACTTTGTCACAAGTGGTGGTCAGAAGTGGGATGTTTGCTGTGGTACCGGTCAATGTACAGTTACAGTGGCCTTAAAGGTACAGGACCCAGAAAATGGAAGATATTGTGAAAGCCCTGTTACAAGCGGTCTCTGCGCAACAAGAGACTAATAGACAGATAGCGGCCTCGGCTGCAGCACAACAAGAAACTAATAGACAGTAGCTGCAACGCAACAAGAGACTATCATACAGATAGCGGCCTCAGCTGCAGCACAACAAGAAACTAATAGACAGCTAGCTGAAGCACAAAAGTCAGACCATGCTGTTCTCAAAGCAACCCTGGATCACATGACTACCCAAGGGTCTTCTAACCCGCCAGCAAGGGGGGTAAGCCAAATACGTGCCAGCAGCTGTCTGCAGAAAATGACCCCGGATGATGATGTGGAGACTTACCTACTGGCGTTCGAACGGACCGCTACCCGAGAAGGCTGGGCCCCGGAACAGTGGGCTGGAATCATTGCACCCTTCCTCCTAGGAGAAGCACAGAAAGCCTATTTTGATTTGGATGAGGTGGCTGCTGCAGACTATCCCAAACTGAAAGGAGAGATCCTGGCTCGCTTAGGGGTGACTTCCACAGTGAGGGCCCAGCGTTTCTACAACTGGAGGTTTAAAGAAGGAAAAGCGCCAAGATCCCAGATGTTCGATTTAATTCATCTGGCGCGGAAGTGGCTCAAACCAGAGACTCAAACCCCTGCACAGATTATAGAAGCGCTTGTACTGGACCGTTACGTGAGAGAGCTTCCAAATGGCCTCCGGGAGTGGGTCACTCAGGGAAATCCCCTGGACTGTGATAGTATGGTCGCACAAGTGGAGCGGTACCTATCTACCAAAAGTTTGGACCGATCTCTCTCTAGGACGATCGGGAAAATACAGAGACCAGGAGGCCGGAGGAGTGGAGTGGAAGCAGACTTCGGATCCGGAGCCCGTTTCTCCAAACCTGACTTTAGAAGTCAAAACCCTGGGAAAGAGGACCACCCTAGGAGAAACTCCATAACTTGTTTTGAGTGTGGCGCCAAAGGACATGTCAGGGCGAGATGCCCCAATCTTCCTGAGCCAATGCAGTGTGGACTAGGGGAAGATTCCTCTGACTTTTGTGGGCTCATTTGTTTAGCAGGCCTGGTAGAAGGGGGACATACCTTCCGAGTACCTGTCCTGCTGGACAAACAAGAGACAGTGGCCCTGGTGGACTCTGGCAGTGCCCTGACTTTGGTAGCCAGTAAATTGGTAAAAACCTTGTTGGATTCAGAAGCATAGAACCATGGGGGTGTTGTGTATTCATGGGTGTACTGTGCGGTATCCTACTGCCAACATAGAAGTGTCAGTACAGGGCAGTTTGGTAAGGATCGTAGCTGTGGTAGTTCCTCGTCTACCATATCCTTTGATAATAGGAAGGAATTTCCCTAATTTCCACGCTCTGTTACAGCCCCCTGTGAGGGGAGAACAAGGGGAACCTGAAGTGGAGCAGAGAAATACAGGGGTCCATGAAGTATTTCCCTTTGCTCATCCTGACTTGTATATCTCTAATCCAAAAAGAGGTAAAACAAGACGGGAACGCAGGGAGAGCAAGCTACGATTTAATAGGGCTGTCCAGGAAGTCCTGTTGAATCAGCGTGGGGAGCAGTCCAGGAGAGGGGGGCCCCACGACAGACAGAAGATGAGGCAGAAGTTGGTCAACCGTAACCCGCCCCAGAGGCTACCAGTGAAGACGATGAAGGGGATACAGATATCCTGGATATCTCGGGTAGTGGCTTTGGCCGTGACCAGGCAGATGATCCCCTGCTGCAGGAAGCCAGGAGTAATGTTGTAGAGGTTAATGGGGTACCAGTAGAAGGGGTAACAGGAAAGGCCTATCCCTATTTTATCCTTAAAAACGATCTTCTTTACAGAGTAACCTCTGATGAGAGACAAGAGCTTGAACAACTGGTTGTGCCTTCATCATACACCCGAAAAATCCTAGATTACTCTCACTCTCATCTGCTGGGGGGACACTTAGGGGTGGAGAAAACACAAGAACGGGTGCTCAGGAGGTTCTTCTGGCCTGGGGTATATGAGGAGATTAAAAGGTATTGTGCTTCTTGCCCGGAATGCCAGCTGGCATCTCCCAGACCGAAGTTGAGAGCCCCACTCATACCTCTCCCCATAGTTGACGTTCCGTTTGAGCGGATTGGCATGGACCTAGTGGGTCCCTTAGAGAAAACAGCTCGAGGTCACCAGTACATCCTTGTCATCGTCGATTATGCCACCAGATACCCAGAGGCCATTCCACTACGTAAGGCGAATGCTAAAAGTATTGCAAAAGAGTTGGTTCAGATGTTTACACGGGTGGGGATACCCAGGACATTGCTCACAGATCAGGGGACTCCGTTTGTCTCCCGTATTATGAAAGAGCTATGTCAACTATTTAATGTACAGACTCTGAGAACGTCAGTGTATCATCCCCAGACAGATGGGTTGGTAGAAAGGTTTAACCGGACCCTAAAGGGGATGTTGAGGAAAGTCGTTAGCAGGGATGGGAAGGATTGGGACTTGTTACTTCCTTACCTGTTGTTTGCAGTTCGAGAGATTCCCCAAAGTTCTACGGGCTTCTCCCCGTTTGAGCTTTTATATGGTAGGCATCCCAGGGTATTCTGGATATCCTAAAGGAAACCTGGGAAGAACAGGGGGTAACTGGGACCAATGTCCTCCAGTATGTTGAAGATATGCGGGTGCGTATGGCTCAGATTGCCCCTCTTGTTCGCCAGCATATGGAGCAGGCGCAGAGTAGGCAGAAGTCCTACTATGACCAGAGGGCCCTAGTGAGACAGTTTGAAAGAGGGGACAGAGTAATGGTTCTAGTACCCACCGCAGAAAGCAAACTTCTAGCACAGTGGCAGGGACCCTATAAGGTGTTGGAAAAAGTGAGCCCAGTAAATTATAAAGTTAGTCAGCCGGGACGCCGGAGAAGGAGGCCGTGTTCCACATAAACCTTCTTAAGCCATGGAGGACTAGAGAGGACTGCATGGCCGCAGTGGGGGACACCACACCTGGTCCACAGGCACCTAGTCCTTCAGTGACAATCTCTCCAGAGCTGACACCTGAGCAAACAAAAGAAGCTAGAGGCTTGGTTGAGAGGAATAACGATGTTTTCTCCCCCAACCCTGGACAAACCCGAGAGATTACCCATGACATTATTACAGAACCAGGGGTTGTCGTAAGAGTGAAGTCTTACCGCATTCCGGAGGCCAAGAGGGAAGCTGTAAGGGCTGAAATCAGGAAAATGCTTGAGCTTGGAGTGATAGAGGAGTCTCATAGCCAGTGGTGCAGCCCCATTGTTCTAGTGCCCAAACCTGATGGGTCCATCAGGTTTTGTAATGACTTCAGGAAGTTAAACGAGGTGTCTAAGTTTGACGCCTACCCCATGCCTAGGGTGGATGAACTAGTAGAGCGATTAGCCAAAGATAGGTTCTTCACCACGTTGGATCTGATAAAGGGTTATTGGCAGATCCCATTGACAAAGCACGCCCGAGAGAAGACAGCCTTTGCCACTCCTGATGGCCTATTCCAGTACAGGATCATGCCTTTTGGCCTCCATGGGGCTCCAGCCACTTTTCAAAGGCTAATGGATAAGTTGCTCAGGCCCCACACTGAGTATGCAGCCGCATACTTGGATGATGTGATCATTCATAGCCCGGACTGGGAAAGCCATCTGGATAAAGTACAGGCAGTCTTGGACACTCTTAGAAGAGCGGGTCTGACAGCTAACCCCTCTAAATGTGCCTTGGGTCTAGCAGAGGCTAGATACTTGGGTTACCTGGTTGGCAGAGGACTTGTTAAACCACAGATGAACAAGATAGGAGCTATACAGAGCTGGCCCAGACCATTGAGGAAAAAACAAGTCAGAGCTTTCTTGGGGATTGTAGGCTACTATCGGAGGTTTATTCCTCACTTTGCTACGAGGGCTGCTCCGCTCACAGACCTTATTAAAGCCAGAAGTCCAGACACTGTAAAGTGGAACAGCGAGGCTGAGGAAGCCTTTGCTGGTCTGCGGGCAGCGCTTTGTGCCCAACCTGTGCTTGTGGCTCCTGACTTTAGAAAGGAGTTCTTTCTCCAGACCGATGCCTCAGAGGTGGGTCTGGGTGCAGTTTTGTCCCAATATGTGGATGGTGAGGAACACCCTGTGCTGTATTTGAGTCGGAAGTTGTTACCTCGAGAACAGCGCTATGCCACAGTGGAAAAAGAGTGTTTGGCAATCAAGTGGGCAGTAGAAACACTCCGCTACTATTTGTTGGGCAGGCGGTTTACCCTCGTCACAGACCATGCTCCGTTAAAGTGGATGCACACCAATAGGGACAAGAACGCTCGGGTCACGAGGTGGTTTCTGTCCCTACAGCCCTTTACTTTTGTGGTACGACATAGGGCAGGTCTCCTCCACAGTAATGCAGATGCTCTGTCCCGAGTGCATGGGTTTGTAGAGATGGCCGCTTCCCACCCAAGTGTTAAGCTGGGGGGGAGGATGTGTGACAGGGTACACAATTGTATGTACACCAGTGAGAGGCTGGAAAGGTCAGTTTTCCCTGTCCTGGAAGGGGTTAAGCCTGGCCAACAGGTAAACCTCCTCTCTTCCCCCTATTAATTAACAGTCACCTGGTAGGGAAATGGGAAGTGAGAGCTCAGTGTGAGAGGTATGCTGAGCTGGACGGACAGGTTGGAAACTGTCTGCATGGAAGGAACAAGGTCTGTCATAGATTTGTTTATTTTGGACTGGTATTCTGTTTGTTTTGTACTGGAGGCCGGAATAGCCCCTCCAGTACAGTGTAGTGAGGGACACTATTGTCAGTTAGCCTCCTAAATTGGAGTAGGCCATTTTGTTTTTGTATTATTTATTTTTGAGTGCAATAACGCCATAGTTATTGCTTAAGATCAGCGACTTTGCTGCATGACATTATCGCTATTTCTACGACTTTGTCACAATATATATATATATATATATATATATATATATATATATATATATATACGTGATCCTGCACTTCTGCCTGCAGCGGGCACACTGCTTCTGCTGTGAATATTCACACTAGAAACTGATCTGCAGATGCCGGACACTCAATGTCCTCCAACACCTGTCGATCATCAGTAAACAAAACAGAATGAGGATCTGCCTGTGTAAACAAGGCATGTCACAGTTCTTAGAGGGGGAAAGGGATGGATGCTTTATTCCTGCAAAGCATGGACTGGAGTCCATCTCTTCCCCTAGCAAAAGTAGCACACATAGTAAATGCAAACACCTGATAGGCACACAGTTAACCCTTTGATCACCCTAGATCAGTGATAGCAAACCCTGGCACCCCAGATGTTTTGGAACTACATTTTCGACGATGCTCCTGCACTCTGCAGTGTAGTTCAGCATCCTGGGAAATGTAGTTCCAAAACATCTGGTGTGCCAAGGTTTTCCATCACTGCCCTAGATGTTTATTCCCTTTCCAACCAGTTTCATTAGTACAGTAAAATTGCATATTTTTAAACTATTTATAAACTAAGAACACCCGATCTGTCTTCTCTCCCCTGTCAGAACGTGGATTTGTGTGTTTGCACACACAGATCCTCATTCTGGCACTGTCAGGAGCACTCACGTGTGTCTGGCGGAGATTGGGTAGGTACCACGTGGGTAGGTATCAGAGCATGATGGGACTGTGACATCATAAGAGAGGCCTATATAAATCGATGGGAGCCGCGCACCCGACATAACAGTGGGAAGAAGCGTCGAGTCAACATCGGAAGAAGAGAAGTAGGCAGAAGACGTCACAGAAGAGCAGACTGGCCGCCGCTAGTAATTGAGCTAACACGAAGATAGCGGTGGCAAGTCCTGAAGAAGAAGGCAGCGGAGAGCGCCGAGACAACAGCGGAGAAGATGGAAGAAGACTTCCGGAGAGTGGAGAAGACCCCCAGAGAGTGGAGAAGACTCCAGGAGAGTGGAAGGAGAAGGCCCCCCTGGTAATAGAGCTAAAGAAGAGAGGGGGGCCTCCGGAGCTGACTAATAAATGACTTTAAAAACCCTGTGTCGTGTGTTTATTTACTTTTACACTTTGACTCCAGGTGAATGGGTAGGGGTACGATTCACCTAGGGTGGGGGGCCGGTACCTGGGGGCCCCCTTATTAAAGGGTCCTCCCAGATTCCGATAAGCCCCCAGCCCAGCAGACCCCGACAACCAATGGCCAGGGTTGGCGGGAAGAGGCCCTGTCCTTATCAACATGGGGACAGGGTGCTCTGGGGTGGGGGGGCCGCAGTGCGCACCCCCTGCCCCAGAGCACCCAACCCCCCCATGTTGAGGGCATGCGGCCTGGTACGGCTCAGGAGGGGGGGCTCGCTCGTCCCCACTCCTTTCCTGACCGACCGGGCAGCGTGCTTTGGATACGGGTCTGGTATGGATTGTGGGGGGACCCCCACGCCGTTTTTTCGGTATAGGGGGGGTTCTTCTTACACGCCATACCAGACCTAAAGGCCTGGTATGCCCCTGGGGGGGGGGAACCCATGCCGGTTTTTTATTTAAAATTTGGCGTGGAGTTCCCCCTCAGGATTCATACCAAACGCCACAGCTAGATTTCGGATCCCCATCACTTCTATGATGGCTTTGTCTCCATCGCGGCAAGCCAGCTCGGCGCTGGCTCCCGCGATGGGGCTCGTAGGTGGTCAATCTCACCGAGAAAGGGAGCGAGATTGACACAATATCGCAGTCACCCATTGTACTATGAAACTACTGTATGAAAGCTGTATATATTAAACTCAGGGGGCATTCATTTTGTAAAGATAACTTTTTGTACTTCTTTATAAAATCAGTTGCATTGCCTTTCCAAATTGGTATTGCAGAACCTTCCAAATAACTGTCTGAATCATGTTTCATGATCAACACCTTCCACTGGCAGCCATCACTACTGATAGTACTTTGAGGCTGATTTACTAAAGGAGTTAAGAACTTTTACATAATAAATTATGGGAGCATTCACTTCAGTTATCAAAAAATAAAAAGGCAAATCCCTGCATGCACGACTGAATAATTGAAGTGAATATTTATATAATTTATTGTGTGAAAATCCTTAATTTCTTTAGTAAATCAGTCCACTGGACAGTCCTATATACAGTATATATCCGGAATCCTGTCATATTTTAGTCAAAATGAGGATGGCTAAAAGGAATGTTATAACCAAATGTCAAGTGAGTTTTTCTCCTTGACTATAGAGGAGACAATGCAAAAGAATGAATAAAAATACATTTTTTTAGTCTTGCCTGTTTGGAAAGCAGAACGGCGTTATTATAAGTAAATTACAATGAATATGTTCCATAGTGAATTGCATGACTGTTTGAAACAGTAAAAATTTCCATCACACTACAAAATAAAAAAAAAAGATTAAATAAGCCATTCAGGAGTTCCACACCTGCATCATTGTTCTTTTATGTGATCATGGAACACGCTACAGCTTTTTATTGTCCTAAGCAGAATCCACTACAAGGGACAAGAGTCCCATAATGCCACAGACTACCGATATGAGACTATTTATTTTCTGTTAACTGCAAGTTAGGTCTATTAAATTTAATAAGGGACAAAAACACTAGGAAAACAAGTTCATTCCACCAGTTGATATTAAAATGTGCCAAAAATTTATTATCTGTTATACAATAGACTACATGACATGGGAGACATATTTTTTAATTGAATTTTGTAAGCAAATGTTGCGTGCTAATCAAGTTGTTTATGTAAAACCTGTGGTCAATTGGATTTTAGTTGGTTCTTAAGCCCAATGAACAAAGTATTGTCTTTCACAATGCAGTTCACAAATAGTATTATTAGCCCTGGTTCACACTGGGCTGCGGGAGTGAAATCGCGCGATTTCACTCCCTCTGGCAGTCCCGATTTCAGCGCGATTTTGGAGACATCTGTGCAGGGTTCTGCACAGCTGTCAATGTAAATCGCGTCCTGAAATCGCAAAAAGTAGTACAGGAACTACTTTTTGAAAGATGCGGCGTCGCACCGATTAGGACGGTGTCATTGCTGGCAATTGCTGCCGATTTGAGATGCGATTTCACATGTGAAATCGCATCTCAAATCGAACTAAATCGTACCCACTGTGAACCTGGACTTAATATGCCTCATAATTAGAGGCTCAGATTGTTGTAAGTTACACACTGGGCTGCGGGAGTGAAATCGCGCAATTTCACTCCCTCTGGCAGTCCCGATTTCAGCGCGATTTAGGAGACATCTGTGCAGAACCCTGTAAATCAATGTAAATCGCGTCCTGAAATCGCAAAAAGTAGTACAGAACTACTTTTTGAAATCGGTGCAGCGCCGCATATGCTCTCTACATTGCAGATAGAGAAAGGAGCTGTGTGTTAGTGGGCGTCCTGACTCTCCTGTAGTCCAAGGGAGGGGGCGAGCATGACACTCCACACCAGGGAGAAAGCCTTGCATTACTGTGTGTAGTTACAGACAGAAGAACAGGAAGTGAGGATTTCTCAGAAGAAATAAGAACATTTAAAAGCAAAATGGAAGGATGAGGTAAGTGAAGGAGGACTGCACTAATGTAAAGGAAGCTATTTAGGGAAAAAAAACTTTTACAACCCCTTTATTGTAAACATTTCAATGAAAAGAGATGTTCCCCACCAGGTCAGTCCACCACTTACTTACCAGCCACAGCACAGGGTGAAGGTCTGGTTCGTCTCGGAGATGCTACAAATGGTAAAAATGGGCGATCACTCACCTCTAATTACGGGTAATAATCTTCTTTATGATGGGAATAAAGAAGAAGGGTTTTTAGCTGTGATTCGAGATGTGCAGCCATCCATTCTTACTATTGATAGTGTTATAATAATTGAACACTCAATGGTTAACGTTTTCAGCTGATTAGTAGGTAGACAGATCCAGATTATATCCCAGAGTTAGGTTTAACAACACGTACATTACAAAGTAAAGTTTTCTTTATACTTTAAACATCAACTCAGTAAACTCCGTCTACACATCTACAACTATTTTAATAAAGCAGAAAACCTACTTTTTATGCTATCCTTATGCCTCTATGATATACTGTACCATGGTTATGCTATAGCCATTTCGTTTATTGTAACATCAGTTTTATGTTGCATATACATTCTGTTTTCAAAATTCTTGATTATATGATAGACCGATATGCACTCATTGTAGAAACTGCTGCCATACAGTCTGGAACCTATTTTTATTTAATTATGTTCACAAATTATGTTTGCTCATTTATTATACATTAGAAAAATTGAGTTTCTTAATGTTATGTTTTTTTTAACCAGTATGTTTCCTAGAAGTTAGTTGTGGAAACATTTCAATATGCAAATAAATAAAATAATATACAATCATTAGAAATGCACAGAAACAAAACATTACAATTGCTAGTTAAATATAAAAGATGAAACTATTTTGGGTTCATAAATATCAAATGCATGTAAATATAAGGGCACATATTTTGGTGAAAACAGTTGAAAATGAATACATACCAAGCTAAAAATATACTAAAAACCTCTTCTAATTCATTAAAAGAAAAAGTTGCACCTAAAAGTATTTTTAATATGTGCAATTATGTGTGAATATTATAAATAAATAAAAAACTTCTGTGCTTAGGTGTAAGCGTGGCTGCTGCCTCCCCTGAGAAACTCCACTGAGTAAAGTAATATGATAAATAAAAGTGTAAGAGATAAATGGCGCTGCCACAAACTATTGGTAAAATTGACCGTTATGGTCAGATCATGTGCTAAAGTGTAGGGCCAAAACAACTAATCGATTAATCGACAACTAATCAATTATGAAATTAATCGATTACAATTTTCATAATCGATTAATCGACCAGTAACATAATGGGGTTAAAAAAACAAAAATTAGCCCTTTATAGTACAAAAAAGCAAATCGCTACTGTAAATATTACTTTCACTGTCCCACAGTAAAAAAAAATAACCCCTTACAGTAGCGATTATTTGCTCTTTTTGTAACCTTACTTTTTTTTTTTAACCCCATTATGTTACTAAACATCTCAGGCCAGGGTCACACCTCTGTTTTTTGGTGCTTTTTGCAGAAACACACTACAGTTCATTTACCATTTACATGTTTTCCTATGGGACACGTTCACATCCATGATTTGTTTTAGCTGCTGCATATTTGGAAAGGGCGAGGACTTTTTAATGCAAAACGGCGCTATTTTTTTTTGGTCCAATATACTTCAATAGAGAAGCTTCAGAAAAGCATGTAATGTGTTTTTGCGGCAATTTGTGTTTTTGTAATCTGCCCAACAACAATTTTTTTTTAGGTCTATTATCCGATTAATCCATTTATGCAAAACAATAATGAAAATGAAAATAATCGTTAGTTGCAGCCCTACTAAAGTGCATTTCTTGTTGATTATGCAACCAAATAACAAAAGATTGCAAGTGCTATTGTTAACATAAACCAGTATTTACATTTGGTAATGTGCAGCAATGGTCTAGTATTGGTACTAAAGTAAGTTTTATTGCATGGAAATACTATCACAAAAAATCAAATGATGATGTGTAACATAATAAATGCATGAAATAATTGAATGTCCTTTTAGTGGTACTCCAAAATGACTGGTGCAAATCATGGGCTAATAAAAAGTTCTCCGAAGTGCAGGATTCCAAAAGTACCTATGGGGGTTATTTACAAAAGGCAACTCCACTTTTGCACTACAAGTGCAAACTACAAGTGCAACGTGCACTTGAAATTGCACTGGAAGTGCACTTGAAAGGACAGTCGCTGTAAATCTGAGGGGAAAATCTGAAATGAGGGGAAGCTCTGCTGATTTTATCATCCAATAATGTGCAAGCTAAAATGCTGTTTTTTATATCCCTTGCATGTCCCCCTCGGATTTACAGCGACTGCACTTCCAAGTGTACTTTCAGTGCAATTTCAAGTGCACTTTGCGCTTGTAGTGCAAAGTGGATTTACCTTTCGTAAATTACCCCATCTGTGTCAATGCATAAAATCACATCTTCCGTGCAAAATAGTGAATAACACTCATGCTCCCCTCTCGGTTCCACGCTCACCAGACAGTTGCACTCCTGCATGGGTAAAGCGCAGGTAATCGGATCTATCCTTAATCCTGATTTTCACAGGGATGGTCTCTTCCGTAAAACATATCTGATCATGCGATATATACGCATGTGGATGCATGTGGATGGATGGGAAAAATAAACACTCATTGTGTAATCCGAATGGGGAATTTGTTGTATCAAAGTATAAAAAAGCACTGCAAACGTACTTGGAACAAATGAAAACAGCATGGAAATACTACCACATAAATCAAATGATGATGTGTAACTTAACCACTTAAGACCCGGACCAATACGCTGGTAAATGACCCAAGGTGTTTTTGCGATTCGGCACTGCGTCGCTTTAACAGACAATTGCGCGGTCGTGCGACGTGGCTCCCAAACAAAATTTGCGTCCTTTTCTTCCCACAAATAGAGCTTTCTTTCGGTGGTATTTGATCGCCTCTGCGATTTTTATTTTTTGCGCTATAAACTAAAATAGAGCCACAATTTTGAAAAAAAAACACAATTTTTTTACTTTTTGTTATAAAAAAAATCAAATAAACTAAATTTTAGTAAAACATTTAGGCCAAAATTAATTCAGCCACATGTCTTTAGTAAAAAAAAAAATCGCAATAAAAAAAATAGCTACCTAGCGGGAACAGCGACACTAATACAGCGATCAGAAAAATGATCGCTTAGTGACGCTGGCAATAGGGAGTGAAAGGGTTAACTAGGGCGGTGATCAGGGGGTTAAAACTTTATTAGGGGGGGTGGGGGGGGCTATCCTGAACCTAACACTAACTGTTTTTTACACTGCCTGTCACACTGACACTAAATGCAGTGATTAGATCACTGCATTCAGTGACACTGTGACAGGGGGGTGGGGGGGGGGGGCGATCACAAGGGGTTAATATGCCTATGTGAGTGTGTGTCAGTGTTGTGTTGGTGCACACTTACTTGTGATGTCTTCTCTCATCAGCAGCGCTGGGAAACAGCGCTGCGATGAGAGATTACATCATTTCCTCCTTCCTGTGTAAACACAAGAGGAGGAACTGACACGATGGGAGCGCGCTCCCATTGGCTGGGAGCGATCGCGGGGGGGGCGGAAATCACGGACATCCGCCCGCTCGTCAGCGATCGCTCCCAGAGGCAGGGGGACCCCCGCACACCGCGGAGGGGGTCCCGATGGGACCCCCGAACCGCACGAAGGCGGGGACGTAAATTTACGCCCTTGTGCCTGTACGAGCCATTCTGTGGCCGTATATGTGCGTGCGGGGGTCCTTAAGTGGATAATAAATGCATCAAATAATGCAATGTCCTTTAAATGATACTCCAAAATTACAAGAGCAAATAATGTCCTAATAAATAGTTCTCTAAAGTGACTCCAAAGTGACTTGTGCATAAAATCTCATCTTTCATGCAAAATAGTGAATAACACTATATAAAATAAAAAACAAGCTAGGAATAAATTAAAAACAGCATGTCTGTAGGTCTGGGACAGCGTGCGTTCCACAGACAGGGTATACAGAAACTGGAAGTCCTTTAGGCAGATCTTGATACGCAATCACCTCAATTCTGGTACTTCTGGTTTCTGAATACCCGGTCTGTGGAACGCACGCCATCCCAGACCTACGGACTTGCTATTTTTATTTGTTCCTAGCACGTTTGTAGCGCTTTTTTATATTTTGATACAACAAATTCCCTATTCGGATTACACTATGAATGTTTATTTTTTCCATCCATCCATGTGGATATCGCATGATCTAATATGTTTTCTTTTTGGGATAAACTTTATTGACATACAAGAGATGAACAACATCCCTTGTGATAGCTCAAGCCAGCAATGACTAGTAAACAATCAAACCAAAACCAGAAGTGATAAAATCTTCATTGCTTCTGGTTTCATACACCATAGAGACGATCAGTGAACAGATGTTTCTCCTTCTTCTCCATGGTAAGCCAGCCGAACCTCTCACAGTAGTCCTGAACTCCCTGGTGGAATGGGAAAGGCAGCAGAGTGGGCTCTTTATTTTGAATGAATGAATGAAAACTTATATAGCGCGGCACATGCGAACCAAATCGCCTCTGGGCGCTTGTTGTTCCTGTCTCTTTTGATATCAAAAGAGGTGAGTTTTAATCTTTCTCCTGAATGCTAAGTGGTTCTCCTCCAACCGAATGCTGGTTGGCAAAGTGTTCCATAGTCTGGGACCTTGGACCGCGAATCTTCTATCTCCTTTGGACTTGTAGTTTGTTTTCGGTATCTGGAGTAGATTTTGATTGGTGGATCGCAGAACGCGATTGGGATTATGAGCTTTTATTTTTTCGCATAGATAATGAGGGAGCATTCCCATTGATACATCTATGCGTTAGACAGAGTGCTTTAAAAGTGATTCTGTCTTTTACTGGTAACCAGTGAAGGGTTCTCAGTGAAGGTGAGATTGATTCCCAGGGTTTTTTCCCAGTCACAAGTCTAGCAGCCGTGTTTTGAACGACCTGCAGACGAGCGATTTGGTACTTGGGGAGTCCGAGGATAAAGGACATTTGCATATTCCAATCTGGAGTTCATAATTGCTCCCACCACGACCGATATGTCTTCTTTGGGAATACAGTAAAAGGAGTAAGTCTGCATAGTAGACGCAGCAGATGGTGAGATCCGCTCACTACTGACCCTATTTGTGCGTCCATTGTCATATAGGAGTCGAAAATGACACATAGACTTTTGACTTTGGCGCTAGGGGTGATGATTTTGCCCAGAATGGGCGGGGGTGTCCAAGTTGTTGCAGGTTGATTCATATGCTTGGCGTGAAACAGGAGAAGTTCTGTTTTCGCTCCGTTGAGTTTAAGATAACTCTTTGACATCCAGTCCTCTATCAAAGAGAGGCATTTCTCTAGATTGAGGTGGTGATCCTTTTTATTGCAAATGCAGAAATACAGTTGCGTGTCGTCTGCATATGAGTGATAGAGCAGTTTTTGGCTGCTGATGATATCAAAAAGAGGGCGAAGATAGATGTTGAATAGACAAAGGGGATCCTTGAGGGACTCCACATGCTAATGTGCGTTTCTCAGAAGTTAAAGGTCCCAACTTCACCATTTGCGATCGGTTCTCCAAAAAAGAGGAGAACCAAGATAAATCGCCTTCTGCGACTCTGGCTACTTCAGCTAGCCGAGTCAATAAAAGTTTGTGGTCTACAGTGTCGAAGGCTGCGCTAAGGTCCAACAGAACCAGAAGACAAGATTCTCCTTTGTCTGCGGCCTCGAGAGCGTTGTCCCATATCTTGAGCAATGCAGTTTCTGTCCCATGTCCGGGCCGGAATCCCGATTAAAATGGATCAAGTAGGTTGTGGGTATCTAAATGCTGTTGCAGCTGTTGTACCACTTCTTTTTCCATTACTTTTATTTTGGATTGATAAAGGTGGTATCATTGGTTGTGAACCTTTCTATACTAACTCTGGGCGACAGCACAGCACAGGACAGGAATTTGAATATTATGTTTTTTTGTTTACAAACGATTTATATTAAGGTATAGACATTATACAGTCACATGACAGTACATAACATAAAATGTATATCACAGGGACATCTATGAAAAAACTAAATAAAGAACAATAATTCCAAAGCATAACAATTACATAAAATAGTAGGGAAAAGGTATACCTGGGAGTATTGCTAATGCAAGGTCTGTTAACCTAGTTTGACATTTAGTCTTGTGATAGTAAAATATGCCTGTGGGTTTTCTGCGTATCCCTCTATATTTCCATGTCACTGAGACAGAAAGTAAGGGAACATTTTGGGATTGATTTACTAAAGGCAAATAGACTGTGCAGTTGCATTCATTTTCACCAGAGCTTAGTGAATGTGGTGAAGCTTATTGTTTATAAAGAATACCCTATAAACTTACTTTGTAAAATAAAAGAATACCAAATAAAGCGCAGGGGGGGGGGAGCATTTTGCCACATGATTGGATTATGGAAATCAGCAGAGCTTCACCACTTTCACTAAGCTCTGGGGAAAATTAGTGCAACTGCACTTTCAAAGTGCACAGTCTATGTGCCTTTGGTAAATCAATCCCTTTGAGTTGTCACTGAAGCTTAAAAATATGAAAATCTTTAAGCTTTCACTTTTTGCTGATGACATCTTACTAACTCTCACTCATCCTTCTACCTCTTTACCTGCTCTACATGATATTCTTTCTTTCTTCGGTAGCATTTCAGGGTTTAAGATTAATCAGTCAAAGACAGAAGCTCTACCGATTAATGTGTCACCGGAGATGCTCACATTTCTCAGAGACAAGTTCAACTATCATTGGTGCCCTGCCTCATTGAAGTATCTGGGGGTGTATATCACGTCCTCATATTCCACCTTATATCAAGCTAACTTTCCCCCCATGTTTGCGGAGATAACTCGTCTCTTGAATTTATGGTCCTCCCTCCCAATCTCCTTATTAGGCAGGATCAACGTCCTAAAAATGTCCATACTCCCTAAGATATTGTATCTTTTCGAGACACTCCCTACTTCTGTCCCGATGTCGCAATTGAAACTCCTCCAGAGGAGATGCCTCAGATTTATCTGGAATAATGCTTCCCATAGGATCGCACAATCAGTAGTTTACACCCCTAAGCATAGATGGCGGCACCAGACATTATTAAATACTATTATGCTTCTCATCTCCGTATATTAACCTCTTGGGTGTCACAGTATACACACAATATACACACACAGTATACATACACACCGAATACACATACAGACACACAGTACACATACTGTACACACACTGAGAAGGTACTGGAGAGGTGGGGCAGATATAATCTTGGGATTTTTAGACCAAAAGGATGTCAGTAAGGGACATTTCAGGGACAGATGTAAAAAACACAGATTTTGACATACTGTCCCTGGTTTTACTGAGGCTGGAAATCCTTATGGGGCCTCCTAGTGGCATGGGGCCCTCAGGCAGTGCCGAGAGCCCGAATGGTTAGTCCGCCCCTGCCCATGCCCTACTGCCTCAATAGAATGTATATATTCATTATAAAGGCTGAAAGATAACTTACCTGCTCTGAGCAGGAGTTTTGCACAGAGCAGCCTAGATCCTCCTCTTCTTGGGTCCATCGCTGATGCTCCAGGCCCTTCCCTCCCGCCTCATGCCCCCACAGCAAACAGCTTACTATGGGGCACCCAAGCTGAGCCCCTGCTCTGTGTGTTCTGTCAGACATGGAGCCACAGCTCGGCCTCGCCCCCTCTCTCTCCTCATTGACTTACTGCCAATGGCACCCACTGCTGTGCCTCAGACAATTAGGAGAGAGGGTCCTCGACAACCGAGGCTCTTGTGTAACATTGCTGGATCGAGATGGGGCTCAAGTAAATATTAGGTGGGTTGAGGGGGGCTTATGATTCCTAATGCATAGAATGCATTAGGATAAAAATGGTCAGCCTTTACAACCACTTTAATTACCAGGTTTAGACCTGTGATAAGTGAAGTTACCTCTCCCTAAAAAGGACCATGTCATTTTCATACAGAGAGTGGACTGCACCTGGGTTACTGCTAGTGTCCACACCAGTCTTTAACCACTTAACCCCCGGACCCTATCGCTGCCCAAAGACCAGAGCACTTTTTGCGATTCGGCATTGCGTCGCTTTAACTGATAATTGCGCAGTCATGTGACGTGGCTCCCAAACAAAATTGGTGTCCTTTTTATCCCACAAATAGAGCTTTCTTTTGGTGGTATTTAATCACCTCTGCGGTTTTTAGTTTTTGAGCTATAAACATATTTATAATATAATAATATTTTTTACTTTTTCTTATAATAAATATCCCCCAAAAATATATAAAAAAACTTTTTTTTCCTCAGTTTAGGCCGATACATATTCTACATATTTTTTGTAAAAAAATCGCAATAAGCGATTATTGATTGGTTTGCGCAAAAGTTATAGCGTTTACAAAATAGGGGGTAGTTTTATGGCATTTTTATTAATATTTTTTTTTACTAGTATTGACGGCGATCAGCGTTTTGTTTTCGGTACTGCGACATTATGGCAGACACATCGGACACTTTTGACACATTTTTGGGACCATTGGCATTTTTTAGCAATCATTGCTATAAAAATTTATTAATTACTATAAAAATGCCACTGGCAGTGAAGGGGTTAACACTAGGGGGCGGGGAAGGGGTTAAGTATGTTCCTGGGTGTGTTCTAACTTTATGAGGGGGGTGGACTCACTAGGGGAAATCACTGATCTTCTGTTCATACATTTCTCTCCCTGACAGGACCGGGAGCTGTGTGTTTACACACACAGCTCCCGATCCTCGCTCTGTACCGAGCGATCGCAAGCGATTGCGTGTGCCCGGCGGCGATCGTACCCGCCGGTACGCGTGCGCGACTCGGGGGCGAGCTAGTGGCCGCAACAGTAGCCGACGTAGAGCTACGGGCTCTCGCCCAGGAGAGCTGACCTGCCACAGTAAAATGATGGCGGCTGGTCAGCAAGCAGTTAATGTTGGTCATATTTCAAACACCATACCTTATTTCAGATGTTCTTAATGAATAAATGACTGAGAGAGTCAAGCACAGTTTACAGCTGAGATGAATGCAGCAGACTCAGCGTGGAAGTACTTGTGAATGTTTATCAGTTCTCTTAAATAGAATAAATGTTAAGCACTTTTCCCTATAGCATTTGACATTTTTCCTACCACACTGAGATACACCTGGAATGGCTGACAGTTATAGATCTATTAATGAAACATGTATGATTTCTCGTTCTTTGATTTTTGCATTTTTGCTTTTAATCACTAGAGCGAATTACACTTTGTAAAATCTGCTTTGGCTTTGAGTCTTCTGTTCTGCTGTAAATTGCAATTCTTCCTACTACGGGCTTTTGTAAAATTGAAAAGGTTTTTTTGGTTTTTTTTTTTAAGGGGAGGATGCCTGAAAACATTGCTCTTCATTGAGATCCAACATAAATTAACTTTTACTACACTTTTGGAATGATGATCAGATGAAAAAGTGCACTCTATGAGAGAGTTTTGTTATTTAAGTTTTTAGGCCAATTTAGCACACCACTTGTTTTCTTAGATATATTTTCGTTAGGAAGAAGAAAGCATATTTACAATATCATTTGGATAGAAGAATATGTACAGAAAATACTATTTTATGATTGTTGGAATGTGGTTGCTTTTGTTCTGAGCCCACACTGATTACATTTTTTTATTATCATTTGGCCAACAAACTGAGCTAGGTCAGAACAGAAAATAATTTGTAGGATCATGTGGCAGGAGCTTGGGACCCGGAAGAAGTAAAAATAAATGTTTTCCATTTTACAGGCTGCAAGCTTACCATACAAAAGGAAATCTTCTATGAATTCCAACCAATTTCTAAATAATTTTCATATATATATATTTATATTTTTTTTTAAGTTACAAAAAAAATCTTATTTTCCTTCCACTTTCCAATTATGTGTCACTTTGTGTTGATCCATCACATAAAATCCCAATAAAATACATTTACTTTTTTGGTTGTAACATGACAAAATGTGGAAAATTTCACAGGGTATGAATACTTTTTCAGGGCACTGTATAGGATGGGTTGCATATAAATGTGTTTATATTTACTCACCTAAACAAGAATGATGCATGCGTCCCGTGACCCTCCTGCTCATGAGCAGATGTTGTGCAGGGCTTTGGGCATTGAGTGGGGCCCAAAGCACATCAGTGAACTTGCAGGTTTCCCTGAACATCTGCTCATACAGGCTTTCCCATGCATGTGCAAAAACAGTCCATTATAGAAATACTGGACTTTTATTATCCTAAATATGCATGTGTGCACATGTGTCTTAATTATGGTGGTGTTGGGAGGCAAAGCCAGTTCAAAGAGGACTGTAGCTCTGCTTTAATGCTAGTGAGTGACAGGTAAATTCATATACATTCGGCTATTTTTGATTTTGCCCTAATACCACTTTAGGCTTCTCATGCTGACTGGATTTAAAAGTATTTGTACAGTATATCATTTTTTTAATTACAGCAAACAGTCAAAAAACACAGCGCTCTACAAAGGAAATTTCCTAGGTTCAGTTTCAGTCCACAGAAGGGTGCTCTGGCTACGATGTCCTCACGACGGCAAGTAACCAGCAAATTCCAATAGAAGAAGCCTACACTCCAAATCCTTTGCAAATTGTTTATTAGGTACACATAAAAGGGTACAAGGGGCTAACTTTTTGGCACAACCGCCTTGATTACAGCTCAAACATTAAAATCAACCACTGGAAACAACCTGTTAATTGGAAATTATTCCACCAGATCGCCTGTCCAATGAGAGGATACACCACCATAAAACAAATAAAAAAAAGGAACAAAAATCATATACCAAGCAAAGCTAGTAACAGAGAGAAAAATAAGCACATTTAGAAAGATAAGAGCATCACAATATAAATAAATACAAAATATACAAATACCATATTTGCCGGTGTATAAGGCCCCCTAATTTTACATTTTTTTACGATTTTTTGGCTGTACTCACTGTATAAGGCAACCCCCCTTCCGAGGCTTACAATGTTTCATATTTCTTTCTTCTGGAGCCATATTCTTCTTCCTTCTTGCTGGAGCTGGAGCCATATTCTTCTTCCTTCTTGCTGGAGCTGGAGCCAATCACGCTGCGCGATGTATTCTATTAATGAATACAAAGCCTGCTTGGATTGGCAGAGGCTGTAACATCATCAGCCCACGCCTCTCTGACTCTCAAAGCCAATCCGAACAGGCTACTTCTCGGATTGGCAGAGGTTGTTACTCCAATCCGAGCAGGCTCTGTATTCATTTGAATACATCACTCACCTGGATTGGCTAAGCAGTATATACTGTATGTAGCCGAAGCTATATACAGTATATCCGCACATTCAGCAGGCATGCGAGCAGCTGACCTGGCGTATAAGACGACCCCTGCTTTTTGCCCAGTTTTTTTAAGTTTAAAAGGTAGTCTTATACGCCAGCAAATACAGTATATATAAATCATGTAAAACCAAGTTATAATTCATCCAGATACACATTTGCTAATACTATTTAAGAAAAAGATCCACATCATATTTGTGGTTCATACCTGTGCAACTTCACGTATGAAGGTTGAAAATCCACCAGACTTCCCTTTCAAGGAGTTTCCGATGGATATCACCCTCCTCTAGGTGAATTTCTATCTTTTTCCAAGCCACAGAATTTAAAGTAGTCAACATTGCCTGCATGAGTGTGTTTAAAGTGCTTTGAAACATTTGACAAGCCTTTATCACTGGCATAGGAAGCCCCCTGGTAATACTCACTAATTATGGTTCGTAGCGGGCGTGTAGTACATCCCACATTGAAGTTTACATTCTATGACATCGACAACATTAGAGGAACCACAATTAATGTAGCTCCGGACAGAAAAATTCTTGCCTGTTGCCCAAGACACAATAGTTTTATGTTCGCTATTATGTTTCTTGAAAAAACGACAGGTATTGGAGCCACAAATATATGAACCCTGAACATGCAACCATGTTTGGTTGTGACCAGTAGATGAAAAGATAATAGGGGATAGTATATTCCCCAAAGTTTGGGAGCGATGGCTAGAGAGCCCACAGACAGGATAGGGACTAGATCTGGATCTGCATATAGGACTGAAAAATATTTTGAAATAATATCCTTAATACCCTAAATGTTTATGTTTACCACAAAAATATATATATTTTTTGGCTTTATTTTTTTTTGCCCCGACCAAATAAATAAAGTAGGAAGATCCATTTCCTTTAAGTAAAATGGATGTTAATTAGTACAGTAATATGGTCAAAATTGTATATTTATAGGTTATCAAAAAAATAATGCAAACTTTTAAAGCAATTATTTGATAAATGTATCTGATGTAGAAGGTTCAGTTACTGATATTTAAGATTTTACATATAACTTATGGCCTTCAGCCACAATTTCCTAAAATATAATTTGCCAATGTAATTTAATGTTTACTACTCAGAAATGTTCACCTGTGCATTTTCTTGTAAAATATATATATTATTAAATTTTTAAAGAGAAACAAATAAAGACTTTGTTTTAATGGAAAAATATAATGCAAAATAAATATGATGGATAGGCGTCCCCTGGTTTTATAGAATATTGTCTACAAATACCATATTTGATAATAATTAATATTACCAGCTCTTTCAGCACAGACATAATTTCATTTTTGGAAGAGAAAACAACCATTATGTATTCAGAATCTTTCTTTGGAATGGATGATACTTTATCATGAAATGCCTAATGTAGGAAAAGATTTATATCTGACAGTGGACATTGCATAATGTACATAAGTGTTTGTGTGATGAGACTTAAATCAGGTTACATTGGGTACCCCATCTGCTGTATGTTTGTGCTAAGTTAATATAATGCTTTAATGTTGCTGCTAGTGGTCCTGAAAGGGTGGAAGAATTCTTGTTGCAACAAATCCCACGGTGTGACCAACATTTTTTTATATTTTAAATCTCTGGCACAGAGGAACAAAAAAAATAATAATAATAATAAAAAATCTCCTTTAGAATAAGTGCAATTTTTTTTATTAAAATAACAAATATGTTTTGATGATTATTCTTATTTGTGTCTTCTTAATTATCTAATATAGTATTCAACACATATATTTATAAATCAGTGAATGTAGCTTTCATTCAACATTCAGTGCATGTAAATCTTTCTTTTACATATGTTTCATATGACATTGATTGATTCACCCCCAGTGAATGTTTGGAGAAAGTCACATTCATTGTTTTAGGCCTGGTTCACACTTGTACGACACAACAGTCATACGACTGTGAATCTCACTCTGCCCTGGGACTTGAAGTCCAACATCCAACCAACTTCAATGAATGGGGATCCGACTTTGATCCCGACAATACCAGTCTGATATTACTCAAAAAAAAACAACAAAAATAAGGCATGGGGTTTCCCCTCCAAGAGCATACCAGGCCCCTTGGCCCCCCCCCCCAAAATCCATACCAGTGCCCACCCCTACTTTATGGACCATACCGGGTCACATGCCCTCAACATGGAGGGGTAGATGCTTTGGGGCAGGGGAGGGCTCTGTGCCCCCTCACATTGATTTTTTGCGATATAAAAGGAAAAAGGCCGTACATTTTGAAAAAAATAGATTTTTCTTATAACAAAAAGTAAAAAATATCGAATAAACTAAATTTTAGTCAAACATTTAGGCCAAAATGTATTCAGCCACATGTCTTTAGTAAAAAAAATCGCAATAAGCGTATATTTATTGGTTTTCTCAAAATTTATAGGGCCAGATTCAGATACACTTAATATTGCGCTGCGTAATCAAAATACTCTACGCAGTCGTATTTCACCTGGCCCTACACCGAATCTGGTAGATTTTTGCCCGTACGCTACGGTGGCGTAGTCTATTTCTCGCCGCGTATTCGAAATACGCGATTAGGGGACGTGAAGCATTTAAATTAAGCGCGTCCCCGCGGCGATCGAACTGCGCATGCTCCGTTCAGAAATTTCCCGCCGTGCATTGCGCGAAATCACGTCGTTACGTCATTCGTTGTTTGAGTAGCGTCGTTTACGAACATTCCTATTCCCGGACGACTTACGTAAAAAATAATAAAAGACGTCGGAAAACGTAGAAATTCGACGCGGGAACGACGGCCATACTTAACATGGGCTGTCTAATATTAGAGCAGCAAAAAGCTGGTATAGTGTTACGCAAAAAAAAGATGACTAAAGGTGCCGTAAGAGATTGCGAATGAAGATCGTAATTTCAGGGATCGCCGGCAAAAGCTCATTAGCATACCCCGACGCGGAAAACGACGGGAAGTCCACCCGGTGGCCGCAATTTTATTGCAGCGTAGATCCGAAGGCGTACTAACATGTAATCCAGTCAAATTGAAGCCCACATGGTTTGAGGTTTGCGACTAGCTAGAAAACGTGCGTAATTTGAAATTACTCCAGTCTAACACCAGTTAGACAGGCGTAATGGCTCTCTGAATCTGGCCCATAGTGTCTACAAACTAGGGTACATTTTCTGGAATTTACACAGCTTTTATTTTATGACTGCCTATCTCATTTCTTGAGGTGCTAAAATGGCAGGGCAGTACAAACCCCCCCCCCCCAAATGACCCCATTTTGGAAAGTAGACACCCCAAGGAAACTGTTGAGAGGCATGTAGTCCATTGAATATTTTTTTTGTCCCAAGTGATTGAATAATGACAAAAAATAAATAAAACATTTACAAAAAGTTGTCACTTAATGATATATTGCTCACACATGCCATGGTTATATGTGGAAATGCACCCCAAAATACATTCTGCTGCTTCTTCTGAGTAGATACCGGGGATACCACATGTTTGGGACTTTTTGGGAGCCTAGCCGTGTATGGGGCCCCAAAAACCAAGCACCGCCTTCAGCATTTCTAAGGGCGCAAATTTTTGATTTCACTCCTCACTACCTATCACAGTTTCGAAGGCCATAAAATGCCAAAATAGCACAAAAGCCCACCAAATTACCCCATTTTGGAAAGTAGACACCCCAAGCTATTTGCTGAGAGGTATGTTGAGTCCATGGAATATTTTATATTTTGACACAAGTTGCGGGAATATGACAAACTGATTTTCTTTTGGACAAAGTTGTCACTAAATGATATATTTCTCACACATGCCATGGTTATATGTAGAATAGCACCCCAAAATACATTCTGCTGCTTCTCCTGAGTACGGGGATACCACATGTGTGGGACTTTTTGGGACCCCGAAAACAAAGCACCGCCTTCAAGATTTCTAAGGGCATACAGTTTTTATTTCACTCCTCACTACCTATCACAGTTTTGAAGGCCATAAAATGCCAAGATGGCACACAACCTCCCCAAATGACCCCATTTTGGAAAGAAGACACCCCAAGCTATTTGCTGAGAGGCATGTTGAGTTCATGGAATATTTAATTTTTTTGCCCTAAGTGATTGAATAATGACCAAAAAAAATAAAAAAAAAAATTTACAAAACGTTTGTCACTAAATGATATATTTCTCACACATGCCATGGTTATATGTGGAATTGCACCCCAAAATACATTCTGCTGCTTCTCCTGAGTACAGGGATACCACATGTGTGGGACTTTTTGGGAGCCTAGCCGCGTACGGGACCCCGAAAAACAATCACCGCCTTCAAGATTTGTGTGAGTGAAATCAAAAATGTATGTCCTTAGAAATCTTGAAAGGTGGTGATTGGTTTTCGGGGTCCCGTACACGGCTAGGCTCCCAAAATGTCCCACACATGTGGTATCCCCGTACAAGCTTCTAACCTCAGCTTGTTCAATTAAGCTCTGACAATAAAACCTGGAAGCTTGTTGGTTTCTATGCAGAAGTGAGTCTGATTTTGCACTTTCCAGCTTTAGTAAATAGACCCCATTGTGTACTTAAAAGTGGGGTATGCCTGTAATCTTTGTAAAACACATTTTCATCACATTCACTAAGCTAAGGAAAGTTTCCTTTGCAAACTGAAGCACCCATTTCCTTTAGTAAATCATCCCCAGTGTCTCTTTAAAGAAATCTGTAAGTGCATTTGCAACCTTTTCAGTAGAGTCTTATCATCTTGCATTTATTCAGCATTTAAATTCAAGCAGGTGTTCTATCAATGCTTTTCTTCTATGAAGATGTCTTTTAAAACAAATTATATGCAAACAATAATAAGAACAATTGTTTCTTTTTCTAAAATACATGATGCAATGTGTAAAATTTCTTTGTGGCTACAAAGATTTTTTTTTTAATTGTTTAATTGCTGAAAATATACTGCAGGTGCACATTTAAACTGCAACAGTGTCATACTCATTTTGAATGTGTTGGAAAGATGGAAAGGTTAAAACAATGCCGAGCAGTTAGAGGGTCCAGACAAAATACCATACAAACTGTGCAGTTGATAAGTGGACATTAAAAACACAAAGCGCTAAAGAGTTTTCTTGTCTGAAAATGTTTATTTCAGACGTTAGCAGACATTGAGTAATGCTATTTACTTTGAGTGGATAAAATAAACTCTATTTAAACAGCTGTAGTCATTGAGTATAGTCAGCCTGTGCAGTAACTCATAATTTTAGAGTGGTTAGCTCCTAGCAATAGTTTTCGATTTGCAAGAAAATGGTTCCATATTCTTTCCTATTGCTTTTCTTGATTAAATACTATTTTTATGTATTTTTTTACTTTAGATAGAAGAGGTCATTTTGGAAAAGACACCTAATGGAAGCGCTCAGCTACACGTGAACGTTACCAATGGCCTAATATGAAGCCAATCTCTGATTAGGATGTAACTATTGCTCACAGAGTTGTTCATTGTTCATGTAAATAGTGTTCAGGGGCAGACTGACTATTAGGGCACTTGGGCACTGTCCAAGGGCCCCAAGGCCGGATAGGAGGCCCCATGAGCTGGGACAGACATGTATGAACATTAATGATTTAGAGAATCATCTATGTTTATGGAGAAAGGGACTTTGGAATCTCTGTCCTCAATACCTGTCTCTGTCTCAAAAGCGAGACTTCAGGTGGTCAGAGTTATTAAAAATAGAATTAATAAAAATAAAAAAATATTGTAAAAAATCTGACTTAAAGTGGTAGTAAACTCTGAACTACCACTTGTACCTACAGTTAAGCCTATAACAAAGTATCCTGACATTCTGCATGTCGCCAAGCTAGGTGCCCCTCCACGAGGCCCTGCCGCATTAATTTTGCATTCGAAAGATGGCTGCCATGTGGTGGCCATGTTTAAACCGGGAGGCCCCATGATTCCCTAGTGCCTGGGGGCCCCATGAGTTGTCAGTCTGCCCCTGATAGTGTTATGAACATGGTGCATAGCTGCTTAATATTGAAATGCTTCTTGTTATATACAAAGATAAACTTCTAATGCCCCATTCAAGCTTTCTAATGATTGGCCCTTGAAATAATACATTAAGTTAAATATATATACTATTGGCTGCTATTTGAAGCAGTGATGTGGTCTCTGGGATTGTATAATATTTCCTTTAATCCAAATATAATAAACCACTTCCATCTAAATTGTCTCCACCATAAATAACAGGGTTACAGACAGTAAACATCTTTAATAATGTCTAAGTAAAAAGACAAGCTGACTTAGGCCTCATGCACACTGGACGTTAAAATAATGTTTACGGTTAGAAAAATGTCTCTCAGAATCCACTAGTTACTGCTCAAAAACGCCACTGCCCAAAACTGCTGATAACAGCCTATGTGTGCATGGACACATAGGAATAACATTATGGAGAGTTTAATGACTGTAGAAAAAAAATTCTACTGCTAAAAACGTCCAAAAAAAGTTCTCTTTTTTTTTCTTCTAAATTTCAGCTTCCCTATGTTCCAATATACCATCAACCACTTGCCTACAAGGCACTTACACCCCCTTCCTGCCCAGGCAATTTTTCATCGTTCAGTGCTGTCACACTTTGAATCACAATTCAGCAGTCGTGCTACACTGTACCCAGACAACATTTGTATAATTTTCTTCACACAAATAGAGCTTTCTTTTGGTGATATTTAGGCAGGAGTTCACACTGGTATGATGCGACAGTCGTACTACTTTGGATCCGACTTTGCCCTGCGACTTGAAGAGTGACATGCATTCGAATTCAATGAACAGGGATCCGACTTCGAACCCCGACAATACCAGACAGTGTTTGGTATGAATCTTTAGGAAAAACTCCATGCCAATTTTTTTTTTAAAACTGGCATTGGTCCCCCCCCCCCAAGAGCATACCAGGCCCTTGGGTCTGGTATGGATTTTAAGGGTAGCCCCCTACCCCAAAAAAAACGGCGTGGAGGTCCTCCCAAAATCCATACCAGACCATTATCTAAGCACTCAGCCTGGCCGGTCAGGAAAGGGGGTGGGAACAAGCGTGCACCCCATCCTGAACCGGACCAGGCCGCATGCCCTCAACATGGGGGAGTGGGAGCATACCAGGCCCTTTGGTCCCCCCAAAATCCATATCAGCACCCACCCCCCTTTCTGGACCATATAATGTCACATGCCCTCAACATGGAAGGGTAGGTGCTTTGGGGCAGGGGAGGGCTCTTCACCCCCTCACCCCAAAGCACCTTGTTCCCGTGTTGATGAGGACAAGGGCCTCTTCCTGACAACCCTGGCCGTTGGTTGTTGAGGTCTGCGGGTGTTAACCAGTATGGGGTACATTGATTCCCCTACCCATTCATCTAAAGAAAAAAAATTTAAACACACTACACAGGTTTTTTTCTTTTTGTAAATTATTTTTATTCAATGTTTTTTTTACAAAGAAAAAGACATATGCAAACTTATAACATAGTAAACATTCAGCACCTCAATTCCCAGCACCAGTGCACAATGCAGCTTCCGCACACAATGATAGCAGGCATCAGGAATCCTTTTATATAGAAATCATAGTAAAGGGGAAAAAGGAGAGTATACACAATGTACATTCGTTATATGCAGTATACTATCCCCCTACAGCAGTATTAAAGTAAGTTATACGTTCCCATTCAGGCTTACACAAGCCTCACTACTCACCACATAATTCAACTATTCACCAGGAGGCAGTTAAAGCGGATGTCCGCTAAAAAATAAATATTAAAAGCCAGCAGCTACAAATACTGCAGCTGCTGACTTTTTTTTTTTCTTTTTCAAATAACAGTTTTTATTAGACACGAGGTAACCCCCGTGCCACAAAAGGAACAATACAGTGATGTCAGTGCATAGCATATAACAGCACAACACAAGGCAGATAACAGGGGGAGTTCAACGACTCCACTTAGAGGCAGTCAACCTAAAAAAAAACACAGTCTGCCAGAACACAAAAGTAAGCACATGTAAAACAAGCCTCTAAACAGCAGAGGCAGAAGATGTAACAAAACAGAAAACAAGAGATTGAAAGGTGGGTCAGAGAAAAGAGAGGAAAAAAAAAAAAAAAGGGGGAGCAGGTAGACAGGAAGAAAAGAGGAGGGGGGGGGGAAGCTCCACTCACGACTCAAGGCGGGTCCTCCCGACGATGCCACTCCGCCCAGACTGCATCATGTGTGTCCAAGCTATCCCGCAGCCTGGCCGTCATCTTCTCCATTAGTTCAATATCTTTGACCCTGGCATAGAGTTCAGACTGAGAGGGGGGGGACAGGCGCTTCCAATGGAGGGCAACCAGGCACCTTGCTGCCGTCAATACATGCCTCAACAATTTCTTAGAGGACTTAGGGATCCGCAGGGCCGACACCCCTAGTAAGAAAAATTTCGGGGACCAGGGAACCACCACTCCCAGGAGGCGAGACAGCAACTGCTGGGTCTCCGTCCAAAACGTCCTTATCTTAGGGCAGGTCCAGAATATATGGAATAAGGTTCCCCTGGCTCCCTGACAGCGCCAGCACCTGTCCGAGCTGGATGGATAGATGGCGTGGAGAATAGCTGGCGTCATGTACCAAAAGTACAATATTTTATAGGCATTCTCCTTATACAACGTACAAAGAGAGCTTTTAGCCGCCTGAGACCAGATTGTCTGCCACTCCATCTCCGAGATCTCCTCCCTGAGCTCTCTCTCCCACCGCAGCATGTATGCATGCTTACCCTGGGTGGGGAAAGAGCGAGAGTTCAACACCCGATACATATCAGATATCAACCCGCGGCGAGCCGATCCCTCCAGTACCAGTTTTTCGAAGGGGGTTGGCGCTGAAAATTGGAGCCCGGGGGCAAATGATTGTGCATAGTGTCTTATCTGCAAATACCCGTAGAACACATGGCGGGGAGGTCAAATTTCTTTTGCAAATCAGAAAACGATAGGAGTTTTCGTGTTATGGGGTCCACCAAGTGGCCAAAGTGGAAAAGGTCACGCGACGCCCAGGGCGACGACATCTGATGGGTCAAACTATCAGGCATTCGGGGTCGAACAGGAAAGAGGTCAAAAGAGACCGCTCCGAGCTCAAGCCGTGCGTCCGGCACAGTCTGCGCCAAAGCGTTCTGAGGTGAAGCATGGGCCCCAAAAGTCGGCCCGGATCCACCTCAGCGCCTGCGTTCCACAACAGGCTATTCGGGTGCACGGGTGCCAGCCATATTTTCTCAATTTCTGTCCATTTATTATAAGAGCGCTGAGAGAACCATGAGGTAACGGCGCGTAGTTGAGCTGCCTGATAATATTTAAGCAGGTCAGGGAACCCCAATCCCCCGTCGGTGCGGGATGCTGTCAAGACCGTTCGGGGGACCCTGTGCCGCCCATAGTTCCAGACGAAGCGGATCAGATCCGCTTGGAGCTTACGGAGGTCCGCATATGGTACTGGTATGGGCAACGTCTGGAATAGATAGAGGAGCTTGGGAAGGATGACCATCTTAACAGAGGCCACTCTACCCAAAAGGGTGGGCCTTCCACTTCTGCAAAAGTCCTCTTATGGAACGGTAAAGGGGGGGAAATTAGCCCTATACAGAGAGTCAAAGGACGGGGTGATCTGCACCCCCAGATATTTCAGACCCGCTGTGGCCCAATGGTAGGGGAAGCACTGTTTTAGATGATGAATCTCCTCGTCTGGGATGTTAATGGGAAGAGCTACCGACTTGGCCGCATTTATCTTATAACCCGACAGGGACCTGTATAGATCAAGTTCAGCGTGCAGGTTAGGCAGGGAGATTCTGAGTTGGGTCAGGGTCAGAATAACGTCGTCCGCAAAAAGTGCCAGCTTGAATTCTCTACCTCGCACTGAGACTCTCCGGACGTCCGGGTTCCTACGAATAGACGCCGCCAGGGGCTCCACGCAGAGCGCGAACAAAAGTGGCGAGAGTGGGCATCCCTGGCGCGTCCCATTAGCTATCGGGAAAGAGCGTGAGTGGGCAAAGGAGGTCTTAACCTGAGACGTAGGATTCGTATAAAGGTGCTGTATGGCCCGCAGGAAGGGGCCGCAGAGCCCTATGTGTTTTAATGTGGCAAACAGGAAAGGCCAGCTGAGGTGGTCAAATGCCTTTTCCGCATCTAGACTAAGAGCCAGTGACTCTCGCCCCTCCCTGTTCACCACATCTATCAAGTCGATAACCCGTCTGGTGTTGTCCCCCGCTTGGCGGAGAGGGACAAAACCCACCTGGTGCTTATGAACCAATGAGGGGAGCAGCACGTTTAGACGCAGCGAGAGGAGCTTGGTGAAAATTTTTAGATCTGAATTAAGTAGCACGATCGGCCTGTAGCTAGCGCAGAGCGAGGGATCCTTGTCGGGTTTGGGGATCAGAGTTAAAAACGACCGTTGCATATCTGACGGGATGGGGGTCAGCTGCTGACTTTTAATATTAGGACACTTACCTGTCCTGGAGTCCAGCGGCGTCTGCAGCAAAGGACGAGCGATTGCCCGTCACCCTGCTGCTCCCCCCTCTCCACGGTGAGGGAATCAGGAAGTGAATCGCTCCGGCTTCACTGCCCGGTTCCCTACGGCGCATGGGCGAGTCGCACTGCACCCGCCGATTGGCTCCTGCTGTGTGCTGGGAGCCGAGGGGGGAGGGTTCCGATCAGCGGGACTTCACTTTAGGGTGGAGCTCCGCTTTAATCTGATGCAGTTGTTGTCTAACCAGCCACCCCACACCTTTTTAAACTTATCAGGTCCCCCTCTATTGAGATATGTGGCTTCACAGAGCGGTAGAGCCTTCCAGGTCATAAGAGTAGGAGCCAACAGTTTCTTCCACAATAGGATAATCACACGAGCATAGTACAGGAGCAATGTGAGCAGAGTACAGATCACATTTTTGGGTGCTAACGTGTCTACCAGGCCCAACAGACAGATTTTGATGGTGCAATGGTGATTTTAGTCACCGACCCAACACAGTCCATCACACTCACCCAGAACTGCCGGATGTGCGGGCAAAGCCAAAAGATGTGCATAAAATCTGCTCTAGGGCATCACACCTCCAGCAGTTTGACGGGTGCGCAGGGAAAAGTCTTTGCTAATTTAGCGGGAGTGTAGTATATCCTATGAAGACATTTAAACTGTATTAGATGATCACACGCCGACACCAGTCTGGCAAACGTGGTGCTCCAGATGTCATCCCAATCATCATTGTCAAGCTGAGGGAAATCTAACGTCCAGGCAGCACGACAGGATGCAAGAAGTTTTGTAGTATCAGTGAACAATTCCTTGTATATAGTAGAAAAGGCTTTTGGTAGGTCCTTGTCCCTGAGCAGCACTACACAGGTTTTTAAAGTAATTTATTAGGCAGCTCTGGGGGTCTCTTCCGATTTCTTCTCCCCTCTCCGGCTCTTCTCCACTCTCTGTGATTCTTTTCCCTCTGTCTGGTGTCTTCTGACAGGTCTCCTCCACTTTCTTCTGCTCTTTTTCCTGCTCTTTTGCTAGTCTTGACCAGTCTTCTCTGTTGTCTTCTTCCCTCTACTCTTCTTCTGATGTTTACTCAACGCTCTCTCCCACTCTAATGGTGCATGCACAGTGTGCAACGACTTATATAGGCATGAGGCGGGGTCACGCACACAGCATTACAGCGGGAGAGTGTTGAGTCAACATCAGAAGAAGCCAACGGAGAAGACCTGGTAAGAGCTAGCAAAAGAGCAGACAAAAGAGCAGAAGAAAGCGGAGGAGACCGGACAGAAGACACCGGACAGTGGTAGAAAAACCGGAGAGAGCAGAGAAGAGGCCGGAGAGGGCAGAAGAAGTCAGAAGAGACCCCCGGAGATGCCTAATAAATTACTTTAAAAACCTGTGTAGTGTGTTTTATTTTTTGACACTTTTTTTAGGTGAATGGGTAGGGAACAATGTACCCCATACTCATTCACATGGGTTGCCCCAAAACACCCCTCCCCATGTTAAGGGCATGTGGCCTGGAACGGTTCAGGGGGGCATTCGCTCATCCTCACCCCCTTTTCTGACTGGCTGGGCTGCGTGTTTGGAAAAGGGTCTGGTATGGATTTTGGGGGGACCCCACGCCATTTTTTGGCAGTAATCTCTGTCATGTTGTAGGGAGCCCAACCACTCTACAGTTAGAACACCTCCCTAGGACACACTTAACCTCTTGATCGCCCCTAGGATTTAACCCCTTCCCTGCCAGTGTCATTTATACAGTAATCGGTGGCTATTTATAGCTCTGATCGCTGTATAAATGACAATGGTCCCAAAGTAGTGTCAAAAGTGACCGATGTGTCTGCCATAATGTTGCAGTCCCAATAAAAAATCGCAGATCGCCGCCATTACTAGTAAAAAAATTATAATAGATAATAATAATAATAGACGCTATAACTTTTGCGCAAACCAATAAATATACACTTATTATGATTTTTTTAATCAAAAATATGTAGAAGAATACATATCAGCCTAAACTGTGGAGGAATTTTTTTATATATTTTTTGGAGATATTTATTACAGCAAAAAGCAAAAAAATATTGCTTATTTTGTTCAAAATTGTTGCTTTTTTTATTGTTTATAGCGCCAAAAATAAAAACCACAGAGGTGATCAGTAGTGATGAGTGAAATACGCCATATTCGATTTTGCAATATTTCACGAATATATAGAAGAATATTCGCGAAATATTCGTTAATATCGAATATTCGTGATATTTTATCAAAAACAAAATTTTGCAAAATTTCGCTAATGCGAATAAGAAATTTCGCTAATACGAATGCAAAATTTCGCTAATGCGAATGCGAAATTGATTGCGAAATTCTCGTCAACAAGCGAAAACAGAGATCATTTCCTGGATTACTAAACGAATATGCACTAAACACTAACTCTACTTACACAAACTTATATGACTAAACTAAAGCTAATTTTTTTTTTTATATACACAAAACACAGAAGGGCAGAGAAAGTATTCACGAATATTCGTAATACGAATATTCGCATTGCGAATATTCGGCAACATAAAAGGATCGCCTCAGCTACTCGGCCCAGGGTCTCTAATCATACCAGCAATGCTTTTAGACGTCGATGGAGATCACTAGGATGTGATCTGTTTTAGAAATAAATTTCGATTTATTCGCGAATACTCGAATATGCAATATTCGTAATGAATATTCGCAATGCGAATATTCGTGACTAATGCCGCGTACACACGGTCGTTTTTTGCGATGAAAAAAAACGACGTTTTTTAAAACGTCATTTAAATTGATCGTATGTGGGCAAAACGTCTTCAAAAAAACGACCAAAAAAAAAATTCCAACATGCTTGAATTTTTTGTGTTGTTTTTCAAAACGTGGTTTTTTGTTTCACAAAAAGTCACCGTGTGTAGCAAAAACGTTGTTTAAAACAACGTTTTTCAACCCGCGCATGCCCAGAAGCTAGTTATGAAGCGAGCTTCAATGGAAAAGAGTGGTGAACGTAACCTCGCTTTTTGTGAAAAAAACGATGGTGTGTATGCAACATCGTCTTTGAAAAGTGACGTTTCAAAAATGTCGTTTTTTACTTCACAGAAAACGTCGTTTTTTTTCATCACAAAAAATTATCGTGTGTACGCGGCATAACACTAGTGATCAAATACCATCAAAATAAATCTCTATTTGTGGGGAAAAAAATATGTTTATTTTGTTTGGGTACAATATCGTACAACAGCGCAATTGTCAGCTAAAGTGGCGGCGTGCCAAATCGCAAAAAAAAATCTGGTCAGAAAGGGGGTAAATCCTTGGGCTGAAGTAGTTAATACCACAATACCAAAATTACTTATATACACAAATTACATGGTAGCATAGGTTGTGCATTTTTTCAGAAGTAAAATAAATTGCTAATTGGAAATTTTTCTGAATGTGGGTCACTTTGGTCATGTAGTAAAATGATTAACACATATGTATGCAATAGACATGTAGTACATACAGTGTTTGTCCTACTCTGCAGTGAAAAAGATAAACTTCCTTCACCCTGAAGTTTCTAGAGCCCATTATCATTGTGTGTCACAAACAGTGGACTGCTGGACCTATCTTCAAACCAAGGTGGCCATTAAAGCTACCTATGAAGTTGTAGAGTTGAAAGATCAATCTGCTCAGGTGGAAAAATGTGAGGGTTTGCACTGGTATGTTGGGATATACAAAGAGAAGGAAGCACAGAGTTGTCAGTGAGGGGATGTTGATGCTACCATGAATGGATAAAACACCATGTAAGGCAGGATCCTATCCTATGAGGCCGCGTACACATGATCGGTCCATCCGATTAGAATGGGCCGACGGTCCGTTTTCATCGGGTCACCGCTAAAGTGGCCTGATGGTCTGATGTGCGTACACACCATCCGTTCAAAAACCAATTGTGTCAGAACGCGGTAACGTAAAACACAACGACGTGCTAAAAAAAAGGTAGTTCAATGCTTCCAAGCATGCGTCGACTTGATTCTGAGCATGCGCGGGTTTTTGAACCGATGATTTTACGTACTAATGATCGGTTTGGACCGATCGGTAGGCGTCCATCAGTCCGATTTTAGAGCAAGTTTTAAAAGTTTGGTCCGAAGACAACAGACCGATGGGCCGTACACACAGTTGGTTTGGACCGATGAAACTTAACTTCAGTCCATTTTCATCAGTTTAGACCGATCGTGTGTACGCGGCCTCAGAGATCATTTCCATTATCCCATTCTTCTATGTAATTTATTTCTTAGAGTGACAGAGCATCCGTCTAGATTTCACAGAGTCTCACCAAGGAGGAATCTCTGAAAAAAATGTCCTATATGTGGCTTACAGAAAATTCTATAAAAATACTGTTATATACTGTGTCTTATTTGAAGATTCTAGAAATCAAAAAATGCATTCTTGGTGTTCCTATGTATGTAACTTATACGACCTTACTACCTACTGTAAACCCCTAATAGCTTCATGTTGCTTGCAAGGAACAGTTAAATTAGAAATCTGTGGCTGTAGATAATAAATCATATGTCTCTTAGCAAGTGGCAATTGATTAATTTCTTCAGTTCTTCCCCTAAGTACTCCTGTAGTTTGTGATAATATATTTGGATATCAAAGGCCTGCAGTTCAACTGTGATAGACTGTGTTAAGAACGCTGAAGCCAGTGAAAGTATATTACAGGCTATTATCATGATTTTAAGCTTATGTTGGCAGAGGAGTCATAATTTGGTAACTTCTGTAATTCCATTTAAATCATAGCTTTAGGGCAGACTAACAGTTTTACAGGTGAAGCAACACTCACCATAATGCGTTACAAATGCTACAAATTTCCAGAATGTCTTTGGGGGAGAAAAAAAACATTGACCCAGCAAAGCTTATATTAAAAATAAAAGAATGTTAACAAGCCTGGAAAATTATTTCCCCAAAAGTTTAAGAGAACACGAAGGTCAAAAAGAAAATGGCTAATGGACAATATGGAGAAAATTAATTGGTCAATGTAATTTGAAAGTAGGTTGTGTGGAACAATGGCTTTCCAGTATATTCTGTTCTGATGGCACTTCTAAGAGCAGATGGAAGTAATAATGCGAACATTACCACATTTAAGTTAATAGGCCTCAAAAAGGTAAAAATATATTGTGAACTAGTTTTTTTCACTTAAGTAAATGTATACCAGCTGTAAGACATTTTGATAGAGCAACCCAAGGTCCCTGCAAGCATAGCAAGTATGTATTTTTCTTTCATTTGCATTGTATTTCTTTCATTCATACTGTTACATTTTTAAATAAATGAAATCCAATGTTCAAGCAAAAAAAATTGCTCTTTAATTAACACTATTTATTTAGAAAGACAAACGTACCACTGGAATCAGTACGGTGGGTATGAGAAAAATACACAAAAGGCTATAATTTGCATTCATTTGGCTTAAGTTTAGTGTTTTTTTTTCCCGGAGTTAGATGTTGAGGTGTGAGAATGTCAAGGACATTTATAAGCCAGGAAATAATGTTTCATTATCATTCCTAAAGTTCTGACTCTTGTACACTATAGCCCATTCTTACATGAAAGAAAACACATCCTTGTTTGAATTTAGACTGCCATTTTGTGATCTTAAGCAGTGATATAAATATTTTAGGTTCAATTAACTTATGTTATGTTCTGATTGCCTTCTCTATTAAAATAAGAATTGTGACTGTTTCCTTTAAAAAAAAATTATCCAAGCCTAAATGAAGGGTTACCAATGATAAATCTTCCAAAAAGAGTCTCCAACCGTAAAAGCCAAAGTAGATTTATTTTAAAAACTAAGGGCCAGATCCATAGAGAGAGTACGCCAGTGTATCTACTGATACGCCGACATACTTTCAAATTACCTGCGTTGTATCTTTAGTTTGAATCCTCAAACCAAGATATGACGGCATCTGGGTTCGATCCGACAGGCGTACGCCTTCAAACGCCTTCGGATTGTAGATGCAATACTTGGGTGGGGTTCTCGTCGTTTTCCACGTTGAGTATGCAAATGAGCTATTTCCGACGATCCATGAACGTACGCGCGGCCATCGCATTCTCTTACGGCGTCTCTAGTCGGCTTTTTCCGGCGTATAGTTAAAGCTGCTTTTTTGCGGCGTATAGTTATACTTGCCATGTTAATTATGACCATCTTTCCCGCGTCGAAATTTGAATTATTTTTTATTTTTGCGTAAGTCGTTCGTGAATAGGAATGTACGTAATTCACGCTAGTAAAAAAAAATAACGTCGTTGCGACGTAATTTAGCGCAATGCATGGCGGGAAATTTCTGAACGGAGCATGCGCAGTTCGATCGGCGCGGGGACGCGCTTCATTTGAATGAAACACGCCCCCTACCCGCCCAACTTGAATTCCGCGCCCTTACGCCGCTTGAGATACACTACGCCGCCGTAACTTACGGCGCAAAATCTTTATGGATTCAAACTAAAGCCAGGTAAGATAAGGCAGCGTAGCATATCTCAGATACGATGCGCCGGGGCAGATCTTTGTGGATCTGGCCCTAAGGATGCAACATACAAAGTCCACCTGGTGCAACATTGAACACGTTTCCCTCTATTACTGGAGCTTAATCATAAAGTTTATGATCAAGCCCCAGTGACAGAGATAAACATGTTAGGACAGATGTTGCACCAGGTGGACTTTGCAATGTGCAAACTTAAAGGGGTTGTAAAGGATTTTTTTTTTTTTACCTAAATAGCTTCCTTTACCCTAGTGCAGTCCTCCTTCACTTACCTCATCCTTCAATTTTGCTTTTAAATGTCCTTATTTCTTCTGAGAAATCCTCACTTCCTGCTCTTCTGTCTGTAACTCACCACCGTAATGTGAGGCTTTCTCCCTGGTGTGAAGAAAGCCTCTTGAGGGGGGAGGGGGTGAGCAGGAGTGTCAGGACACCCACTAACACACAGCTCCTCTATCTGCAAAGTAGAGAGTGTCCTGACTTGCCTGCTCGCCCCCTCCCCCCTTTTTTTAATGCTAAATAGCTTGCTTTACCTTATAGCAGTTCTGCTTTCATGTCATCCATGTTCGTTTTTGCTTAGACGTTGCTGTAATCCCTTGCTGAACTCCACACTTCCTGCTTGTCTGACTCCTTATGAAAAAACTCATGGTAGCTTTTTATTGTGGTCCATGATCAAGAAGATGTGATTACTATGTGTCTAAAACTCCTCAGAATCAGATTCATTTTAAAAAACAAACACTGCCCTGTGTTTGTTTGTTTTTGTTCTGTGTGTCTCTGTACACACAGAACAAACTGAAACTAGTCTAAAAACTAAACTAAACTGCAGGCACATTATATGATTGATTTTTATCTATTTTTAATCATTTTTAAAATGAACCAGTTAACTATTATGTCTCTATACCCTGTTCAGCAAAAAAAATGTTTCCTTCACTACTCCTTTAAGTACACTTACTTTCACTTGAAGATTGGATGAAGCAGCAAAAAACATACGATCTCCGCAATCGGACATTTCCGGTCAAATGCTCCACCCATAAGCTATAGAAAAATTCTAATGTTGTTTGACTAGTAATAATAATTATAATTATTACTAGTCAAACAACATTAGCGTTCTGCTATAGCTCGCGGGCAGAGCATTTGACCGGAAATGTCCGATTGCGGTGTCGTACAATTAAGCTACTTGGTCGAATCTTCTTGGAACATCCAACAGGAACTTTAAGCCTTCAATTGACAGATTTAACCTTAATTCATTCAGATTTTCATACAAATGAATTTTTAATGAAACAAAATAAATAAAAACAAATTTCGGGTGTAACTAAATAAATACATTTTTCGGACAAAACCAAAATTCTAAACCAAAATATTTCAGTGTGCACATGTCTAGTAATCGGGAACAGCGATCTCTGTGTTCTTCCTGTCAGTACTTCCTCCACACAGTTATAAACACACCGATAGAACACATTTAACCTTTTGATCGCCCCGATGCTAACCCCTTCCCTGCCAGTGTCATTTATACAGTGACAGTGCATTTTGTTAGCACTGATCACTGTATTGGTGTCACCGGTCCCCAAAAAGTGTCCCGCTAAAAAATTTGCTGATCGCCGCCATTACCAGTAAAAACAATAAGTCCCTAAATCTATCCCACAGTTTGTAGAGGCTATAATGTTTGCGCAAAACAATCAATATATGCTTGTTGGATTTTTTTACCAAAAATATGTAGCAAAATACATATTGGCTTAAATTGATGAAGAAATTCGTTTTTTTACTTTTTGTTTTTGGATATGTATTATAGCAGAAAGTAAAGAATATAGCTTTTTTTTTCAATATTTATGGTCTTCTTTTGTTTATAACGCCAAAAATAAAAACCGCAGAGGTGATCAAATTCCACCCAAAGAAAGCTCTATTTGTGGGGAAAAAAGGACATCAATTTAATTTGGGTACAGCATCAAAATACAAAATGACAATATATCTATTTCACTTGTTGTTGTTCGCAAAATAAAAATAAAAAAACAAGAATACAGAATCAAAACTTCTGTACTGCTAGAAACAGACTTTGATGTAGACTGTCACACATTGACAAATCAAGAGATAGTGTAAGACATGACAATACACTAATTGACAGTTTGCTGTTTAAGAGAGTAAACAATAAAAAATATATTAAAAAAGGCAATTTCTGTAAGAGAGAATCATTTCAAGCCATATTTCCAGAACTATTCAAAATAATCTGCACAGATATGAGGCTGCCTTGGTACAGTAAACATGTCATTTATAGAGTTGGGTGGACAGACCATATCTCAAATTCACAGCAGGTTTACTGAACTTCGGCAGAGTAAGATGCAGTTTTGCCATTATAAAATGAATAATAACTCTACTATGCAATTCCCATTTATGTGATCGATTTTATTCTGAAATCATGTAGTCTCTTGTAAAATCTAGTAATCATCTGGTAATATCTAGCTTGGCTTAATCTTTACTTAGTTTTGTGTTATTTAGTTTGAAGATGCCATAAAGTGCAACAAATATTATTTTCAGTTTGTGAGAAAGGTAGCCCCTTTATAGGCATCAATGGAAGATATATAGACCTAATATTGGCCCTCAGTGAGAGGAATGTAACCCCATTATAGGTATCAGTGGGAGAAATGTGAGGCCATTATTGACCATTAGTTGGAAGAATTTAAGCCTATCCCTGGTGATCAGTGCGAGGAAGGAAGTTCTATCACTGGTGGTCAGTGTGAGGAATGTAGTTCTATCACTGGTGGTCAGTGCGAGTAATGTAGTTCTATCACTGGTGGTCAGTGTGAAGAATGTAGTATCATCACTGGTGGTCAGTGTGAGTAATGTAGTTCTATCCCTGGTGGTCAGTGTGAGTAATGTAGTTCTATCACTGGTGGTCAGTTTGAAGAATGTAGTGTCATCACTGGTGGTCAGTGTGAGAAATGTAGTTCTATCACTGGTGGTCAGTGTGAAGAATGTAGTCCCATCAGCAGTGGTCAGTGTGAGAAATGTAATCCCATCACTGGTGGTCAGTTTGAGGAATGTAATCCCATCACTTGTGGGCAGTGTGAGGAATGAAGTCCCATCACTGGTGGTCAGTGTGAAGAATGTAATCCCATCACTGGTGGTCAGTGTGAGGAATGAAGTCCCATCACTGGTGGTCAATGTGAGGAATAAAGTCCCATCACTGGTGGTCAGTGTAAAGGATGTAATCCCTTCACTGGTGGTCAGTGTGAGGAATGTAGTCCCATCACTGGTGGTCAGTGTGAGGAATGTAGTCCCATCACTGGTGGTCAGTGTGAGGAATGTAGTCCCATCACTGGTGGTCAGTGTGAGGAATGTATTTCAATCACTGGTGGTCAGTGTGAGGAATGTAGTCCCATTACTGGTGGTCATTGTGAGGAATGTAGTCCCATCACTGGTGGTCAGTGTGAGGAATGTAGTCCCATCACTGGTGGTCAGTGTGAGGAATGTATTTCAATCACTGGTGGTCAATGTGAGGAATGTAGTCCCGTCACTGGTGGCCATTGTGAGGAATCTAGTCCCATCACTGGTGGTCAGTGTGAGAAATGTAGTTCAATCACTGGTGGTCAGTGTGAGGAATGTAGTCCCATCACTGGTGGTCAGTGTGAGAAATGTAGTTCAATCACTGGTGGTCAGTGTGAGGAATGTTGTCCTAATATTGGTTGTCACTGTGAGAAATACTGTGCTGCATGGTGGAAAAATGATAGTCTTTATTTAGTGTTTGTTTACAAACAAGGTTTTAACAAGGCATAAACAACTGTGTTAGAGCCGGCTCACACTGTGGCGGCACGACTTCGGGGGTGACTCTGCAAGTCGTCCTAAAGACGACTTCAGAGGCGATTAGCAAAATGACTTCTGTATAGAAGTCAATGCAGGTCGCCTCGAGCCGCTCCCGAAGTCGTACAAGAACCTTTTTCTAAGTCGGAGCGACTTGCGACTTACTCAAATATTTATCTGGATTCACCCTCCTGAGCGGTGTTTCTTGTTTCTTCCCATTATCCAACTTAGCAAAGCTTTTATTGCTGTGCCTTTTTTGGTAGATTTTCCCTATTTTCTTGCTCTGCCTGATACATGCCATCTGGACAGGGAGTGAGGGTAAAGCTTCCCAGTGGCAACACAAACATTTCTTGAATACCTGACAGGGGTTCTAAAACTCCCTCACTTTACTAAAAATATGTCTGTGTTCACATAGGGAAGATTTATCCCCACTTCCTGTTTTATCTGATGGTCATTTATTAACCTAGAAATTACAGACAAATTTGTGGACAAAGGCAGAAATAAAAACACAATAGAGATTTCCCATTATATTAGACTTAACTTTCTTAGTGGTATTCCTGAGTGTATTTGGAAATTCTTAAAGGTGTTGTAAAGGTATTTTTTTTTCCTAAATAGCTTCCTTTACCTTAGTGCAGTCCTCCTTCACTTACCTCATCCTTCGATTTTGCTTTTAAATGTCCTTATTTCTTCGGTGAAATCCTCACTTCCTGTTCTTCTGTCTGTAACTCCACACAGTAATGCAAGGCTTTCTCCCTGGTGTGTAGTGTCATGCTCTCCCCCTCCCTTTGTGGGAGGAGGCGAGCAGGAGAGTCAGGACGCTCTCTATGTTGCAGATAGAGAAAGGAGCTGTGTGTTACAGGGCGTCCTGATTCGCATGTCAGGAGATTGTGACCGGCTCTATGGAGCCAGTTCACACATCTCAAGAGCGGCTCCGGTGCAAATTTTCTGTCATTCAAAGTCAGTCAGCCAATCAGGAGAGGGAGGGGTGGTGTCGGGCCACAGTTTCGTGTCTGAATGGACACACGGAGCTGTGACTTGGCTTGGGTGCCCCCATAGCAAGGTGCTTGTTTTTGGGGCACTCAACAGGAGGGAGGGGTCAGGAGCACAGAAGAGGCACCAGAGAAGAGGAGAATCTGGCCTGCTCTGTGCAAATCCACTGCACAGAGCAGGTAAGTATAACATGTTTATTATTTTTATTGAAAAAAATAGACTTTACAATCACTTTGCACAGCGTTTAAATCACTTTAACCCTTTCATGAACACAAGTCCGTAAAGCCTAGATGCCCAGACCGAATTGATTAGCCTCAGTATGTGTGAATGTGAAAATAACTCTAAGGCCCCATACACACGAGCAGACAGATTTGTTCAAATCGGTCGGGCCGACCGATTTGGACAAATCTGTCTGCTGGGGACATATTGGTTTGATCGTGTACACACGATCAAACCAAAATCCCCGCCGCCAGACGGCGCGGTGATGTGGCGGTGACGTTGACGCCGCCACGTCACCGCACCAGGAAGTAAAACACTTCCGCGCATGCGTCGAAACCATTTGGCGCGTGTGCGAGAAGACATGTCTGCTGGTTAGCGTACTAACCAGCAGACATGTCGGGCGGACGGATTCCCAGCCGACAGATTGGTAAGCATGCTTTCCAATCTGTCGGGTGGCCAAATCCGTCTGTTTGCCCGTACACACGGTCGAATCTGTCTGCTGAAACGGTCTAGCAGACCGTTTCCAGCAGACAGATTTGATCGTGTGTACGAGGCCTAAGACTAATTTGGTTACCTAAATAATTTCACATTATTTGTTAAGGATGTATAAGGTTTGTACGTAATTTTCATAAATTTCTTTTTTTTTTGCATTTTTTCAGTATAAGCTAACAAAAGGACATATACGAATTAAAGTGCATATTTTATTAATTTATACTTCACAGTTTTAATTAAATAGTGAAATAAAAAACCGTTTGCATTGATAGATATGTGTAAAGCGCTGTATAAATTCATGGCACTATATAAGTACCTGTAATAAATAATTTATTTATTCATTTAATACACTTTAATGTACTGTGACCACTGTAGTTCGCCAGTTTAAGCTATCACGGTGGTTCTCTTTGCAAAATGAACAGAGACAGCTAGGGCAGGGGTGGACTGACCGTTCGGGCACTCGGGCACTGCCCGCGGGCCCCATGCCACTAGGGGGGCCCATCGGGGTTGCCAGCCTCAGTAAAACCAGGGACAGCATGTAAAAATGTGTGTTTTTTTTACATCTGTCCCTGAAATGTCCCTTTTCAACATCATTTTGGTCTATAAATCCCAAGATTATAGCTGCCCCGCCTCTCCAGTACCTTTTCAGTGTGTGTATGTGTATTCTGTGTTTATGTATACTGTATGTGTGTGCGTGTATACTGTGTGGCCCCATAATCTATTGCCTGGGGGCCCCATATTCTCCTATTGCCCGGAAGCCCCATGACTTGTCAGTCTGCCCCTGAGCTAGGGTCAGCAGGTTCGTAAACAAAACTTCATTATATCACCAAGAATTATTGTATGATAATCACATGATCAGGAACTATGCTGATTCCTCATCATTAATAAGATACCGGCACTGTCAGAACACTCATTCCTAGTTCTAAAATAGAATGTGGATTAACATTCTGTCAGCATGGGCCGTTCTGCCAGAGAGCATGAACCTACAGATTGCACTTGAGAATAGCTTTAACTGATAATAATGTTAATTTGTATAGGCCTAGGTTCACACTAGTGCTGCTGCATAATCAAATGTTTTCCAAGTGGTTTTCCAAGTGTATATTCACACATTTTTATGTGCATTATTTATGTTTTTTTACACATTTGTACAGGGCTGGACTGAGATGAAAATTTGGCCCTGGACTTCATCCAGACTGGCCCACTTTGACAGGTCTCTCCCATGGCGGCCGGAAACCCCCAGGCTATAGCTGTTGATTTAGCTGTCTGTCCCCTCCCCCATGCTTCTCTGTCGCTTCTCTGGTCCTCCCCCTGCTTCTCTGTTCCCCCCAGGTGAGCACTGCGGGGAGGGAGAGACAGAGGAACGTCAGTCCACTGTCACTGAAGCTGGCCAACTGAGTCATCGGCCCACCGGGAAACTCCCTGTAGTCCCAATGGCCAGTCCATCCCTGCATTTGTATGTGCATTATATATGTATTTTCATGCTTTGTGCTATTTTTTTTTTTTTTTGTGGCGAAAATTCACAGAAAATACAAATGTACAGGCATTTTAATGCATTTTCATTGTAGTCTATGGAGACAAAAGATGCATTATGCTGCACCAAAAGAATAACCTGCACCTTTCAAAAAATCATACAGCACCATGTTGCATTGATGTGACTGGGCATCAAAGAAAATAGTGTGATTTATATTGTCATGCATTTCAGCACCATGGCAGATGCAGGAGCAATGGCACTAGTGTGAACCAAGCTGGGTAAAAATTTGTAAGTGTTGTAAAAATTTGTAAGATTTTTTTTAGGAAAATGTGTACGGAAATTCTCAGAACATCCGAATGTCATTCAAAGGTAGTTCAAGATATTGTTTGCTTTTAACTTTTAATTTGGGCATGAATGGACTTTACCAAATGAAAGCAGTCTACACTGTCGAAAAAGTTTCCATCCTGCTTTTTTCATCACAGCAGTCGAAAACAATAGTGTCCCATCATTGCTGTCAGTGGGAAGAATAGTGTCCATCATTGGATTTAGTTTGAGGAATAGTGCCCCATCCTTGCTGTCAGTGGAAGGAATAGTGCCAATCTTTGGATTTAGTGGGAGGAATAGTGTCCCATCCTTGCTGTCAGTGGGAAGAATAGTGTCCATCATTGGATTTAGTGGGAGGAATAGTGTCCCGTCATTGCTGTCAGTGGGAAGAATAGTGTCCATCATTGGATTTAGTATGTGGAATAGTGTCCCATCATTGCTGTCAGTGGGAAGAATAGTGTCCATCATTTGATTTAGTATGTGGAATAGTGTCCCATCATTGCTGTCAGTGGGAAGAATAGTGTCCATCATTGGATTTAGTGGGAGGAATAGTGTCCCATCCTTGCTGTCAGTGGGAAGAATAGTGTCCATCATTGGATTTAGTATGTGGAATAGTGTCCCATCATTGCTGTCAGTGGGAAGAATAGTGTCCATCATTGGATTTAGTATGTGGAATAGTGTCCCATCATTGCTGTCAGTGGGAAGAATAGTGTCCATCATTGGATTTAGTATGTGGAATAGTGTCCCATCATTGCTGTCAGTGGGAAGAATAGTGTCCATCATTGGATTTAGTGGGAGGAATAGTGTCCCATCATTGCTGTCAGTGGGAAGAATAGTGCCCATCATTTGATTTAGTATGTGGAATAGTGTCCCATCATTGCTGTCAGTGGGAAGAATAGTGTCCATCATTGGATTTAGTGGGAGGAATAGTGTCCCATCCTTGCTGTCAGTGGGAAGAATAGTGTCCATCATTGGATTTAGTATGTGGAATAGTGTCCCATCATTGTTGTCAGTGGGAAGAATAGTGTCCATCATTGGATTTAGTATGTGGAATAGTGTCCCATCATTGCTGGCAGTGGGAGGAATAGTGTCCATCATTGGATTTAGTGGGAGGAATATTGTCCCATCCTTGCTGTCAGTGGGAAGAATAGTGTCCATCAATGGATTTAGTATGTGGAATAGTGTCCCATCATTGCTGTCAGTGGGAAGAATAGTGTCCATCATTGGATTTAGTGGGAGGAATAGTGTCCCATCATTGCTGTCAGTGGGAGGAATAGTGACTCATTGTTGATGTCAGTGGAAGCACTAGTACCCCATTGTTGGTGTCATTGGAAGGAATAGTGCCCCAAGGGCTGGATGCAGGCAGGCAAAGGGCAGTTTGGAGATCACTATACTAGTGTATGCCCAGTGTGAAAGGGTATATTATTGTTAACGGACAACTGGAAGTGTGAATTCCACTTTGAAGCATACTACATCTCAATGCTAGTATATTTAAAAAAAAACACAGATAAAAAAAAAAATGGAAACGTACCTAACAAAAAAAAAATCACGTTGAAAAAAAAAAAAAAAATCAAGCTGCTAATTTGTTAGCGAGGGAGCAATCATACCTGTGAGTGAGGAACCAACATACCTAAACAAATAACTTTTCCTTACCTCTTCTCTTCTGTATAATGCCCCTCTGAGTATTGTATACTGCAGAGATGAGCTGAATACACTGTATGAGTTTGTAAGACAAAATACAGCATTATCCTTACAATAGTATCATTTAAACCCACAAGTGAAATATTTTTCTCTTCAAATTGTATTTCTAAAGGTTTGTCTTTAGCAATTTTCTCTGTGTTTCAACACATTCACACTCTTGTAATTCCAATATATTTCCTTTCAGCTCTGCCCATATCAGTGTTAACAAAATAGGATTTTGTTGAATGTAATGGAAGATATTAACTTGCAGTTGCTGAACTGAATATGTGAAGTGTAAGTGAAACATTATAAAAAAAAAAAAAAATCTTTTGGAACTTTTTATTTCTTGAATGCGCCTGGCAGAAAAGCCATAATGGTCTCAATTAAGTAGTCCTTTCTTATGGAGAATTGTAGTTATTTTGATAAACACAAGCTGTCAGTGCATGAAATGTGGATATCAGTGCCTCGGTATCATCATCTTCCGGATAAACCAGGCAAGGCTCCGACAACAAATGTTTCATGGATAAAGTATGCTTGGGAAATGTCTAAACCCTGCAATTCTTTTCAGATCGGTTTATGTTGTATTTTTAAATAGGGAATTGAAAAGTTATACACTGATCTTTCATTGTTTAGAACTATACAGTTTTTATTTTTTCAAGAAGGGGGCATCTAGGGCCTCCAGGCTTCTCTATTGGAATTGATGGCTTATGTTGTGAGCAGTAGAAAAAAAGACCTGGGCAGGACTGCTCTGCAAAGATTTCATGAAAGGAGAGGAAGGTAAATGTTTTACCAGATAGATTGGAGTGGGGGAAGGTTACTTAACTGCTGCCGACTATATACATCCACAGCATGGCACAGGCAGAAGGACGTATATATACTGTACCTCCCCTTTAAGATCGCGGAATTGTGGATGCGCGCCACTGCCGCAAGCTCCGTTAGCCGGACGGCATGTCCCGCCAACTCGATCGCCTCGGGGATACCCGCGATCGTCTCACGGTGAGGAAGAACGGGGAGATGCTGATGTAAATCAGCATCTCCCCGCTCTGCCTAGTGACAATGACAGTGATCACTGCTTCCTGTAATCGGAAGTGGTGATCACTGTTTTGTCACACACATTCCATCCCCCCTACAGTAAGAATCACTCACTAGGGCACACTTAACCCCTACAGCGCCACCTAGTGGTTAACCCCTTCACTGCCAGTGTCATTTTCACAGTAATCAGTGCATTTTTATAGCACTGATCTATGTAAAAATGACAATGGTCCCAAAAATGTGTGAAAAGTGTCCGATGTGTCTGTCATAAGGTCACAGTCACGATAAAAATCGCTGATCGCCGCCATTACTAGTAAAAAAGAAATATTAATAAAAGTGCCTATTTTGTAGACATTATGGGCCAGATTCAGGTACATCTGCGCATTATTGGACTGGCGTAGCGCACCGCCTTTACGTTAGACTTGCGCAATGTAGCCGCGTAATCACCCTATTCTCGTAGCTTTTGCGCAGAAAATTGCGCATGCGTAACATTATTTCAGAGGCGTAAGGCGGAGTAATACAAATTGGGAAGGACGTGGGCGTGTTACATTGAAATGAGCCGTGACCCCATGCAAATGAAGGGCCGGCCGGCTCGGGCATGCGCGCTTGAAGCAGACCATGGTCAGCACCTCTGTGCGCATGCTCACAACTCGGGAACAGCGCAATCAGTGAAATTGGAAGTAGACCCGGGCAACTTTGCTGAACTACGCAGACAGCATAAATAGACAGACACAAACGCACTTCCATTGCAAAAGTACATCCCTTTGTATCCCTCCCTGTACAGCAAGGTGCTATTGTTCTGTTATTTGTTAGCGTTTATTTGTTTGTTTGTGACGTGTCGTTGAGATATTTGGGGACTGTTTTGCAGAGTGATTTTTGTCTTTTATGTGTTTTCTTTGTTGTTTTTTTTTTAATTATATTTTTGCTGGGGTTTTTTTCCGGTTCAGTTTGTGTATGATTTGGGAATGTCGGGGTGTCATTCCTGCCGGAAAAGGGGTGTCACCCTCAATTTTGGTGGAGAAGGGTTCCCCAGGACCAGGGAGAAGTGATCCCCAGGTCTGTGTGAATGGTGTATGAATGTACATTGACATAATTGGAGCCTTGGCGTGGCGTTGCTGCTCACAAGTCCTGCATGGTGGACTGGTGCCAATCCAATGTGATGAGGATGTGGGGTGTGTGTGCTAGGGTCCACAGTGTTGTGCATGCATGCATTCTCATTGTGCCTTGATTAATGAGTGTGTTTAACGTGCAAAGATGCATATGTGAGGTGGCATGAGATGGGGTCATGAGATGGGGTCCCAGTGCATATGCAGAGTCACCTTGAAGGGAAAATACAGGAGGATGTTAGTAGTGCATGTGCCCCTTGTGATGTGTGCATCATGGGGGGGGGCAGTCATGCCTGCCACCCATGTCACTCACCAACCAGCCAGCTGTCCCCATACATGTTCTGTTCGCAATCTGTGGGGATGGGGCTCTGATTGTATATGTAGCTGTCATGGGTGTCATGGGTAGTGCCATGTGTTGGGCTGCTGATGTCATCCTGCAAGGTTGTGGTTAATTCCATGATGGCATGAGGGGTTTATCTGAAGATGCGAGACACCTCAGAATCACTCATGCCATAGATGTCTATGCGTGTGTGATATATCCTCTCCCGTGAAGAGTGAAGAGTGAGGGGCTTGTATCAGATAAGAATATTGTATTAGATTAGATTAAATTGTAAAGTTTATATAAGCAAAGTAAAAGTAAAAAAAAAAAAAAACATCTCCCGTGCCCTCCTCAGTGCCCTCCTCAGTGCCCTCCTCCTTCTTTGCTCATCTAAAGTCAGTAGTATAGCTATGAGCATGGATGCCACTGGCATGTTGGCATACAGATTGTTGTGCAACACGTGTGACTGCTCAGCTCCTCACTAACAGTGTTGCTTTATCTGACATGTAGACGATTTTTCTCTTTTTAGACCACCTTTTATATGGTCTAATTTTAGACAGGACATTTTGCTGTTGCGCACACTGCGTAGCCTGTGCTGCCCCAACGTTCTTTTGTGGATCCCCGTAAGTCCCTCATTAGCATATTTGACTAGCAAATCAATGGTCTGTCTAGCGCAGTTTTGCGCGGACGGATGCGCCTGTCTAACGAAATTACGCTGGACAAAAAAAAGTACATTTCTTGCGTATCTCGTTTTGGGGATGCCGTGCACATTTAGACTTACGCCGCGCATCTCCTGTTACGCAGGCGTAATCGCTCTGTGAATCTGGCCCTATAACTTTTGCGCAAACCGATCAATAAATGCTTATTGCGATTTTTTTTTACCAATAATATGTAGAAGAATATGTATCGGCCTAAACTGAGAAAAAAAAAATGTTTTTTTTTTTTTATATATTTTTTTGGAGCTATTTATTATAGCTAAAAGTAAAAAATCTTGATTTTTTTTTCAAAATTGTTGTTTATTTTTGTTTATAGCGCGCACAATAAATACCACAGGGGTGATCCAATACCACCAAAAGAAATCTCTATTTGTGGAAAAAAAAAGGGCATCAATTTTGTTTGGGAGCAACGTCGCATGATGCGCAATTGTCAGTTAAAGCGACGCAGTGCCGAATCGCAAAAAGTGGCCCAGTCTTTGACCAGCAAAAGAGTCTGGGGCTGAAATGGTTAATGGGCAACTGTACTTAAAGATAAACTATTAATTTTAAGTCAATACATTTTTTTTTGTTAAAATTATTTGATATCAATTAAAATTTTGTTTTTAAATAATAAAAAAAAAAAAATCTTTGTACTCATAACATGTAATGCAGTACACTGCATTACATCCCAAGGTTTTGCAGAACATTGTGGTAGAGAGAGCAAAGTGGTATTTTTTTCTCCTTGTGATTATGTTTCTAATTTAATCTCCATACAGCCCTTTCTCTACCGAGCGTTTGTAAAAACTTTACTTTTTAGCCTACATAAAGAAACATCGGAACTAAATTAAAATCATGGTATATATGACACATCTGTCAGTAACATTAACTAAGTAATTCCTATTTTTCTAGCCCCTTCTGTAACATAGTTGTATTACCTTTTGATCCTATAAGTTGACCTGTAGATTTTTATTTTCCTTTGACAGTAGAGTTTGGCACTTACTTAAAGCCCAACTCCGGGGTAAACCCCCCCCCCTTATTCTTTTTTTAGAAGTATCCCAAAGCAAACAGGAAGAGGTCTTAGCGCATCTTATGACCAGGCTAAAGACTTCTGCAAAAAGCGAGTAAAAAAAAGGACAACTACAACAGGGAGCCTTCAAAGAATGAAGCCAGGAGAAAGCAGACATGGTACCACTCTGTGAGTACATATTACCATGACAGGCAACACCTCCTCAAGCTTTCCCATGAAGACTTGACTCGTAGCTGCTTGCTCATTCCTGCAATGCGAAATTGCCATTCGGAAAAAGCAAAGCCACCCCCCCCCCCAAAATAAAAAAAACGTGCATCAGGAGATGGCTGTATCACCATCTGAACACCTACAAATCTCCTTTCACCATCATCTGAAAAGCGATCCACCACAAATTGTTTTTCAGGGGGCAGCAAACACTGCCGCCATTGTGAAAGGTAATCAATTTTTCACAATACATAGGACTGCTTCCTGTACCTATCAACAATCATAAAATAATGCAATTTGCAAAACATTGAAGAGACGCTATTGCCTTTCTCATGTTTCTGTAAAGCTCCTTCATCTTTACTGTATTATACTCATGCTGAAATTAGTGGTGTTGGTGATCAGGGGAAATGGTAGCATCATGCCCTTGCTTATGTGCTACAACTTAGTGCTAGACGTAAAGGGGTTATAAAGGTTTGTTTTTTATTTTCTAAAAATGGTAAAGGACCTGGCCATTTTTTTTGCGATTCGGCACTGCGTCGCTTTAACTGACAATTGCGCGGTCGTGCGATGTGGCTTCCAAACAAAATTGGCGTCCTTTTTTTCCCACAAATAGAGCTTTCTTTTGGTGGTATTTGATCACCTCTGTGGTTTTTATTTTTTGCGCTATAAATAAAAATAGAGCGACAATTTTGAAAAAAATTCAATATTTTTTACTTTTTGCTATAATAAATATCCCCCAAAAATATATATACATTTTTTTCCTCACTTTAGGCCGATACGTATTCTTCTACCTATTTTTGATAAAAAAAATTGCAATAAGCATTTATCTATTGGTTTGCGCAAAATGTATAGCATTTACAAAATAGGAGATAGTTTTATTACATTTTTATTAATATTTTTTTTTTTTTTACTACTAATGGCAGCGATCATCGATTTTTTTCGTGACTGCGACATTATGACGGACACATTGAACAATTTTGACACAAAAAAATGCATTGTTTACTGTGAAAATTACAATTGCAGTTTGGGAGTTAACCACTAGGGGGCGCTGTAGGGGTTATATGTGACCTCATATGTTTTTCTAACTGTAGGTTGGTGGGGCCAGACGTGTGACGTCATTGATTGCGTTTCCCTATATCAGGGAACACACGATCAATGAAGCTGCCACTGTGAAGAACGGGGAAGCACAGCTCTCCCCGTTCTTCAGCTCCGGGGACCGATCGCGGGACTCTGCCGGCGATTAGGTCCGCGGGTCCCGCAGCCGCGGTCATGGCTTTGCACTTAAAGAGGATGTACATGTATGTGCTTGTGCCCAGCCGTGCCATTCTGCCGACGTATATCTGCAGGAGGCGGTCCTTAAGCTAGTGTATTGTTGGTTCACTTGCCTTTTCCTTTAATTTCCCTTCTAAATGATTTTTTTCTTTGTCTGAATTTATCACTTCCTGTTTCTCCTCATTAAGCTTGCCCCCATCATCCATGGGGGTTAGTCAGCCAGAACAGCTTACTGAGGAGGAACAGAAAGTGAGAAATTCAGACAAAGAAAACAAAGAAAAAAACATTTAGACGGGAAATCGAAGGAAAGAGTAAGTGAACCAACAATGCACTAGCTTAAAGGAACCTATTTAGAAAATAAAAAAATCAACCTTTACAACCTCTTTAAGCACTGTCATGGGGGAGGTTACCTGCTCCCCAAAACAATACCTGCAAGTGCTGGGTAGCGGTGGAGGAGTTAAAGGGAGTAGGGGTTGCAGCGATACTAGAATTGACATACTAAAGGCAAATACACCTTTTGTGTTTCAAGGGAAGTTGCACTTTACAAGGGAATGAGCTTTTGCTTACAGGTTTTTAGACGATGGAAGTCAACAGAGCTTCACCTAATTCACCAAGCTCTGGGGAAAACTAACTTGCAAAAAGCAACTACCCTTGCAACGTTAACAGCTTATTTGACTTTGTCATTTTGCCCTGCATGGCCGGGGTGAGAGTGTCTCTTCAGCTGCTGCATGAGATGCATTTCAAATGTTTATCAAAGATTTCACAAATGCATTTTTTAAAGAAAACACAAGTGAGGCTGTGTACACACTACCGAGAAACTCGACAGAATCCATCAGGAAACTTGGTGGGAGAGCTCTTTTGCCGAGGAAACCGGTCGTGTGTATGCTTTACATCGAGAAAACTGTCGAGGAACTCGACGAGGAAAAAAGAGAGCAAGTTCTCTTTTTTTTCGACGGGAGTCTCGATTTCCTCGTCGTGTTCCTCATTGGGCTGGTTTCCGATGAGAAACACATTGGTGTGTATGCTTAGAAACCTGCGCACCTTCGGTAAAAGTATCGTTTGTAATGGAAATAGCACATTTGTCACGCTGTAACAGACTGAAAAGTGAAAATGTCTCTGACCAAACTGTTACCTAACACACATTAACATGAGATTAGCAAAAGCAGCCCCAAGGGTTGTGCCAGTGGAATTGAACTTCCCCTGCTGTTGTATGTGTTGAAGTCACCGCATTTGAGAACGAGGAGATTTGGTCTTGACTGTGTGTACGCAAAGACAGCTTGTCAAGTTTCTCGACAAGCCTAACAAGGAACTCGTCGAGGAAAACGATGCGTCTTTTCCGATGAGTTCCTTGGTCGTGTGTACGAGGCCTGAGTGTGTAAAACTGTCAGGGGGCCTTGAAGTCAAAGCAGTCTAGGGCCCTAGGTACAATAATCCACTGCTGCATGTTGCTGTGTGTTTTTGAAGGACTCCTTCCTATTGACTCAAATGAGAACATGCCCATTGTTCAAAAATGCAGCATGTGGGACTTTTGACAATGCATTGTAAAGCAGGACAATAGAAAGAAAAAGCTTTATGTTGAACAATGTATTTTCTCATGGCCATGTATTTACCCATGCACAAAAAAAAATTGAATGACAATATCTCCAGAAGGCCATGAGGTACAAGTCACTGGTCCCAGACATGGCTTTGTTCAGGAAATACAAGCAGCAGACCTGAAGATCAAGGCCATGGAGGTGAATACGAGCATTTAAAAAAAAAAAAGGAAAGGTATTTGTTTGGAAGCTCTTTAGTTGTGCACTTTTGTAAATGACCTCTTTGTATCTCATAAGAAACTCTGCAATCACTAACAGCTAGATGAGCTCACATGTAATCCTGGAGCTTGATGCATGTCATTACTAGGTTAAGAGGTATCTGTGTTTCTAAAACCGGGCCCATTAAATGATTTGTGTTTATGCGGTGCCTATTGAGAGGTGTTTTATGTCTACAGACTGCTTAACAGGCACAACAGGATGTACATTAAGCAAAGTTACTCCACAGAAGTTGTTGCTAACAAACACACCTGGGGCAAGCAATGATTTCATTTATCGCACAGCTAGTCATGTGTGAAATGTTTCTTCCTAAAGGAACATCTCTGATAACATCTTGACCACCTATAAAATATCTCTGTGCTTTAAGTAATTTATCCTAAATACTAATAAAAAATATAATGCAATTTCTACTGATACTTTTGTGAATTTTACAGTTTCAATTTTTTTTTTCATTTTGTTATGATGGCTCTTGATAATTATGTCCTGAAACTTTTGAGTGAAGTGGTTAGTGGCCCATAGCAAAGTACTATAAATGTACGTCTAAATGTGTATAAGTAAGAAGCCAAGAGATTCAAGTTTTTAGGCTGTTTGAAGTTACAGTGCTCTAGTTTTAAATACTTTTAAAGGAGTTTCACTAAGCACTATCTGTAGTTAAAATTGATACATTACGAGCTGTGGTGGCTCAACGTGATTGGCACTGCGCTGACAAGCCATTCACCTCTGCAGCCAAGGGTTCGGATCCCGGTCTCGGCTACATGTGAATTGAGTTTGGTGGTCTCAGCCCGGCTCCCGGTGGGTGTGCTATGCAAGGTACGCCTGTGCTTAGTACGCCCACCCCCCACAAAAAAAACCCACCACACTTGCACGCACACAAAATTGGTTTAAAACACATGCACTTTGGCCATGCGGTCTCTTAAAATAAAGAGAGGCGAAGGACCTACGGGGCTGGCTGGGTGGGCTGGGCCCCCTCACTCCCTCATAGGGGGAGTCCCTCTGCCCCATTGGGGTCCCGTTAGGCCCCAGTTGGGCTCCCAAGAGGAGCAGGTAGGGCGGGGTGAGTGGGAGGCCCCCCTTCACACCCGCCATTGCCACCAGGGGCATGGAGAAGGATGGCGATTGCCTCCGGGGGGAGGGTCTGCCTACTCCCAACTCCTGCAGTCCGGCTCCTCTCTCTCGAGTTCACGCACAAAAAATACACTTTACACTTTAAAAAAAAGAAAAGAAAAAAAAAAAATTGATACATTACATAAGTACTATACCATCATATAAGACAATTGAAAGGTATGACCACATGTACATATAGTAAATCTAAAATGTATATTCATCTCTCTACTTTTTACCTCTTCATGAAGAAAGGAAAAACAAATCTTAATAAATGAATCATAGGAGTGCACACAGGGTGTGGCAGGTGTGCCTGGGCACACCATAATAACACCATGTGTCCCAGATACCCCCTGTTTGGACCCCTGATATTTAATTGAAGCCCCCTAACATGGGGACAATGGATCTATATTGTTTTTTATTTTTTCATTAAGGATTTGCCACAAACTTTTCTACTGTCTTTATTTACTTTGTGCACTTTTTTGGAGAATGGGTAGGGGTCCTATGTACCCCTTACCTATTCACATAGGGATAGTCAGTATCTGGAGGCCACCTTGTTAAAAAGGGGTTCCAAATTCTGATAAGCACCCCGCTTGCAGACCCCCACAACCACTGCTCAGGGTTGTGGGGAAGAGATCATTGTCCCCATCAACATGTAGACAGAGCCCCCCCGCCCCACAGAACCCCCCTATGTGGGCATGTGGCCTGGCAATCGCTCATCCCCCCTTCCCTGACCTTCCAGGCTACATGCCCCCATAATCTGGTATGGATTTTGGGGGGGACCTGACGCCTTTTTTTACATTTTGGCATGGTGTTCCCCTTGAAATCCATACCAGATCAGGGCACAAAATGCCCTGTACAGCATGCAGTGCATTGCAGGGCATTTGGCAGGGCGAACACCTGCCAAATACCCTGCAAATTAGGGTGTTCGATGAACGGGGCAAACAGCCAATGTTTGCACCGAACTCATGCTTGGGCCGAATTGTTCGCATACTACTAGTCTGGAGTAACCAGCACACGTTTCTCTCCCACAAGTAAAAATATTCCCCTTCCTGTACAAACATGTGTCCCCCACGCTATAACCTCCCAAAGCACAAATTCTCCCTTCCCTCTGTAAAATTCACTCACCAAACCTCTGAAGCAGTGGCGCCTGGCAGAGTGGGGAAAGTCACAGGACAGGACACAAGTCAGAGCCTGGAACTTCCCTTAGCTCTGTAATAGCTATTGACCTTCTGATCTGAGGTCTGAGATTTGTTGGGTGTGGCCAAGGGCTGGCGGCTGGCACGGTAGGGTCTCAATCTACTCTTACATGGTTGTGACTGAAGGAAATAGATCATAATCTACGTGTAACTGAACTGTGACCTAGAAGGCAAAAAGGCATACAGAAAAAATAAGAATAATTTTCTTCCTTAAACACTCTACTGCTTGTATTTGTACTAGCTTAAAGAGCCAACTTTGACAGCACAATTCTTTACAAACATAATTGCAGGGAGTGTGTTCCACAGCATTATCTAAGCTCACTCGCTCCTTTCAAGGGCCTAACTGCTCCAACAGGTCATAAGAGTCTAAACTGACATTTAACCCTCTTGTGTGTCCTCTGCAGCACCACTCCCTGCATGTTTCATTTAAAGTAACTTACCGATCTCCTTTTGTGTGTTCAGTGCAAGTGAGACCTACCTGAAAACAGGTCTTTATTTCAAAACATTGTGATTCCCACCTCCACCTGATCCTGAGTGTCCGCATGTCATCTCAAGGTTTTTTCTGGTACATATCTACTGTATGTGTATTGATGATTGAGAATTGCTTTACTATTAGCCTGAATCTCCTCCCTGTTCTAAAAAAATGCATAGGTTGCTTTTGCTTTGAGTTTGTCTTAGTCTAAATAGAGAAACTGTGGGGAGATCTTGTGAATTTGTCTGTATATGTTGTTTTCTTTCATAAGCCTAGGTTCACATCTATGTGGCCATGCAGATCTCGGTTTTCATGGGCACAACAGTCAATTCATTTTAATGGGCTTTGTCCCGTCAAACACTGGGAAGAAATCCCTGCATGACTTTGGAAATCGCTGCCCACATGGGAACTGCGAGTTCAGCATGGTTCCCAGTGTGAGTGTGATAACCTTTGGTTAAAAAAAGCCAGCTTGCTTTAAAATTTCACCGATGGATGCCTAATGATAGGTCAAAACCGATCGTTAGTAGGCACGACCATCGGTTAAAAATCCACGCATACTCAGAATCAAGTCGACGCATGCTTGGAAGCATTGAACTTCCATTTTTTCAGCACGTCGTTGTGTTTTACGTTCTAACATGATCGTTTTTTTAACCGATGGTGTGTAGGCACATCAGACCATCAGTCAGCTTCATTGGTTAACCGATGACAACGGTCCTTCGGACCATTCTCATCGGATGGACTGATCGCGTGAACGCGGCCGTAGTGGTATGCAAATATCCTTTTTTCACATGGACAACAATTGTGTACTTCATCATTGAAGCTTTTTTTATCTAAAACCAACCAAAATGGATACAAAAAAAGTTATATTAGCCATTTAAAGTCTTCCAATTTTAAAAGGATGATGAAAAATGTTGCGTTAACAACAGACAGGTCCATTTATAAAGACTTACTTGAGAAGTCAGTGGGTACTAGGCAAACTCAACTATGAAATGTATCTAGACTTTGAATAGCAATTACATTTGCTAAACATTTTTTCGGTCACAAAGACTGCTTTTTCTTTTAACGAACCGGCACGTTTTATGAACCTTATGCCCATTACATACAGAAATGTAGAGTGGCATAATTTGTAACCCTCATTATCCTTAATACTTTGTCTTGATCAACGATAACATTTAACTTTAGGATACATTTATCTTTTAAATGCAGACAGCTATGCGATAACAGCATGACTTTTAGAAGTGAGTAAAAATCACATTCTGACACATTTTGAGAAAAAGGATAAAGGGTAGTTCTAATTGCATGGTATTGCAGGGTAAGCACAATGCAATGTCAGCTAACAGACTTTCCGAGAAGTCACTATTCAAATACAGGGCTGAATAATATAATGACACTAAAACTGGGATATGTTCGTTGATCTTAAAAAATGGTGAGTATACTTTTTTTTTGTCAAGGGAAGTTCTAAAAATTAAATTTGTAACACTTAGGTACTAATAGTCTCTGCAATTATTCTACAAGTAACAATATCTAATTAACAAGTAGATATTTTCCAATTAATTAATCACATCAGCCCTTAGTAATTATTCTAAACAATAAATTAATATATGACCTTATTGGAGGTGGGACAATGCATAAAATAGATAGCACAGATGGAGAACCATGAAAGCTATATGTCTAGCTTGTTCGGGGTTAGGCAGACTAGTTGCTAGTGAAGTTCCTTCTGGATCTTTATGGCAATTTCTGGAATTCCCTTACCAACTGCTCCCTCTTAGAGCACCTGGATCCAGATCTTAAAGTCATAAAGTTAATAATGAGCCAGAAACTATGTGTCATGAATTGACCACCCTACAAAGTTAAACTAGCATAACTTTATTCTTTATCCTCATTTGAATTTTTGAAATAGCCTCTTTCTGTTATGATCAAATTTTAGGGGCTGAGGGCTATTCATTTTTGTGCATGCCTCTAAACAGCAGTATTTAGATTATTCAAATACATTTTTAGAACATTTGTACATCATGCCCTTCAGACACTTTGTTGAGGACCTTTCAGGTGAATGGAACAGAGCACTGTTGTTCTGTTGCTTTTTATAATCAAAGGAGGAAAGGTCTAGCTTGTAACGTGTCAGCATACAATAATGGGGTTGTAGAAAGTTCACTGCTTTACAGACATGTAATTTTTTAGTTCCGCTTGCTATGGACAATTTAATGCTGGGGACATAGTTGAGAGATTTTGTGAGTTGTTAATGTTTCACATTAGTTCAGAAGCATGCAAAAGCAGTTGAATTAGAGAAATATATAACCACATGTTTGCGTATTGTGACAGAAAATAAATGTTGAGTCTGGGACAGATGGTGACCTTACTTATTAGTCCCAAGGGAAACAAATTCTTATAAAACATTCAGAAGACTAAGCGAGACAAGCATTAAAAAGAAGTTAGGTTGACCTTCCTACTGGACGTATAGGACACTGAGGGATTAAGGGGCAAACATAAACAGTTTTTATTATTAATGGTTTCATTTTAATGGTCACTAAACAATTAAAAGTTATGTCTCTATTTATTTCCAGTGGGTACATTGTACAGCCTGAAAACCAGTCTTAATTTAACTAAAATACACAAAATCTCTGTAAAGTTACTGTTATAGAATTAAAATAAATGCATTTATCATTTAGAAATTACATATAAGTAGGACAGAATGAGAAATGAGACAACATTTACTGGATTTTCCTTTGTGAATTTTATAAACATTTTCCAGTGCACAGTCAATGTTACAGTGCACACCTTAAGAATATTGATGAGGTAACAACAGGATATCCACACTTGTTTCTCTGGAATATGGCATGCCACTACAGTGATCTGCAATCAATACTGGTATGAGTGGGAATCCTTGCCTGGTGTAATGCAATTGTCCTCTACATACTTGTGAAGCTCTATCCTAAATAGAAAGAATAGTACTTCCTTATTATTAACCCCAATAGATCACACTCATAATTATAACTAAAAGTCCATGGCAAAGGGTGCTCCAATGAAGCACTGGTTCCTGAGCGGGTATATCTGAAGGATGCCTGCAGCTACCGGCATCATTCAGATATCGTATTTTTCAGCCGCCAATTCCTTACACATAAGAACAATGATAGCAGCTGTTCAGGTGCTTGATCCTTCTTACGGGCGGCGAGAAGGAATGCCCCCTTCCCGCCACCCTCTGGTGCTTCTACCAAGTCACTGCTGCCATCAGTGAGTCAGAGACAGGATCCATAGAGATTTATGCCGGACAGATGGTTGCTGGAGTCTCTATGATCGTTCGGAGGTCAGGCATGATGTTATGTCATGCTCGGCCTCTGCATTTAAACGGCACTGCCTCGGCTGGGAAGCCGAGATTTTTTTTTATTTTTTTATTTCAGGCTTCCCAGCCTAGATGTGAGATGTGGGGTCTTATTGACCCCAAATCTCACTGTAAAGAGGACCTGTCATGCCATATTCCTATTACAAGGGATGTTTACATTCCTTGTAATAGGAATACAAGTGATCAAAAAAGTGTCAACCTAAACAAATAAAAGTTAAATTAACAATCAAAAATAAAATGTAAAGTGCCCCTGTCCCCGTGTGCTCGCATGCAGAAGCGAACGCATACATAAGTCCCGCCCACATATGAAAACAAGGTTAACACATGTGAGGTATAAATATAGGAATTAAACAGGATTTTTAAGGTGCAAAAAAAATACAAAAATGTATATAAAAAAATAAATTGTATTATACAAAAATAGAAAAGATATAAAAATCCATCATATATTCAATAGAATTTCATAAATGCAGGCAGGCAAATTCCTCGACATGTTTCGCCATACAATTTGGCTTCCTCAGGAGTTTGTCACGCACTACTAAAATATGAATTAAAAAGACAACATAATAAAACACATAAAACCGAAAATAAACACATTACAAAATACACAGTAATGCATAAATAATGATCAGATCATAATCAATGTCATAATCAGGATGCTTAAAGGTATATGCAATAATAAAGAAAATATTAAGGAAAAAGGAAAAAATATAAATATATATATATATATAATATGAAAAATATTAAAGTATATAAGCTTTACCTGTAAATATGGATAGAAGTGTTCAGAGGATGTATAGAATACAATTCTTTGAGCAGCATCAGGAGAAGAACCTTTGTATGAAATCAACTGGTGTACCATAGAGAGGGGAAAATATTCTAGGTCAAAAAAACTCATGTACCAGGACATGTGTTGGAGAATGCTGGCGATAGGCTAAAGGACCAGTCTAGAGGGGCATATAAAATACACAAATTATTAAAAATATCAAACAGAATAATCCAATCATTTATCCCAATCCATAAATGACAGGGCAGATACAAATAAGATTACCTGGCCCATCATATAGAAGGTTTAAAAGGAAATGATTCAATTCACAGATAGATGCATCCACAATCTCCACTACTCCCGCATTTATCACAAGACAACTGCATAGAGAAAGAATATATATAGACTTTTAAAGAGCTATCAATGGAAAAAGAAAAAAGCCAAACGTCTTTAATATTGAGCAATTGCATACCTGATAAGTGCATACAATGACCACGATTGAATTCTCTAGGATCTATGCCAGAGGCGTAACTAGAAACTTCGGGGCCCCGGTGCAAGAAATTGTGAAGCCCCCCCCCCCCCCCCGAAAAGCATGATTTTGATACATTATTATTTTACACTGTATAACTAAGTAAAACATTTGTTTCTGATTTCAACTTATCATAACTGTCGAGAGGAACCCCTAACTACCCCTAAAACTACCACCGCTGCTACCCCCCCTCAAGTATCACCGCTGCCACCCTCCCTCAAGTATCACCGCTGCCACCCTCCCTCAAGTATCACCGCTGCTACCCCCCTCAAGTACCACCGCTGCCACCCCCCCTCAAGTACCACCGCTGCCACCCCCCCTCAAGTACCACTGCTGTCACCCCCCTCAAGTACCACCATTAACACCCCCCTCACGTACCACCGTTACCACCCCCCTCACGTGCCTGACTGGGGGGTGGTAGTACTTGGGGGGTGGCAGCAGTGATACTTGGGGGGGGGGTTGTAGCGGTGATACTTGAAGGGGGGTGGCAGCGATGGTACTTGAGGGGGGGTGGCAGCGGTGGTACTTGAGGGGGACACCACCACCTGTGCCTCTTACTGATCCCATCCTCCCACCACTGATCTCATGCCGTCCCCCCCCCCATCACCTCTATTGTAGAACTAATGGGGGATAGGGATGAGATCAGTGGTTGGGCCTGGCTGGGGGGGATGGGATCAGTAAGAGAGGCACAGGTGGCAGCTCTGCAAAATGTCATACTTGATTCACTGACTTACCGTCTTCAACAATCCCGGGAATTTCGTCAATCGGTCAGTCACCTCACCCTCACCGTCAGTCAGGAGGCCTTGCCTGAGCCTCCTCACCGTCACCACTGTGCCTTCTCCCGCCACTTCCAGGATACCTCGCCTCATGAGTAGAAGCAGGTAATCCACGCAGCCTCAGAGAGAAAAGCTAGGTAACTGGCTCTTAACAAAACTGTCTCTAGAAAAAGTGAGTAAAACGTAACAACAACTGAAATATTGCAACCCAACCCACAACTCACTCTGCAATCAAGACATAAGCCCCGTGACTTGGCAAATGATGATACATTTAAAGTTGAACTGAATACAAGTGAGTGAGTAATGGGGAAATAGTCAGCTGCAGCAAGACCACAGGCAATACTTGTGACTAGTAATCTAAAAATCCACGCTTAGGATATAAATAAGCTGCTGCCTCCCCTCAGGATCCCTGTGACCAGGGTCTAATACGTAAGTGGTGGTTTAAATGGGGTAAGTGGCGCTGCAAGTTACTTTGGGGTGATCCAAGTGTAAAGGTAGTGCTATAAGGTTAACATAAAATATATGTCTCTAACGTGAAGTGCATCCAATGTTAGTTAGTTATTCGTGACAGCCAAAAGTAATGTCAGGCAATTCCTAAAATAAAGTGTATACGTGCTGTACTTGTGACTAGTCATTTGTCCATCTGCCTTTTTTTGGGACACACTTTTCAGAATTGAGTTCCTCTTTAAGACCAGAGCACTTTTTGTGATTCGGCACTGCGTCGCTTTAACTGACAATTGCGCGGTCGTGGGACGTGGCTCCCAAACAAAATTGGCGTCCTTTTTTTCTCACAAATAGATCTTTCTTTTGGTGGTATTTGATCATCTCTGCGGTTTTTATTTTTTGCACTGTAAACAAAAATAGAGCAACTATTTTGAAAAAAATTCAATATTTTTTACATTTTGCTATAATAAATATCCCCCAAAAATATATAAAAAAACATATTTTTTCCTCAGTTTAGGCCAATACGTATTCTTTTACATATTTTTTGTAAAAAAAAATCGCAATTAGCATTTATTGATTGCTTTGCGCAAAAGTTATAGCGTTTACAAAATAAGGGGTAGTTTTATGGCATTTTTATTAATATTTTTTTTTTACTAGTAATGTCTTGTGTCTTTTTTACTAGTAATTGGCAGTGAAGGGGTTAACACTAGGGGGCAGGGAAGGGGTTAAGTATGTTCCTGGGTGTGTTCTAACTGTATGGGGGGGGGTGGACAGACTGAGGGAAATCACTGATCTTCCGTTCATACATTGTATAAACAGAAGATCAGCATTTCTCTCCCTGACAGGACCGGGAGCTTTGTGTTTACACACAAAGCTCCCGGTCCTCGCTCCCGCCGGGCACGCGCACAGGACTCGAGGGCGAGCGGGGGCGCGGCCGCCTAGTGGCCGCAAAAAGAGCCGACGTAGAGCTACGGGCTCTCGCCCAGGAGAGCCGACCTGCCGCAGTAAAATGACGGCGGCAGGTCGGCAAGCAGTTAAGCTAGTGCATTGTTGGTTCACTTACCTTTCCCTTCGATTTCCTTTCTAAATGTTTTTTTTCTTTGTCTGAATTTCTTACTTCCTGTTTCTCCTCAGTAAACTTGCCCCCATCATCCGATCTGTTCCGGCTGGGGGTTAGTCAGCCAGAACAGTTAACTGAGGAGGAACAGAAAGGGAGAAATTCAGACAAAGAAAACAAAGAAAAAAATAATAATTTCTTGGTGGATATTGGTGAAGTTACCTAAAGCTTGGAGAATTGTTTATTTTTATTTTTTGTTGGGTGGTAGAGGATGGTAGACTACAAGAGCAGTAGTATTGAGAGATAATGGTGAATGGACCTCCAAAACAAAAGCAAACCTTTTTCTCTTATGCAGAAATGTATATACAGTATGAATGTAGGTTCAGCAAGATATTACTGTAATGAAACAAAAAAAGCTGCTCCAGGTGAGTGAGTCTCTGATTAGCAAGATATTACTGTAATTGTAAAGATGAAAAAAAATCACAAATACCACATTATCCTCTGGATTAATAGGCCTCATTGAATTTTTGGAACAAAGGAAAGCTCTGTGCGCTGTAGGAGCCAGTCTGCTTACTGCTACATGGACATCAAAGATCCTCTTTTTTGATGGCATCTTGAGTTTTTAAATGTTAAAATACTCCCTTTTCTGACAAACATCTTACGTAAAAAATAATTATCTCTTTTTTTTTTACATTATTTAGTTTGTTATGGGACAAAGTACATGTAGTGCTGTAACCAAATGTCCTAAGTGCCACACTTACTGCAATGTTGGGCAGGGTAACCTCCTCCCTCTTGGCTCATGGCACAACCCCCCCCCCCTTTTCAAACAGGTAGCAAGATTGGGTCTCTGTGCTTCCTTTTTCCTTCCTGCAGCTGCTTAATTATTCATCTACTAGTCATCTGTTCACCACTCATGGGGGATCACGTCTGAAATTGAGAAAGCAAAACTCTTTTCCTTAATCAAGATGGTCTGAAAACAAATAGAAGCAGCCTTCAGGCCATACTAGTGATTAGTCTTTTGCTCTCCAATATGTTAATGGCACTGCTGCCACAATACAGGTCATCTTTGAGCTGTACGTCTCATTAGGACAGAGAGATTTGTGGTTTCTCCAGTGTTCTATATATTATAACGTGGAATATGTTGGTAAATAATAGTAACATGTAAATTAAGCCAGACAAAAGAAATGCCCATACAAGGTCACTACTAGGGATGGGTCAATCTGCCTGGGTTCAGTTCACAGTTTTGTGAATCTTTAACATTTTAGGTTCATGAAGTATAGAATTATGGTGAACCCCAATTAAGTATATCAGGGGGGGGGGGGGAATCTTCTTATTTAAATCTGGTCATTGAACAGCCAATATAAAACTAATTGTCCAACAAACAGCATGGGAAGCTGCGCACTGCCAAAAAAGACATGTACCAAAGGCACAATTAAAACAAATTATTTAAAAAAACTGAATTTTTACTACCCAGACAGTATTCACAGCTTCCCTAACATCTTTAACACATGTAGTTGCTGTGAGCCCACCCTTATTTAGGAAGGAGGCTAGGTTATCTCCTCTTTCAGATTATTGGCTGTTGTGACTCAGTTGACAAGGGGCAAAGACTACAAACTGCATTGAAGGGTGTTTCTTATTTCTGGTTGAAACAAACAAGGCGCCTCTACGTGCAGAAGTATAAAACTTTTAATAACCCCTAAAGGGGTTAAAAACACGTACTTCACTGGCTTAAGAAGGAACCGATGAGCTGTTCCGAAACGCGTCCCGCCTCTATGACACACTTCCTGTCCACTTCCTGTTTATGTTCCATGCTGGTTTCTGTCTTGCTTCCTCTGGCGTCATCCCCAGGCTCCAGCATTATTGTGTCCTCTGAACACTCACAGCACAAGTCAGCTGATTTCTCGTGGACTTCCCTGGAAGCTTTACCATCACAGACAGGGACTGTCCTGTCACTGGAACATCTCCTGGATGTACTTACCTGCTACATGCCTGTTTCATCCACTATCTTGTAAGTGTTTTTAACCCCTTTAGGGGATATTAAAAGTTTTATATTTCTGCACTTAGAGGCGCCTTGTTTATTTTTCTGTTTCCATTAGAGATTGCTTGTCTCCCTGAGTGTTGCCTAAAGTGTGTGAATATTTGCTACCCTCTCTAACACAGACTTTATCTCTCAGGATTCAAATGCTTGGAGTGCCCTGGATATAAACATTTTTCTGGACTTATTTCTGGTTGCAACCTTGTGAAGTGTTCTGGCAAAAGTTTACAAACCTTGCAAAGCCAAGGGATTCATTGCGAGCCTGAATCTCATCCAAAGTCATCATCAGTGATTCCCATAAATTCATTGCTACTACATTGAGAATTCTCTGAGGCCTCATTCACATGGGGGGTTAGTACCAGCTGTGACAAGAATCCATCATATTTCTGCTGCTGAATTCACATGTGAATGCAGATGGTTGCGGCTGCTCAGCCTGTACAAAGCAATGATAAGCTGAAAGTGGGCACATAGATCCACAGCTGCTTATATATAATTGCACACGGCAAAATTAGCTGCAGTTAAAGGGGTTGTAGACCGTCATGTCTTTTCACCTTAATGCATCCTATGCATTAAGGTGAAAAAACATCTGACAGTTAGCAGCCCCCCGTTTTTCTTACCTGAGCCCTGGAAAGTCCAGCGTCAGGAACGTGCTTGATGTTTCCCTGGGGTTCTCAGCTCTTCATTGGATATATTGATAGCAGCGCAGCCATTGGCTCTTGCTGCTGTCAATCAAATCCAATGACACAGGCACCGGGAGCAGGGCGAGTCCTGCACTCGGCGGCTATGGACATCGAAAGAAGGACTCGGAAACACACCCTCAAGGTAACCCCCTTGGGAGAGCACTTCTCATAGGGGGTTATCTGAAGTAGGGCGGAGCCGAGAGAGCCGCCACGGGACCCTAGAAAACGGCGTTCGGGGCCACACTATGCAAAACGAGCTGCACAGTGGAGGTAAGTATGACATGTTTGTTATTTTTTTTAAAAGGAACCTATAGTATCACTTTAAGGACAAATGATCTCCCCTACCCATAAACAGTTTGTGTCTATGTGTCATGATCTGTCCCTAACTGCAGGTAATCATTTCATGTGTGGGTATATAAAAACGGCTTCATACAGTTTCTGCCTTTGTCAGCCTGTCTTTGCTTTGTCCAGGTTAAGCAGACACAACCATCTGTAAACACTTGTGAATCCAGCCAAAGGGATACACTGGATACACTGGCACTAAGCCTACATGTGAATAAGGCCTAAATTTGGTAAGTTTAGTTGAATAGAAACAAATAGTGCAGCAGATAAACATATAATATCAGAATCTTTTGTGTTTGCTCAAAATAACTCAGAATTGGTATCTTATGTAAGTAACAACTTCTATCCACACAGATAATATGGATGCATTGAGCCCACCCCTATGTAGAAAGGGGGCTTAGTTTATCCATTCCTTCAGATCATTGGCTCTTGTATCTCAGCTAACATTAGGTAAAGGATATACATTGCATAATAGGTGTGCTCCTTATTTCACATGACAAATGTGAAGTTTAGACATTTGCAAACATTTTTTCATCAGATATCCGATGAAGCTAACTTTCATCAGTCTTGCCTACACACCATCAGTTAAAAATCCATTTGTGTCAGAACGCGGTGACGTAAAACACTACAACGTGCTGACAAAAATAAAGTTCAATGCTTCCGAGCATGCGTCGACTTGATTCTGAGCATGCATGGATTTTTAACCGATGGACTAACCCACAGACGATCGTTTTTTTCTTGTTTTTTTAACCATCAGATAATTTTAAAACAGGTTCTAATGCCGCGTACACACGATCGGTTCGTCTGATGAAAACGGTCCGATGGACTGTTTTCATCAGACGAACCGATCGTGTGTGGGCCTCATCGTTTTTTTCCCTATCGGTGAGAAAACTTAGAACCTGTTTTACAATTATCTGATGGTTAAAAAAACGATGGTTAAAAAACCGATAGAAAAAAACGATCATCTGTGGGCAAGTCCATCGGTTAAAATTCCATGCATGCTCAGAAGCCGACGCATGCTCGGAAGCATTGAACTTCATTTTTCTCAGCACGTCGTAGTGTTTTACGTCACCGCATTCTGACACAAATATATTTTTAACTGATGGTGTGTAGGCAAGACTGATAAAAATCAGCTCCATCGGATATGTGATGAAAAAATCCATCGGTCCGTTTTCATCGGATGAACTGATCGTGTGTACGTGGCATAAGTTTTTTGACCGATGGGGAAAAAAGACTATGGGGCCACACACGACCGGTTCGTCCGATAAAAACGGTCCATAGGACCGATTTCATCAGACGAAGCGATCGTGTTTACACAACATAAATCTGGTAAGTGTGGTTGAATAGAGACAAGTAGTGCAACCGATAAAAGTATATCAGCAGCCATTTTTGTCCAACTGTTTTGAAATATGGATGAAAATGATATCAACTATTTTTTGATTTACTTTATACATTAGCGGGACATTAGGAAAATGTGCTGTTTGTTCAAAAGAAATCAGCAAAGCAGTTTCATTCTGTAATGGATATAACAAGTGTCACTCATCTTGAAAACGAAAAATCAATCAAATAAAATAACAGGTTGCGCTGTATAATCTGGACTTTCAGCATTGACATTATTTTCCTACATGCTGTTAAGATAGTAGCCTAATAACTGTGAATTTTGTGAGTACGAAACAATTATATATGGTTTCTTTTTTTACTTCACTTATTCAAAACTGAATGCTGTGATTTAAATTGAATACTCAGAGACTATCTGCTGGAGACAAGTAATCTTCACTCATTACAAGATCTCACTAGTGCATTTTCCCCATGAGCAAATTTCAATTTTTAGACTTACTGGCAATTTCTTTTGTTTTCACTTGACTTCTATACGCACTTGGTTATATAATAGTGTATAGTATATCAAAGGATACTTTATTCTCCTGCTAGTTTGCTGCTTGACTTTATGAAAAACTTTCTGAGAATATATCCCTGCAGTAGCTAGTAGTAGTTAGTCACATTCAACCTGACTATTGACTAGCTACTACTAGCGATAACCTTCACAGACATATCCTTACAGTCCATGATAAGCAGTTTTTTGTGATATATTTTCAGTATTATCATTTTGATTTTCTACAAAATAATATTTAGTTTGGTCCTATTTATTGCTTGCATCATATATTTAGTATGTCTGATCAAAAGTATTTATTGTTAGGGTCCTTTACACGTAAGTTCGTCCATTTTTTACAAGTCCGTTTACTTGTAAAAAACGGACTTGTAAAAAATGGGATTGTGTACGTTAGCGGATGATGCATCCGCTAACGTCCACAAAGATCCACGTCCGCAAAGATCCGCTTTTTCGGACGGAAGAAAACCCTATTTTTCTTCCGTCTGGCGGATCGGATCGGATGAACACGGACAGACGGTCCATATTCATCTGATTCCCCATAGGGGAGAGAGGAGGAAAGACAGGGCGGTCTCTGCACAGTGTGTGGGGACCACCCTGTCTGCCGACAGCTCAGCGGGGATTTACGGACGATCCCTGCGGAGCGGATCAAAAACGGTCCGCTCCGTGTGAAAGGACCCTTAGTGAAAATTACCATATTTTGTTCAATTCAATATAAAACATCAGGCAAAACAGAAAGCATGTGGATTATCTATGGTTGACAACATCATGTTTCTGTCTCCCACAATCTCTTACCTGTCAATTGCCCAGTCACATGCCTTCCTGAAGTAAACTATAAGCTTCTGTCACCATTTAAGAAAGCTATTTGCAAAAAAAAAAGAAAAACAGTTGCAGCTAATGAAAATGAGGAAATATGCCTCGTAAAAAAACATTTGCAGCCTGTTATCACTGTGGTGCATGTTGGGACAGCTTGTAAAGAGGCTGTGAAAAACAATTGCAGCCAGCAATAATTAGGGAATATACCACATGAAAAATGTGGACAGGGATAGGCTGTATAAAGGATGCAAGACATTCTTTTGCCTTCCCCCACCCCAAACATATCCAAGATGCACACCATTTTGCTACCAGCAGGATGTTTAGAAAGGGTTTACATCTACTTTACAACCCTAGCCAGTGCCTACAAGTGATATATTAAGCTGCATCTATTCATTTTATCAGTTGCACTTCCTATGCTTCTCCTATTACAGGTACAGCATATTGTTAATATAGCTTTGCTGAAAATATTTTTTTTAATATTGGGGTGGCTGGCTTTTACAAATACCTCACTATTGTCCCGGTAGCAGTGTTAATTTACTCACCATGCTCAGATGCAGGCACAAGCCCCTTTAAAATGATTGTAAAGTCTTGTTTGTTATTTTTTTCTATAAAAATAACAAACATGTTATAATTACCTGCTCTGTTGCAGTGGATTTGAACAGAGCAGCCCCAATCCTCCTTTTCTCAGGTCCCCCTTCGATGCTTCTGACCCCTCCCTCCTGTTGAGTGCCCCCACAGCAAGCAGCTTGCTATGGGGGCACCCAAGTCAAGCTGAAGCTCCTTGTGTCCATTTAGACACGGAGCTGTGGTTCGGGCCCTCTATCTCCTGATTGGCTAATGGCACTGCTGCAATGTTTCAGTCAATCAGGAGGGAGAGTCCCAGAAGGCTGAGACACTTACCGGACAGAGATGGTACTCAGGTAGGTAAGAATTAGGGGGGCTGCTGCACATAGAAGGGTTCTTATCCTAATGCATAGAATGTATTAGGAGTTGTAAATGAAAACATATTTTTTTTGCTGAAATGACTGTTTACAGGGTATAGAGACATAATAGTTAACCGATTCCTTTTAAAAATTATTCAAAATAGATTTTTATCTATCATATAATGTACCTGTAGTTTAGTTTTTGCATGTTGTTTCCTGCCTGTGCTGTACAGAGCCACAGAGCCAATACAGGGCAGTGATGGTTTGGAAAAACGAAACAATGAGGACATGAAAACAGCACTGCATTAAGGTAAAGGAAGCTATTAACCACACATGTCACCGTTTCTCTCCTTCAGCAGCTCAGAGGGGTCATACTTGATAAGGCAGAGGTAGCTGGACAAGTGATCTGCAGCCACGTAGGTCCGAACCAGCTGTCAGAACCAGCTTGTGAGAAGTCAGACAGGAGCCCAATAGAATGAAATCTCTCTGAAAAACCCTTAGGAACCCTCTAGCAAGTTTGCCTGCCTTGTCAGAGCTACTCTTGACTTCACTGTGAGAGATGCTATCTGTGTGTATAATAGCGAGTAACTGTGTTCTAAACAGTTTTAATGAAAAATGTATCATAAGCTAGACTCTCTTTTGTTATATAGTTCTATGTAGACTATGCTGTGCAAACACGTTAACCTGATGGAGTCACAGAGACATAACTGCAGAGAGTCTAGGCTTTAATATGTTTTTGAAGCTTTCTTCTTCAGTGTATGCATGCTCTTTGTCATCCTGAACGTGTTTTGCATTATTGCCTATAACTCTGTACCTGTTTAGGAAATTGAAAGTTACAATTACCCTCTGTTTGATCAATTGGCCAGTTACCCATTCTGTTAAAGCACCTAATCAAGTTGACCAAAGTTTAAAGGTCAGGAAGTCCAATATAGTTACTTACCTACTTACTTGTTTAGAAATCCTACATTAGTTTGGTGGGTTTGCCAACTGCAAACAGATGGGGTTCACTATTAAATATATAAAAATATATTTGCTAATACCTGTAAAGTAAAAAAAAAAAGCCCTCTGAACAAAGTAACAGCTAGTGTCAATCATCTTTGACTTTGCCTGCACCATAACATAACATTAGATGTTCAACAAAAATGTATAGGGCATTATAAAACATTTATTTTAATAACTATAATTGAATTTGAATTACTCTTCAAAATTCAGCACACATCCAGGGCTGGGCAGACTCATACTGCAGAGAGCGTACATCAGCAGAGTAATAGAAGATATTTCCCTGTAGATGCTAAAAGAGACCACACAACAGCACTGCGGGACAAGGTTTTTAGAGTAGAGTTGAGTAGCATGCTATATATGCTTTATGTGAATTAATTATGGCAATTAACATTTCTCTGTTTATCATCACTTTTAAGGCCGCGTACAGACGAGGAGACATGTCCGCTCAAACATGTCTGACGGACCGTTTCCAGCGGACATGTCTCCTCGGATTTTGGTCCGATGGCGTGTACACACCATCGGACGAAAATCCCCTCTGACTGAGGACGCGGTGACGTGGCGGTGACGTTGACGCCGCCACGTCACACCTACAGGAAACAAAATACTTCCACGCATGCGTCGAATCCATTCGACGCATGCAGGAGATTTATGTCCGCTGCTTAGGCGTACTAACCAGCGGACATATCCGATGGACAAGTTTGCAGCGGACAAATGTCAAAGCATGCTTTGAAATTTGTCCGCTGGAAAAACCTGTCCGCTAGCCCGTACACACGATCAAATCTGTCCGCTGAAACTGGTCTGCGGACCAGTTTCAGCAGATATATTTGATCGTGTGTACGTGGCCTAAGATATCTGTGGGTAGATTTAAACCCATCAATGCTTATCACTTTTTTGTTTTTCCATGAATTATCTCAATCATTAGCTTTGTTTTATGTATTGCCACACACACGGAACATTGAAGCATTAGACATACAGTGCATGTACTCATGGCTGTCTTTAATATGGTTTGGGCCCTGGGCAAAATTCTTTTTGGGCCCCCCTCCAATGCAATTTTTCTCTTTACCCCAATATCTCAAAAAACAGACACTAGGGTTGCCACCTGTCCGGGATTCACCCGGACAGTCCAGGTTTTGAATCATGTGTCCGAGTTTCAGTTCATCTGAAACCCGAACACATTATCCAGACAGGAATGTGGCTTGCAACAGGGATTGGCAGGAGGGTGAGTGGGCACTATGTGCACCGCATTACTATTCTTTTTGAAGTGCCCAAAGGTTTCTCAGGTCTGTTACAATCCTACAGCGTATGCTAAAACAAAAAAAAAGTACTATGCGCAGCTAAAGTGTTCGGGTTTGGCTTGAAGAAAAATTGGCAACCCTAACAGACACACACATAAAATTAGCACAACACTTGATTACATTGCAGCCTCTTCACATCACAGCGCTCCATTACATTGCAGACATTTCCACATTATAGTGCCCCTTCACATCACAGTGCCCCTATTACATTAGAGTCCCCTTCGTGTCATAGTGACCCTTTACACACTACAGAACCCCAATTACAAAAATAGGGAACGGGGAAACATAAAAGCACTCACATGTAGCCAACATCTGAAATAATTCAATCAAAAATAGGAGTTACTACAAAGAGTAGTAGGAAGGCGGACTTTTTCAGGCAATCACAGGGACATACAATTTAAGAAAAAATATTTAATTAGGTATCATAAAATCCAGAAACAAAAACTAAAATATACAAAAACAAGATATACAGAATATATATTAGCAATAGTAGCTTGAATCTCGCCTACGCGTTTCGCCAAACGGCTTCTTCAGGGCGAGTTTGAGAAAGGGCTGGTAATATATGATTGCTAATTTCATATATCAAAAACGTTTGCTGTCCATCTGATTATATCAAGGATTATGTAAATATCCGAGTGGCACATGAAAGCTCAATGCGGCAGACAGAGTGTATCAAGTATACAAAAGAATGTCTGGTATGGTTAGCAACGAATCATCATCCACAGATGAATACAAGTATTTCTGGGGTAGAGCCAGAGATAGGAAGGAAAACCCGGGACCGACCACGGCAATAAAACATATAGACCACAGCCAGAGAGGAATAAAATCCAGTAGCAATAGGCTAAATCGGATTGTAATGTCCAGTATAGGACAGTCCAGTGAATCAGGAGTCTGGATATGAAGCACTGATGATATGTCCCGGGGGGAGTCAGACCTGTGCTGAACCCCAATTACATTGTAGCCATTGTCTCATCACACATTCACATGTATGTATTTTGGCAGGCCCACATTTGAGCAGGCACAGCAGCTCATTAATTTGAATAGGCTGTCATGCCTGCATTTCCTGCAGAAAAAAAAGGTGCATGCAGTATTTTAAAATGGCAGTGGCCTTGAAATTCATTCTGCTTTTGCACCAGGCGACTTACCTGCAGTTCCTGCACACACAAACACACTGTTTTTAAATGCGTCGCCTAAACATCTAAAAACGTAGCAAGTTTGCCCATGCAGGAACTGCAGATAAGTCACATGGTGCAAAGCAGAATGGACAGACAGTGCTGTATTTCACTGCTTAATGAGCATAGGTGTGCGCAGCCTATTACATGATGCATGCACATTTTTTTTTGTGCAGGAAACGCAGGCATGACAGCTCATTCAAATTAATTGGGCTGCTGTGCGTGCGCAAATGTGGGCCTGCCAAAACACATACTTGTGAACCAGCCAGGCCCAAAATTAGCCCATCAAGCATTAAATACAGTAATGCCATGTGCTGTAATGAGGTGTACTCTGTAATAAAAAATACAGCCACAGCCTCACTCAGCCTGGACTGCAGGACAGCATTATTAAAATCTCTACACATGGAGAGCCAGGATAGGAGGAAGAAGACCTACCTTGTCCTCCGGGCCAGCTCAGCTCTAATCAATTCTCTACAGTAGTTTCCCTTGACCATCCAGCATTTTGACAGCACTCCACTCCGTGGTCTGTCTCCTCCTACCGAGGCCTCTGATCATGTACACTTGTACAAGCAGCAGTGACTGGGCAAGCATAGCAAGGGGCGGGGTCAAAACATCAGTGGAGCTCAAGGCCCTGCCCATCCACGGCCCCCTCCTTAATCGAGAAAATTCAGCACTGCTGCACTGTGCGGGCTGATGCAGCGGCTGCTTGTGACAGACTGTATGAGCCGATTATGTGCCGATTTGCAGGCAGCATGCAGGTTTAAGGGGCAGCTCTGCTTTGGGCCCCAAACAGTGACAGGGCCCTGGGCAGCTTCCCTGTTTGCCCTGCGGTAAAGACGGCCCTGCATGTACTAAATGTTGAAAGTGACATGACCTTTGGATGAGTACCTGCGATAGGATATGCATCACCACAAAGGCTCCGACTAAAATTATTTTGCTTTGAAATAATGATAGACTCATCTGTGGACCACTGTGAAATATATTGATGTACAAAAAGCTGATAATAACTTGGAATAACTGGCTTTCTAGCAGAAAAAGAAAGTTATATTCAAAATCATTCACCACAAGACTAAAAAGAGCTATACATAGCTATTATATTTTCCTATTTAAATTTTCTTTTGTCAGACATTTATTGAATTGCCAATGGCTTAATAAAAAAGATTTGTGAGTTGCATTAAACACTGAATGCATGTCACAGACTTCCGTATTGAAGGAGATATCCATTTGTTATGTACCAATTACAAAGTCTTCCAGAGACTGAACATTGACAGGACATAAAGCGGTGGGACACTCTCTACAATAATTATTTATATAGTAAGGCTAAGAGATGTGCTATTCAAAGATTGCATTGGTGCCAGAAAGTTGTGTCTTAAGGTTTAACTGCAATAGTTCAATTTTATATAATGTTATCTATCGATCAGTTTAAATATACGCATTGTAAATGGCACAGGCTCAACTGTTGCTGCGGTAAACCATACACTAGACAGGGACATCTAGGAACAGTCCACGTAGGTTCAGCCTGTACTTTTATAAAGAAAGTCATTAATCATAGTTTTAATGTGGGTACACAACATAAAGCTAAAAAAAAAGGCTCTAAATTCAGACTCAAACTTCTTTACTACCAGTGCTTTCTAATAGGTTCCCTGAAACAAACACTTCAGGGCAAATCTGGCACCCTGGTGGATCTTTTTTTTAAACCCCCAATCCAACAAAATGTCAGCATTATTTGGAGTTTAAACCAGCAGCGGCCCGCCCCCCTAATCCATGTGCCCAGACCCTAATTTACATGCAGGGCGTCGGACACATGGATACCAAAGTTTTTTTTTTTTTTAGAAGCACATGATTAGAGCCGGAGGCTTTAATTAGCTTGATAAAAGGGTGGGCTGGGGGCGCAGACCACTGCGCCCCTGAGGCTACCAAGTTGTGTGACAATAGCAAAATTATATTCCCTATTGTCTTACTGATTCTCCTCCTGGCCAATCCCAACTCAGAAAGCGGGTCCTGCGACCCAATTGGCCAAAAGGAGAAACTATCCTATTGGCCACTGAGGAGGAGGAGGGAGGAGACACAGGGGAAGCCGGGGTGCCGTGAAGCCTAGGAAGGAGGAAATGCAGAGTGAAGCAGCCGCCCGCAAGAAGCCCGCAACCTAGATGGGGTAAGAGTGTGAGGACCGATCGCCCGAAGGGAGAGACCGACCAACCAACCCCCGGAGGGTGGTGTCAGCGGACGGATTCCCGCCCCCCAAAAATATACCACCAGCTGCCACTGGTTACAACCAGAGTCTACTTGCTGTATACATGGCACACGGACTCCACAGTCAATGTAACTACATTTTATGACTTAATGACAAGAGTGTATCTGTCAGATACAACACTCAGCACAATCATTTAAAAAATGTAAACTCCTCAATTACTAATTGCTTTTCAGATTTCTTTACCCCTTTCCCTGTCACCACTGTAGCTATTTGTCAGCAGCAGTGGGATAGCAGGGTATGTGTGTGCAGTGGGAAAGAAGCTCATTGATCTCAATCTGCGCTCCATTAGCTTCAGTGGGTGAGGGGGGGGGTGAGACCTGATGTCCCATTAAAGAGAATCTCTCACACAAAAAGTTATCGCATGGGGACATTTTGTCCCTTATGTGATAAAAAATAAAGGTAAATGAAAAAACTGTAAAAAAAATAGCATTCCACCCAAGCACTTTAACCCCCCCCCCTCCAAAACATTTCTTTAGCCCTCAACTCCCACATGCATGCACAAACAAGTATACACACATGCTTCAGGAGTGCCTGTGCATACAGCTATGCCGGGTCTTAGCTTGATTGCGCTACAAATGCTACAAAAAACACCACACACACTGGAGTGAGAGCATTAAATAAAAGAAAATGCAATTTTTTTTGTTAACTCTAAACTGATGACCTGGTGGGGGATTTTAACGTATCACCTATGGAAAATGTATGGTACCAAAGATCGGTGCATGCCCTTTGTATTCATGCAGCTGCAGGGCAGGGAATGCCTTGCTTGCTTATGATTGCCTTGTATACTGTAGTGACAGCTTTCTTGCGAGAAAGCTCATCCCTAGTGAGGAGATTGTTAGTACAGTTAGGCCGCGTACACACGATCACTTTTTGTGATGAAAAAAAACGACGTTTCATGTGATGAAACAAAACAACGTTTTTCAAACTTAATTTTCCAAAACGATGTTGCATACACACCATCGTTTTTCCAAAATGCTCTAGCAAAGCGTGGTTACGTAAGACACGTTCGACGGCACTCGGTTCCATTGAAGCTTCGTCCCATAACTTGCTTCTGAGCATGTGCGGGTTTAAAAACGTTGTTTTCAACATCGTTTTGCCCACACACCATCACTTTTTATGACACAAAAAATGAAGTTTTGAAAAACGATACAAAAAATTCAAGCATGTTTGAATTTTTTTTGGTCGTTTTTTTTAAGACATACAACAACGTTTTGCCCACATTTTAAATGACTTTTTTGAAAACGTCGTTTTTTTCATCACAAAAAGTGTGTCTACGCGGCATGAGGGTGCCAAGAATTTGGCATTGTAAAAAAAAATCTGAATTTTCTTGCTAGAAAATTACTCAGAACCCCCAAACGTTATATATGTTTTTTTTTTAGCAGCGGAAAAAATCAGTTTCAGGAATTTAAAAAACAAAACACTAAAGCTAGCTCATTTTTTTGGTATAATGTGAAAGATGATGTTAAGCTAAGTAAATAGATACCTAACATGTCATGCTAGAAAAATGGCGGCAAACTTCAGTACTTAGAAATCTCCAAAGGCAATGCTTTACATTTTTTTACAGGTTACCTGTTTAGAGTTACAGAGGAGGTGTTGGGATAGAATTTTTGCTCTCACTGTGGCGATACCTCACATGTGTGGATTGAAAGCCGTTTACATATGAGGGCATGACATAAGTATGCGTTTGCTTCTGTGTGCAAGCTTGCGGGGACTTGCCTCTCTGCACTGCGTCGGCGTGGTGTACGGCGTTTGCGCTACGGCAGCTTAATGTGCACCCACTCTCTGTGAATCTGGGCCAAGCACTGCATTCAGCAAGCTATTGCTCCCAACGCTGCGTCGGCGTGGCGTAGGTTTCGAAGGCGCAGGCCGGCGTAGGTGGAAGTGGGCATGGCCCCATGCAAATGATGGTCTGAGCATGGTGCAGTATTTTACGCCTGGGGTATCACGAACTGTGAATGCGCCGTGACGTTGCTGTGACGTGGACGCATGAAACAGCACCCTTATGCGCATGCCCACAACCACGCCGGCACAACTGCCTAAGCTACGCCGGATCACCATGTACGCTGTGAACTGAACGTACGACCAGCCAGACACACGTCCAACGCAATACGCCAGCTTTTGTTCTTGCGTCGGGCGCACGCACGTTCGTGAATCGCCGTATTTCCCTAATTTGCATGTTTGGATGCTTAATCAATGGGAGCAGCAACATGCGTCCAGGCGAAAAGTGCGCCCACGCTATGCCGGCGTATGTAAGCTACGTCGGCGTTTGTAAATCTGGGCAATAGTGTCTCTGGTTTTACTGAGGCTGGCAACCCTGATGCCAACCCTGATGGGGGCCCTTAGTGGCATGGGGCCCTCGGGTAGTGTCCGAGAGCCCAAATGGTCAGTCCGCCCCTCCCCTCTCGTCAGCTCAGCCTGGCTGGTCATTACTCTTTATTGCCCAGGTCAGGTTGCAGCCCATACTAGCCATCCACCAGAATCAATATACTGACTTCAATAGGTTTACGCACATGCCTAATTAAAGTTTTTTTGTCTGGTTTATCTATGCTTCAGATTTTTTGTTTGATTTGGACTACCTATATATTGCACCTGGTATTTCCATAAGTTGTCTACCACCTTTCTGTGACATAGTCCATCCGCACAACCTGCTACATAAGTTAGGCCCCGTACACACGGCCGAGGTTCTCGCCAGAAACCAGCGAGAACCTCGCTGGGAGCCGCATTCCAGCGAGAACCTCGGCCATGTGTACGCTCTCTGCTCACCCCGCCCGTCGGGAAACCCGTCGAGCAAATAGAGAACAGGTTCTCTATTTGCTCGACGGCCCGTCGGGATGAATGGCTGGTTGCCATTCCCGACGTGCGGGTCGCAGATTCTGACGGCCGGCATAGAACCTCGGCGGGTGGAACGATGTGTTCCGCCCGTCGAGGTTCCCTGTCGTGTGTACGGGGCTTAATTCTGTAACTATAACCAGAAGATTAAACTGGCCGCGTACACACGATCGAACATGTCCGCTGAAACTGGTCAGCAGACCAGTTTCAGCGGACATGTTCGATCGTGTGTACGGCCTAGCGGACAGTTTTCCAGTGGACAAAAGTTTCTAAACATGCTTAGAAACTTGTCCGCTGGAAACCTGTCCCTCGGACATGTCCGATGGTTAGTACGCCCAACCATCGGACCGAAATCCTGCGCATGCGTCGAATTGATTCGACGCAAGCGTTGAAGCATTGAACTTCCTTTCTCCAGCACGCCGGTGTCTTATACATCACCGTGTTCTGGTCCGCGGGGATTTTGGTCCGATGGTGTGTACACACATCAGACCAAAATATCTCTTCAGACATGTCTGATGAAAATGGTCCGTCAGACCTGTTTCATCAAATATGTCTGATCGTGTGTACGCGGCCTAAGATTGACAGGGATCAAAGTGAATAACATTTTGCGCATTGCATGATATGGTTTCACTGAAATAAAAGCTGGCACTGCATGATAAATGTAAAAAAATGAGATGAGATATATTAAATAACAAAAAGCATCTACGATGACCTAGTCTTTGAAAGCAAGTCAAAATATCTCTCTTCAAAATCTTCATTCCAATAACTCCTATAAATAATGTGCTTTTTGAAAACGATGATAAATAATGTTCATTGTTTTAGTGCTTTTCTCAATCCAATGCTCCTCTTACTTGTCAGAGATTCCGATTCATACAGACAGTCTGTATTGTATGGAGAGACTAATTATGTCTACCATGCCACATTACAAACCTCTCTAGACTAGCTAAAGCTTAAAGCAGGGATTATTAGTTATAGCATCATGTCTGCTGCACACATGTCTTATTAAGTATTACTTTGCCTATAATTATTTATAGTAAACATATTAAAAACAGAAGAAAGGAATTTACTACATAAAAAGTAAGATGTGAAAGCGTTGCAAGTGTCACATAAAAAGATACTGTATTACCAGGCTTTTCAGAGTGGTATATGGAATGTGTGAACTTTGTGGTGCTCTACTGCAAACTCTAATTGCAGCTTGAAAATAAGTACTCTCCTGGTGATGCTGGCATAAAGTAAAACACATTGAAGCCCAGCAACTTTCACTTTAATTTACTTCCTAGCACCAAAGAGCAAGACTGTCATATTTACCTGCATACATCTACACATTTATATGAAATGAGTTGCAGCAAGCCAGAAACGATCAGAGATAAAATGAAGACTGGAATGGTTGGTTTTAAGTATGTAATCACTTAAAACCGGGCACTTTTGCCCCCTTCCTGCTCAGGCCAATTTTCAGCTTTCAGCGCTGTCACACTTTGAACGACAATTACACGGTCATGCAACACTGTACCCATAGGAAATTGTTATAAGTTTGTTTCACACAAATAGAGCTTGGTGGTATTTGACCACTTAAGCCCCGGACCATTATGCAGCTAAAGGACCAGGCCCCTGCTTTAACTGACAATTGCACGATCGTGCGACGTGGCTCCCAAAAAAAATTGACGTAATTTTTTCCCACAAATAGAGCTTTCTTTTGGTGGTATTTGATCACCTCTGCATTTTTTTTTTTTGCGCTATAAACAAAAATAGAGCGCCAATTTTGAAAATAAATCAATATTTTTTATTTTTTGCTATAATGAATATCCCCCAAAAATATATAAAAAAACGTTTTTTTCCTCAGTTTAGGCCGATACATATTCTTCTACATATTTTTGGTAAAAAAAAATCGCAATAAGCGTTAATTGATTGGTTTGCGCAAAAGTTATAGCGTCTAAAAATTGGGCATAGTTTTTATGGCATTTTTATTAATAATTATTTTTTTACTAGCAATGGCGGCGATCAGCAATTTTAATCATGACTGCGACATTATGGTGGACACATCAGACACTTTTGACACTATTTTGGGACCATTGTGATTTTTACAGCAGTGCTATAAAAATGCACCGATTACTGTAAAAATTACACTGGCAGTGAAGGGGTTAACCCGTAGGGGGGCGCTAAAGGGGTTAAGTGTTCCAAAATGTGTGTTTCTTACTGTAGGGGGCGTGGTTGGGCATGTCACGTCACTGATCGTCGTTCCCTATGACAGGGAACAGACGATCAGTGACAGGCTCTCTAGGAAGCATGAGAAGAGGTTTGTTTACACTTACCTCTCCCCGTTCTCCCCGTCACTGTGACCAATCACAGCTAGCAACAGAAATGTATACAATGTATGGAATTAAAGGAACTGTGATTGTTTACAGCAATTACATGATAATGACAACGAACAGGTATAGTGATCAGTCATCAGTTGTGTGACGTGGCGGCGTCCGAGAGGACATTATATAACATCCACTCAATTGGACGAAAAGCCCACCCAGCCTTTAATGTGCTATAGGCCGGGCAGGCAGGTGTTAAAGTGATTGCAAAGTCTCTTTTTTTCAGTTAAAAATCACAAACATGTTATACTTACCTAAGAAAAAAACAAACTGCGCCAAATAAAACCTAATGAATAGATAAAGTCAGACTCTGAGATATGATGATCACAGTCAATGAAACAGCGAAGTTCAATAAAAGTCCATTGAAGAAGCTTGATCCAATAGTGAGCCTTCTCCAATTCACACCACAAAGTGACTTGTATGCAAAGAGTGCAACCACCACCAAATAAATAAGCAGCTTACCAGATGGCAAGCTTTGCAGACAGTTGGCTATAACCCAGCCACGGCCTTTAGATTCCTTAGGATCCTATAGGTATTGTAATGATGACCTGTTCGATCTGGGATAGGTGGCTGTAGGCTCCAATCGTTCAGGATAAAATGAAAGAAGGAAGTGCATATAGTGTAACTCCGTATAAGAATTTAATAAAATATAAAACTGATACTTACAAGCATAAGATAAAAACCGCATATAACAAATGTTTGCCGGCCGGCATGTAGGAGCCCTCCTCCTGAGCGTGGTGACATCACTGCGTGGCCACCCAGACACGTTTCGTCACTATAGGACGTTGTCATACATGCCATTGACAACGTCCTATAGTGACGAAACGCATTCCTGGTATGAAGTGCTGGCTTTCACCTTACACTAATGTTCAAGAGGCAGACTGTGATTGGGAGGGGGTATGTCCCAGACACAGGCTTTGATTGGTTAGGGGGGCATGGTTGCTAAACCATCTACCCAATACAGGCATGTTGTATGTCTGCACAGTGTTCTGTACCTCTGAATGGCCAGTCAAAGGAAGAAAACTGTCCACACTAGCACCAATCAGCTTCTGTGCTTTGTGTGGTCAGTTTAGAACAAGAAAAAAAGGCGAATGGCATGATCAACCAACCAGGTACATCAGATGAAAGAAGTACATGGAAATTATAGGGACTATGGCTTAAAAAAATCCACATGTGAACACACACATTGGAAAAATATATATTTAGGGGAACATATACTTTAAAGTCCAACACCAGACTCATCCCTTTGCCAGTTGATCACTCCCTTTCCCCTGGAAGTTCCCAGCTGTATGTTATGCTCTTTTATTTTTGCATATTCTTATTTCCAAAGTGTTTAGGCTGATCACATGACACACTCTGTCCTCTTCTATTCCAATCTTCTCCCAGCAATAGGGAGTCATCTATGATTCAGAGAGTGATGCTAGGACCTCTCTATGCACCAAAAAACTGTGAATGAAAAGCGTCATAGTCACACACTCTCAGGAGGTGGGCCACCAGGCCTGCATTCACAATATGTCCTCAGTTTTTTGAGCTGAATAAGGTTGGGTACCATGGTGACACCCCTTTAGAGGGCCTTGAATAAAAATCACCACAGTGACACCCCCCAAAGCCGGGGGGGGGATGTAGGACATGACACCCTGTATTCCCAATATGTCTTCTGTTTTCTGGGTTGAATGACGATAGGCATTGAGGTGGCATCCTTTCAGAGGGCTTGTGAATGAAAGTCACCATGGTGACACCTCCTTGGGGTTGGGTACATGACACCCTGTATTCACAATGTGTCCTCAATCTTCTGGGTTGAATGCCATTGGGAATCATTCAATCCAAGGACATCTTATAGCAGAAAAAATACTATTTGACACAGCTAACTTTCGAAAGTGATCACTATAAGTGTGATGTGTGTTTTCTTTTCCTTTTAACCAGCCGGGGGACCCTATCAAAACAGAAAAAACATTATCGATTAAAGTGGATGTAAACCCTCCATACACCCAGTGAAGTGAACAGCTTCAGATGATGCACAGAGATGAACCCAATCTCCCTACAACCTACAGGTTTTACATGTATATCTGCTGTCTTCACATTTATATACTGTTTAGAAAGTTGAGATCCTGTTAGGAAATGTTCCTGTTTAACACAGAGTGTGATGTCTGGACATACAGCCAAGATAGTGGATATGATATTACCGCGCTACCAAAGAGAAACGGTAAGGGAGTGGAAGGGGTTAGAAGGGGAGGGGGGAGGAAAAAGAAAAGGGGGAGGGGAAGAGAAAGATAGAAAGGTAATACTGCTGCAACACTGAAGGTGTATCAAACCCAAAAAATGTTGTAATTAGGGATGAGCCGTGTTCGGTTCGCACTAGAACCCCATTGAAGTCTATGGGACTCGAACGTTTAAATTCAAAAACGATAATTTTAAAGACCAATATTCAAGTTATTGTTGTAAAACGTCTTTGAGAACCCGGGTTATGCCCCAGGGAACATGTATCAATGGAAAAAAGATTAAAAACGATCGTTTTTCAGGAGCAGGAGTCCTGAAAAAAATACAGTTTTTAAAACTTTTTTTCCATTGATACATGTTCCCTCGGGCAAGACCCGGGTTCTCAATAACGTTTTCACAGGCAAACTATAGACACCCAGCAGGTACAATATTTAAAGGAATTTTTCATTTTTTTTAAGTTAAGCATCATTAAAATCACTGCTCCAGGAGCAGTGATTTTATTGATGCTTAAAAAAAAAAAAAACTCCTTTAAATATTGTACCTGCTGGGTGTCTATACGTGTGATAACATCTTTAAATAGCACAATCACCTGCCTGCCAGTAAATTAGGAAGAACTGATCTATCTAAGCTATACAGTGTATAAATATATGTACAACTCCTAGGGATGTATATATATTCTCTACACACTGTAAATTAAGCTGACTGACTAGCCTGCCTGCCTGCTCTATCTAGCTATCTAAAAAGACAATCTCTCTGTCTCTCTGACTGCTCTCATTAACAAGCTGGAACACACTACACGAGGCCGCCCAGCAGGCCTCGTGTAGTGCTAAAGCCCTGAGCCATAATTGGCCAAAGCCACCCAGGCTTTGGCCAATTATGGCTCTCCGTTTTTTGCGCGCTGTGATTGGCCAAGCATGCAGGGTCATAGTGCATGTTTGGCCAATCATCAGCACGCAATGCCGCAGTGAATTATGGGCCATTTTGCGTCACTCGAATTTTGCGCGAACGACCTGTTTTGTTTGAAATTTGTCGAACGTACGAACAGACAATGTTCGAGTCGAACATACGTTCGTCTCGAACGCGGAGCTCATCCCTAGTTGTAATAAATAAGTGCTGCGCTGCGTGATAGGGTAGATGAATTAAAGAAAAGACAGTTGCTATAACTGATATGTGAACATCAAAAAATATTACTCGCTGATATTAGTGATACAAATGACATCCAATCAAAAATACAAAGTGCTCAGTGATAATGAAGCATGCACTGCTATATAGTAGCAAAACTAAAGCAACACACATAGTTGATAATAAAAAATCGCATCAGTGTCCATGCAGAAAAACAAAAACAAATGATGTTTAAAAGACCAAAATATCAAAGGAACAATCAACAATAAAGTTCTGGTGCTTATGCCGAAATATTCAGAGTGAAGGTGGCGCAGAGAAGGAATTCCAATATCCTTTTGAAGTTTTAGTGAGGGTGCCCCCTTACCTTACTGCTGTAAGGTAACAGCATGTATACTATAGCCAACGCTGTTCCAGTTGTTTCAGAATGTGGTGTGTCCCAGTGAACTGTAATCTCTCTCTGTGGATAAAGTCCCCCTCCGGAGTCACGTCCAATGGACAACAATGACCCTCACCCAGGGAGGTAAAAAGTGCCAATAGTGCAGTATCGTTTAAAGTTTTTAATAATAAAAAAAAGCCAAGATAGCTAAAATTGTTTATTGGAGGAAAGGCACACACCCCCTCATATCATAGGCAGAGACTCTCAGGGATGTTTTGTAACTGGACCAGCTCCCTGCTAATCTATTTTAGCAACCTCCCCTAACAGAAATTTCAGGCTGCTTTTGTCTGATGTGTCAGAGAATTTGTCATGAGTTATTAGGCTGATAACAGAGGAACGGGTCAGGAGAGAGCTATGGGACTTAGCTCTTTGAAGAGAGATACCAAAATACTGCAGATATATGTGTCCAGCTAAAATTTCATGAATTGGGTTTACCTTCACTTCAATCATCCAGCAACATACAATTTCACTTGCACTTTATTAAAGTGGATGTACACCCACTCTCATACTTTAGAAACTACTGCCATGGTGCTAATCTATAAGGATATAGATGCCTCCTGCATGTATCCTTACCTGTCAAATGTCTCCCCTCTGTCTGTTATAAGAACTGAAAAACTGCAGATTCTGTGGGTGGGTCTGTTGTCTGGAGCTCTGTGGGTGGAGTCGTGATGTCAGTAGACTTCCCCACCCTCCTCTACACTCCCCTTGTCAACATGCATTTTGTCCGTGTATTTCTTACTCTAGATTCTGCTATGATTAGTAACATCCAGTCAAAATCCAGAAAAGTAACCACATGACTTCAGAAAAGGAGTGGGGGTGGGAATTAAAAAATAATGCCTGTCTCCAGGCTAGTGCATGAGATATGTAAATAACCTGTTACTCACAGCAAGGGGGCGGAACGGACCAAGGTCCGTTTAATTTCACTGAACAATAAAAGAAGATTGCTCAGAGCTGGATTAACTCTATGTGGCAAGACTGGGCACAGATGATAGACAATCTTTTACTCTACATTGTGACAAAAAAAATCGGTTTACATCCACTTTAAGTATTTAAAATAATGACAGCTTCACCTCATTTACTATCATTAACATGTATTCGCTTTTCTGATGGTCCACCTTATATACATTGGGCCAGATTCACAGAGCGATTATGCCGGCGTAACAGGAGATGCGCGGCGTAAGTCTAATTGTGCGCGTGCGTTTCGATGCACGGCATCCCCAAAACGAGATACGCAAGAAATCTATTTTTTTTTTGTCCAACGTAATTTTGTTAGACCGGCGCATCCGTCCGCGCAAAACTGCGCTAGACACACCATTGATTTGCTATTCAAATAAGGCTAATGAGGGAGTTACGGGGATCCACAAAAGAACGTTGGTGCAGCGCAGGCTACGCGCTGTGCGCAACAGCTAAATGACCTGTCTAAAATTAGACCATATAAAAGCTGGTATAAAATTAGACAATTGTCTACATGTCAGATAAAGCAACACTGTTAGTGAGGAGCTGAGCAGTCACACATGTTGCCCAACAAACTGTATGCCAACATGCCAGTGGCATCCAAGCTCATAGCTATACTACTGACTTTAGATGAGCAAAAAAGGAGGAGGGCACTGAGTAGGGCACAGGATTTTTTTTTTTGAAAAACTTTTTTTTTGCTTATATAAACTTTACTATTTAATCTAATCTAATACAATATTCTTATCTGATACAAGCCCCTCACTCTTCACTCTTCACTCATTACGGGAGAGGATATATCACACACGCATAGACATCTATGGCATGAGTGATTCTGAGGTGTCTCGCATTTTCAGATTCACGCCTCATGCCATCATGGAATGAACCACAACCCTGCAGGAGGACATCACCAGCCCAACACATGACACTACCCATGACACCCATGACAGCTACATATACAATCAGAGCCCCATCCCCACAGATTTCGAACAGAACATGTATGGGGACAGCTGGCTGGTTGGTGAGTGACATGGGTGGCAGGCATGACTGCCCCCCCCCCCATGATGCACACAGGGGCACATGCACTACTAACATCCTCCTGTCTTTTCCCTTCCAGGTGACTCTGCATATGCACTGGGACCCCATCTCATGACCCCATCTCATGCCAGCTCACATTATGCATCTTTGCATGTTAAACACACACATTAATCATGGCACAATGAGAATGCATGCATGCACACCACTGTGGTCCCTAGCACACACACCCCACATCCTCATCAAATTGGATTGGCACCAGTCCACCATGCAGGACTTGTGAGCAGCAACGCCACGCCAAGGCTCCAATTATGTCACTGTACATTCATACACCATTCACACGGACCTGGGGATCACTTCTCCCTGGTCCTGGGGAACCCTTCTCCACCAAAATTGAGGGTGACACCCCTTTTCCGGCAGGAATGTCACCTCCACATTCAAACAGCATTCACAACCCAAAAAAAAAAAAATGCCCAGCAAAAGCAAAAATTTTCCAGCACCAAAAAAAAAATGGCAAAAAAAAAAAAAAACAGGCCAAAAAAAAAGGGGAAAAACAAATTAATGCCATTGACGTGAGCCACGCCTGGGGCGCCCACGGCCACGGCCTGGCTCCTCAGGGGAGACTCATGGGGGGGGGTAAACTGGGGAAAGAGGAGCAGCCCCTGGTCTCTGCCCACCTGGCGGCCTGCTTTCCAAGGCCACGGCAATTCTGTCTAGGCCAGAACTTAATGATGCCGTATTGGCCTGGATAGCCTGGGTGAGGGCCCTCACATCCTGCCCAATGCCTGCTGTTGTAGTCTGCAGGTCGTTTAGGCAGTTTGTAAGAGCCCGGGAGTGGCAGTCCAGGTCCCCAAGCGTATCCTTTATGGAGGACAGGCTCTCCTCCATCCGCCCCAAGGTCTGGCTGACCTCTCCCAGATGGCGGGTCTGAAGGAACTGGTCCTTTCTCAGAGTGGCGGGCAGGAGATCGGCCAGCCCCCTGGTCTTCTGGGTCGCCTTCCTGCCTGCAGCTGAGGCTTGTGGCCGGGAAGAAGGGGAGGCCCTTGGGAGATGAGCCCTGTTGGGGGAGGAGTGGGGGGGGCTACCCCTTATGGAGGGCTGGCTACTGCCAGCCAGAGGGGAAGAGTCCTCCAAAAACAAAAGTCCAGTGCCTGACATGGACTCCTCCTCCTCCTCAAACTCCTCCTCCTCAACCTCCTCCTCTTCAACCTCCTCCTCTTCAACCTCCTCCTCTTCAATCTTCTCCGAGGACTCCGGCCTTGTCGGGGGGTCCTCATTAGGCTGGGATGGTGCGGTCAGCCCAGATGGCCCAGCACCCTCCTGCTCATCTGTGGATGACACAAAACATTCACAGGTTGGAGGATCCACACACTTGGCACATATTCCCTTTCACCCCCTCCCCCACACATGCTACACACCTGATAAAGCCAAAAAACCTTACCTGGCATCACGCCTTCATGACTTGAGTCATAGCCGGGCAGGCCCTCCACTTCTTGCCTATGAAAGGTCTGGGCCACCGCCTGCTCCTCCGCTGTCAGCCTAACAGGGCATGGTGGGCCCCCTCCTGTGCCCCTGGCATGGGCTAGCATTTTGGCCAGCTTCTTTTTGACGAGACGCCGGAGGTCATTGATTTTCTTTTTAATCCCCGACCGTGTCCGGGTCCCCCCCCCCCCCGATGCATTCACCTGGTCAGTAATCCTGTCCAAAATCTCTCTCCTCCTGGCCGGGGTGGTGTTGGCACTGTCCGGGCCGTGGAGGTAATGCCCATAATCGGAAATGGCCCGGGCAAGAATTTGTTTCTCCCCCAAAGTAAAATTTAGCTTCCTCTTTCTCTCCGTCATACTCAGACAAAAACTCACTCCCAAACAGTCAGCAAAAATCACGCAGAAAAACAAGCAGGAAAAATCAAGCAAGAAAACAAGCAGGAAAAATCAAGCAAGAAAACAACCGAACAAAAAACTAACAACCAAAAACTCTCACAAGCAGTCACCAAAAATCACTTACAAATATCTTCTAACAAACACAAGATCACACAGTCCACAAATATCACAAAGACAAACCACAATGCAACAACAGAACAAAAGCACCTTGCTGTATAGGGAGGGATACAAAGGGATGTACTTTTGCAAAGGAAGTGCGTTTGTGTCTGTCTATTTATGCTGTCTGCGTAGTTCATGATTTTGCCCTAGTCCACTTCCAATTTCACTGATTGTGCTGTTTCTGAGTTGTGAGCATGCACACAGAGGTGCTGACATGGTCTGCTTCAAGCGCGCATGCGCGAGCCGGCCGGCCCTTCATTTGCATGGGGTCACGGCTCATTTCAATGTAACACGCCCACGTCCTTCCCAATTTGGATTACTCCGCCTTGCGCCTCAGAAATAACGTTGTGCAGGCACTAATTTCTGCGTAAAAGCGACGAGAATAGGGTGATTGCGCCGCTACATTGCGCCAGTCTAACGTAAAGGTGGTGCGCTACGCCGGTCCAATCATGCGCAGATGTACCTGAATCTGGCCCATTGACTGTTCCATGAATTACTCCTATTAACCACTTGCTTACTGGGCACATATACCCCCTTCCTGCCCATGGCGAAATTTCAGCTTTCAGCATTGCATCACTTTAAATTAAAATTGCGCGGTCGTGCGACGTGCCTCCCAAACAAAATTAACGTCCTTTTTTTCCCACAAATAGAGCTCTCTTTTGGTGGTATTTGATCATGTCTGCGGTTTTTATTTTTTGCGCTATAAACAAAAAAAGAGCGGCAATTTAAAAAAAAAAACACAATGGCCCAGATTCACAGAGCGATTACGCCTGCGCAACTGGTGTTGCGCGTGCGTAAGTCTAAATGTGCGCTTGCGTTTAGATGCGCGCGATTCAGAAAACAATTTACGCCAGAAATCTACTTTTTTTTGTCCGGCGTAATTTCGTTAGACAGACGCATCCGTCCGCGCAAAAATGCGCTAGACACACCATTGATTTGCTAGTCAAATATGCTAATGAGGGAGTTGCAGGGATCCACAAAAAAACGCAGTTGCTGCGCAGGCTACGCGATGTGCGCAACAGCAAAATGTCCTGTCTAAAGTTAGAGCACATAAAAGCTGGTCTAAATTTTGAAAAAACGTCTACATCTCACAGAAAGCAACACCGTTACTGAGGAGCAGACCACACACACGTGTTGCACTACAATTTGACTGCCAACATGCCAGGGGCATCGTCGCTCATAGCTGCATTAGTGAATTTAGATGACCAAAGAAGGAGGAGGGCACGGAGGATGGCACGGGAGAGGGTATACCGCACCCGCATAGACCTGTTTGGCATGAGTGATTCTGAGGTGTATCGCATCTTCAGATTCCCCCCTCATGCCATCCTGGAATTAACCACAACCCTGCAGGAGGACATCACCAGCCCAACACAACGCTCACATCCAGTGCAGCCACTGGTCAAGGTACTGGCAACACTCCATTTCCTTGCCAGTGGCTCTTTTCAGCGTACAAGTGGAGTGGTGGCTGGGATGTCACAATCCTCCATGAGCAGATGTGTGCACCAGGTTGTCCCAGCAATCCTCACACGCTTGGCCAACCTAATCATCAAACCCACCACTGAGGACCTGCGGCTGAAGGCAATGACAGATTTCTACAGAATTGCCAGATTCCCACGCACCATCGGGGCCATTGATTGCACACATGTGGCACTCCAGCCCCCCCATGAGACAGAGCACATGTACCGCAATCGGAAGAATTGGCACTCCATCAACCTACAGGTGATAGTTGATGCCCAAGGACTCATATGGCACGTCTGTGCCAAACACCCCGGATCCACCCATGACAGCTACATCTACAATCAATGCCACATCCGAATGGAATTCTATCAGAACGTGTATGGGAACACCTGGCTGGTTGGTGAGTGACATGGGAGTCAGGCATGACTATCCCCTCCCGTGATGCACACCTCACAAGTGGCACATGCATGACTAACATTCTCCTGTCTTTTCCCTTCCAGGTGACTCTGCATATGCACTGGGACCCCATCTCATGACTCCTATCCGGAACCCCCAAACCCCAGGGGAGGAAAGATACAATCAAGCACACATCAAAACCCGAGCAGTGGTGGAGCGCACCTTTGGCCTCCTGAAGTCACGTTTCCGATGCCTGGATAAGTCTGGGGGTACACTGTTGTATTCCCCAAACTTCGTGTGCCATATCATCGTTGCATGTTGCATGCTGCACAATCTCGCAGTGAGGAAGGGCCTGCAGGTTGAGCTACGTGATGACCTGACCCCCCAACCAGACAATCAACCCCTAACCAAGGATACCCCGTCTTCTGAGGGAAGAGCAGTCAGGAGACAGCTCATATTGGGCATCTTTGCACGTTAAACACACACATTAATCATGGCACAATGAGAATGCATGCATGCACACCACTGTGGTCCCTATCACACACACTACACATCCTCATCAAATTGGATTGGCACCAGTCCACCATGCACGACTGGTGAGCAGTAACGCCACGTCAAGGCTCCAATTATGTCACTGTACATTCATACACCATTCACACGGACCTGGGAATCACTTCTCCCTGGTCCTGGGGAACCCTTCTCCACCAAAATTGAGGATGACACCCCTTTTCCAGCAGGAATGTCACCCCCACATTCAAACAGCATGCACAACTCAAAATTTTAAAAAAATGTCAGCAAAAAAAAAAAACAAATGCCAAAAATGTCAGCCAAAAAAAAAAAAAAAGGGGAAAAAAAAATTATTGCCCTCTGCGTGAGCCACGCCTGGGGCGCCCCCGGCCACGGCCCCGGCCCCTCAGGGGAGACTCATGGGGGAGGGGCAAACCCGGGGAAGGAGGAGCAGCCCCTGATATCTGCCCACCTGGCGGCCTGCCCTCCAAGGCCACGGCAATTCTGTCCAGGGAAGTACCAAGTGTTGCCGTGTTGGCCTGGATAGCCTGGGTAAGGGCCCTCACATCCTGCCCAACGCCTGCTGCTGTAGTCTGCAGTTCATTTAGGCAGGTTGTGAAAGCCCGGGAGTGGGAGTCCAGGTTACCCAGCGTATCCTTCATGGAGGACAGGCTCTCCTCCACCCGCCCAAAAGTCTGGCAGAGCTGTCCCAGATGGCGGGTCTGGAGGGCCTGGTCCCTTCGCAGACTGGCGGGCAGGAGATTGGGCGCCCCCCTGGTGCTCTGGGATGACATCCTGCCTCCAGCTGATGGTTGTGGGCGGGGAGAAGGGGAGGCCCTTGTGAGGGGAGCCATGTTGGGGGAGGAGGGGGGGGGGGCTCCCCCTTAGGGAGGGCAGGCTTCTGCCAGCCAGAGGGGAAGAGTCCGCACAAACCACTCGTCCAGTGCCTGACTCCTCCTCCTCATGATCGTCCTCCTCATGATTATCCTCCTCCTCATGATCGTCCTCCTCCTCATGATCGTCCTCCTCCTCTTGAACCTCCTCCGCGGACTGTGGCCTTGTTGGGGGGGCCTCATTAGGCTGCTGTCCTGGGGTTGGAGCGGTCAGGCCAGATGGCCCTGCACCCTCCTGCACATCTGTGGATGACACAAACCATTCACAGGTTGGAGGATCCACACACTTGGCACATATTCCCTTTCACCCCTCCCCAACACATGCTACACACCTGATAGAAAAAAAAACCTTACCTGGCACCACGGGGACCGGACTTGTGTCAAAGCCTGGCAGGCCCTCCACTTCATGCCGGTGAAAGGTCAGGGCCACCACATGCTCCGTCGCTGTAAGCCTAATACGGCATGGTGGGCCCCCTCCTGTGCCCCTGGCATGGGCATGCATTGCGGCCAGTTTTTTTTTCACCTGACGCCGGAGATCATTTATTTTTTTGTCAATCCCAGACCGGGTCCGTGTCTCCCCCTCCCCCGATGAATTCACCTGCTCCGTGATCCTATCCAAAATCTCCCTCCTCCTGGCCGGGGTGGTGGTGGCACTCTGCGGGCCGTGGAGAAAACGCCCATACTCGCTAATGGCCCGGGCAAGAATTATTTTTTCCCCCACAGTAAAATTCAGCTTTCTTTTTCTCTCTGTCATACTTCCAAACAAACTCACTAGCAGTCACCAAAAATCAGTCACAAATACAAGCACAACCAATCAGGCAAGAACACACACAAAGAGAAAACGAACACCCAAAAATCACACTAGCACTCAGCAAGAAACAGTCACAAAAAAATAAAAAATAAAAAATAAAGCAAGAAAACAAATGCTCAGAAATATATCAATCAAACAAACAGTCTCTCAAACACTTATCAAAAAACACTTTCACAAATATACCAACAAGAACTTGATCACACAGAACACTAATCTGACAACTACAAGACACACTGCAACGAACAACAGGAACAAAAGCACTTGGTTAAATGGGAAGGGACACAAAGGGATGTACTTTTGCAATGCAAGTGCGTTTGTGTGTGTCTATTTATGCTGTCTGCGTAGTTCACAACGTTGCCCTAGTCCATTTCCAATTTCACTGATTGCGCCGCTCCCGAGTTGTGAGCATGCGCACAGCGGAGCTGACATGGTCTCCTTCACGCGCGCATGCGCGAGCCGGCCGGCCCTTCATTTGCATGGGGTCACGGCTCATTTCAATGTAACACGCCCACGTCCCTCCCAATTTGTATTACTCCTCCTTACGCCTCAGGAAAAAACCTTACGCTTGCGCAATTTCCTGCGCAAAAGCTAAGTGAATCGGGGGATTACGCGGCTAGATGGCGCAAGTCTAACGTAATGGCGGTGCGCTACGCCGGACCGATAATGCGCCGATGTACGTGAATCAGGGCCAATATTTTTTACTTTTTGCTATAATAAATATCTCATTTAAAAAAAAAAAAATATATATATTTTTTTCTCAGTTTAGGACCATATGTATTTTACATATTTTTGGTAAAATAAAAAAATCGCAATTAGCGTATAGTAATTGGTTTGCGCAAAGGTTATAATGGCTACAAAATAGGGGATAGAATTCTGAAATTTTTCTTATTAATTATTTTTTTACTAGTAATATGGCGATCTGCGAATTTTGTCAGGATGTGATATTGCGACGAACACATTGGACACTTTTGACACATTTTTGGGACCAGTCACATTAATACAGCGGACAGCGCTATAAAAACGCACTAATTACTGTATAAATGTGACTGGCAGGGAAGGGGTTAACACTAGGGAGTGAGGAAGGGGTTAAATGTGTATCCTGAGTGTGTTCCAACTGTGTGTGGAGGGGGACTGACTGGGGGCGGTGACCGATGCTGTGTCCCTATGTACAAGGGACACAGCATCTGTCTCCTCTCCCTGACAGGACGTGGAGCTCTGTGTTTACACACTCCACGTCCCTGCTCTGTCATTGCCGATCGCGGGTACCTGGCGGACATCTCGACCACCAGGCACGTGCATTGGCATCTCGGGGACGCGCAGTGACTGGAGGACGCAAAGACGTCAAAAGAAGGCGTCTGGGATTTATAGAACCACCTTGCCACCGTCATTTGACTATGGCCCGGGGCTCAAGCAGTTAATAACCCCAAACATCCAGAATCTGGATATGCCACTGCAAATACAGTATTATCCTAATTGTAAACTACAGTAATATTACAATACAATAGTGTCCCGACTGCAGAAATTTAACACACTATTCACTTTTACAGTAACTGCTTTTCTTATCCATCATATAGAATGCAAACCAGCCAATCCACTAGATATATGGTTACTGCTTATTATCATTTTATTTTTGTATATTTGCTAATTTACCATAGCTAATTATTTCATGATGAGGTTTATAAGAACATTGCAATAAATAGTATGCATATATTTTAATGATTATTGCCAACTATAAGATGTACACAGTCATTAACAAGTGTTAAAAAGAAAAATATTGCCATTATAATCTTCAGCGCTGTGTAAAAAGTTTTTCAGTAAGGACATGTTATATAAAGAGAATTGCTGTTATATGTCAGTACAGGAATTAAAAAACCGAATTATTTGGACACTTTTTAACTGGAAACATACTATTTTGCTCTTGAAGTCTATTTAATGACACTCTTTACATCACATTTCCAGGCTTCCAGCCAGCCAAAAATCAAACCATACCGTATATGTCTGCAAACAGCCCCTTGTTCTTTTAGAAGTCATGAACAAAACTCCTTCTGGCCGCCCATAGACAGCTGGTAAATGAGCTTCAAACAAATGTCATGCTTTCTGACAATGTCTACAAATTGCTTCGGCTAATGTAGATGAATTGTTGCACAATTATGTAAATCATGCATTTACAGCAGCAAGTAAACAAAGCTGTGCTCTTATTGCAAAACGTGCTACGTGCAGGTATTTCATCTGCATAGTGACAAGATACTTCCATTTTTCAAAACAGCTAATGTGTTATTATGAAAGAATGACATGAATAAGATGGATTCACTTAAGCGTGCAATCATATTCATTTTTAAATATCCATTGTATTAATATTTACTATATGTGCAGTCTTTAATGCTCACTGTCTGCATTTTCCGTGTTTTTTTAAACTCGTATAACGTTTTATTTTTTTGTCTTTTTGTTATTTATTTTTCTTTTGATATATTCTAGATGAATAAGATAGAGGTGTGTGTGTATATATATATATATATATATATATATATATATACAGGGCTTTTTTTCAGGGGGAACTTGGTGGAACTCAGTTCCACCACCTCTGGCTCAGACCCTTTGGTGCCTGCTCACCACAATCACTTGTAAGCACAGACATCTGGTTTCTGTGTTTACAAGTGACCGATTTGTAACCCCCTGAACTCTGCACTCTGTATGTAATGCAATTCTGGTATTTAATGCCCCTTTAAGACCCTTCTACTGTTTGTGAAATCTGAACGGGTCGTGGTTGAGTTCCTGCACCTATTTTCTGAGAAAAAAAGCTCTGTATATATATATATATATATATATATATATATATATATATACTGTATATATATATCTTAGCAATATGTGCGTGACAACATAGGTTGTAGGTAGGGATGAGCCGAACATCCCTGCTTTCGGTTCGCACCAGAACCGTCGAACGGACCGAACGTTCGCGCGAACATTTAGAACCCCATTGAAGTCTATGGGAATCGAACGTTCAAATTCAAAAGTGCTAATTTTAAAGCCTAATATGCAAGTCATTGTCGTAAAACATCTTTGAGAACCCGGGTCTTGCCCCAGGGAACATGTATCAACTGAAAAAAAGTTTTAAAAACGGTTGTTTTTTCAGGAGCAGGACTCCTGAAAAAACGAACGTTTAAAAAAAAAAAATTCCATTGATACTTGTTCCCTCGGGCAAGACCCGGGTTCTCAGAGACGTTTTCACAGGCAAACTATAGACACCCAGCAGGTACAATATTTAAAGGAATTTTTTTTATTTTTTTATTTAAGCATCATTAAAATCACTGCTCCAGGAGCAGTGATTTTAATGATGCTTAAATAAAAAAAATGAAAAATTAAATATTGTACCTGCTGGGTGTCTATACCTGTGATAACGTCTTTAACCACTTTAGCCCCGGACCATATTGCTGTCCAAAGACCAGAGCACTTTTTGTGATTCGGCACTGCGTCGCTTTAACTGACAATTGCGCGGTTGTGCGACGTGGCTCCCAAACAAAATTGGCGTCCTTTTTTTCCCACAAATAGAGCTTTCTTTTGGTGGTATTTGGTCATCTCTGCGGTTTTTATTTTTTGCTCTATAAACAAAAATAGAGCGACTATTTTGAAAAAAATGCAATATTTTTTACATTTTGCTATAATAAATACATACAGTAATACATTTTTTTTCCCTCAGTTTAGGCCGATACGTAATCTTCTACATATTTTTTGTAAAAAAAAATTGCAATTAGCGTTTATTGATTGGTTAGCGCAAAATGTATAGCGTTTACAAAAAAGGGGGATCGTTTTATGGCATTTTTATTAATATTTTTTTTTACTAGTAATGGCGGCGATCGGCGTTTTTTTTCGGTACTGCAATATTATGGCGGACACATCGGACACTTTTGACACATTTTTGGGACCATTGGCATTTTTATAGCGATCAGTGCTATAAAAATGCATTGTATTACTATAAAAATGCCATTGGCAGTGAAGGGGTTAACACTAGGGGGCAGGGAAGGGGTTAAGTGTGTTCCTGTTTGTGTTCTAACTGTATGGGGGGTGGGACTCACTAGGGGAAATCACTGATCTTCTGTTCATACATTGTATGAACAGGAGATCAGCGTTTCCCCCGCTGACAGGAACGAGAGCTTTGTGTTTACACACAAAGCTCCCGTTCCCCGCTCTGTAACGAGCGATCGCGTGTGCCCGGCGGCGATCGCACCCTAGTGGCCGAAAAAGAGAGGACGTAGAGCTACGTGCTCTCGCGAAACAGTGCCACCGTCCCGCAGTAATATGACAGCGGGCGGTCGGCAAGTAGTTAAATAGCACAATCACCTGCCTGTCAGTAAATTAGGAAGAACTGATCTAGCTAAGCTATACAGTGTATAAATATATGTACAACTCCTGGGATGTATATATATATTCCCTACACACTGTAAATTTAACTAAACTGACTAGCCTGACTGCTCTATCTATCTATCTATCTATCTATCTATCTATCTATCTATCTATCTATCTAGTAATAAAGACACTGTATCTCTCTCTCTCTATAGGACTGATCTCTTCAACAACGCTGCAACACACTACATGAGGCCGCCTTGCAGGCAGCCTTTTATAGTGTGGGGCGTGTACTAAACCCCCTGAGCCATAATTGGCCAAAGCCACCCTGGCTTTGGCCAATTATGGCTCTCCGTTTTTTGCGCGCTGTGATTGGCCAAGCATGCGGGTCATAGTGCATGCTTGGCCAATCATCAGTGCGCAATGCCGCAGTGAATTATGGGCCGAGACGCGTCATTCGAATTTGGCGTGAATGACCCGTTTTGTTCGAATTTCGACGAAAGTACGAACAGCCGATGTTCGAGTCGAACACACATTCGAATCAAACGCGGAACTCATCCCTAGTTGTGGGCATGTAATGTAACTTATCGTTGTGATATTGTCAGATGGAATATGTCTTAACCACTTCCATACCAGGCACTTACGCACCTTCCCGCCCAAGCCAATTTTCAGCTTTCAGCACTGTCGCAATTTGAATGACAATTGCGCGGTCATGCTACACTGCACCCAAACAAAATTGGCGTCCTTTTTCCCCCACAAATAGAGCTTTCTTTTGGTGGTATTTGATCGCCTCTGCGGTTTTTATTTTTTGCGCAACAACTAATAAAAGACTGAAAATGTAGAAAAAAAATTATTTTTTTTTTTTTCTGTTAACTTTTTTGTAAATAAGTATGTTTTCTCTTTCAATTACGGGCACTGATATGGCGGCACTGATGAGGTAGTACTGATGGGCACCGATGAGGTGGCATTGATGGGTACTGATAGGCGGCGCTGGTATGCGGCACTGATGGGCACTCATAGGTGGCACTGATGGGCACTCTTAGGTGGCACTGATGGGCACTCTTAGGCGGCACTGATGGGCACTCTTAGGCGGCACTGATGGGCACTCTTAGGCGGCACTGATGGGCACTCTTAGGCGGCACTGATGGGCACTCATAGGCGGCACTAATGGGCACTTATAGGCGGCACTTGGAACTCATAGGCGGCACTTATGGGTGGCACTGATGGGTACTTATGGGTGGCACAGATGGGCACTGATAGGTGGGCACTGGGCATGTATTGGCACGGAGGGTGGCACTGAAGCACACTGCAGGGTGGCACTGATGTATATACTGACTGGCATGTTTTTTTTTTTTTTACCTGTATTTTTATTTATTTTTTTATCCTGTGTTTTTTTTTTTTTTTACGTTTTTTTTTTTGCCCTGCCAGTGTGGGCATCCCTGGTGGTAGTGTGGGCATACGAGGGGGGGCTGCACTGATAAACAATCAGTGCGAACCCCCCCTGTCAGGAGAGCCGCCGATCGGCTCTCCTGTACTCGCGTCTGTAGACGCGAGTGAGGAAGAGCCGTCGGCGGCTCTTCCTGTTTACATCGTGATCAGCCGTGATTGGACACGGCTAATCACGTGGTAGCGAGCCTCTGCCGGAGACTCGTTACCGAGATCGGTGATGCATGGTGTCAGACTGACACCCCGCATCAACGATCGCCGCGCTGCGCGCCCCCACGGGCGCGCGCGGCATTGAAATCGTGCTAGACATTTGAGAACGTCTAGTCACGATTTCATAACCACTTCCCGGCCGTAAATCTGCTATTGGCTGGGCGGGAAGTGGTTAAATAAAACATTTATATTATAATAGTTTGAACAATAAGCATTCCAGGAGTCCATGATTTACTAAAGACAAATTTTAACAGAATTTTCCACGGAACTTAGTGAATAAGGTGAAGCGCTGCTGACTTCCATCATTCAATTATGTGCAAGAAGTGAAACTTCACCTTATTCAATAAGATCTGGGGAAAATTCCCTTTCAAAGCGCAACTTCCTTTGCAAAGTAATCAGCCTATTTGCCTTTTCTAAATCAACCCTATATATCCAAAGAAGTACGTATTTTTCCGCTCCATAAGACGCACCTGACCATAAGACGCACCTGGCCATAAGACGCACCTAGGTTTTAGAGGAGGAAAACAAAAAAAATAATATTCAGAACCAAATGGTGTACTAAAATATTTACCAGTGCCCATAAAATGCAGCCTTAACTGTGCCTGGCGACAGTAAGGATGTCATCACATCCACCTGTCACTCAGAAGACAGAGCAGCCCCAGCGTCCGCTGCCGCAGTACTCTATTCAGCCGCTCAGGCTGCTCTGTCTTCTGTCTCTGGCTTATCTAGGAGATCGCCCGGCACTCGCGAGAGATGGCTGCCAGGTAATCTAACAAAGCGGTGGCAGCGAGGTGCCTGGTCAATATTTGCTCCTTAACCACTTAAGCCCTGGACCATTTTGCTGGCCAAAGACCATGGCCCTTTTTGCGATTCGGCACTGCGTCGCTTTAACTGACAATTGCACGGTCATGCGACGTGGCTCCCAAACAAAATTGACGTCCTTTTTTTCCCCACAAATAGAGATTTCTTTTGGTGGTATTTGATCACCTCTGCAGTTTTTATTTTTTGCTCTTTAACCACTTAAGGACTGCCTACTGCACATTTACGTCGGCAGAATGGCACGGCTGGGCACATCAACGTATATATACGTTGATTTTAGTACCCAGCCGTGGGTCACGGGCGCCCGTGACCCGGTCCGAAGCTCCAGGACCGGGACCGCGGGATTCGCGGACCCGATCGCCGCTGCAGTGCGGCGATCCGTCCCTGGAGCGGAAGAATGGGGAGAGCCGTGTGTAAACACGGCTTCCCCGTGCTTCTCTGTGGCCGTAGCATCGATCGCGTCATCCCTGTAATAGGGGGACGCGATCGATGACGTCACACCTACAGCCACACCCCCCTACAGTTGTAAACACAACACATAGGTCACACATCCCCTACAGCGCCACCTGTGGTTAACTCCAAAACTGCAACTATCATTTCCACAGTAAACAATGCAATTTAAATGCATTTTTTGCTGTGAAAAATACAATTGTCCCAAAAATGTGTCAAAATTGTCCGAAGTGTCCGCCATAATGTCGCAGTCACGAAAAAAATCGCTGATCACCGCTATTAGTAGTAAAAAAAAAATAATTAATAAAAATGCAATAAAACTATCCCTTATTTTGTAAACGCTATACATTTTGCGAAAACCAACCGATAAACGCTTATTGAGATTTTTTTGACCAAAAATAGGTAGAAGAATACGTATTGGCCTAAACTGAGGAAAAAATATGTTTTTTTTATATATTTTTGGGGGATATTTATTATAGCAAAAAGTAAAAAATATTGCATTTTTTTAAAAATTGTCGCTCTATTTTTGTTTATAGCGCAAAAAATTAAAACCGCAGAGGTGATCAAATACCACCAAAAGAAAGCTCTATTTGTGGGGAAAAAAGGACGCCAATTTTGTTTGGGAGCCACGTCGCACGACTGCGCAATTGTCAGTTAAATCGACGCAGTGCCGAATCGCAAAAAGGGACAAGGTCCTTTACCTGCATTTTGGTCCGGGTCTTAAGTGGTTAAATAAAAATAGAGCGTCAATTTTGAAAACAAATTCTATATTTTTAACTTTTTGCTATAATAAAAATCCCCCAAAATTATAAAAAAAAATATTTCCTCAGTTTAGGCCGATACGTATTCTTCTACATATTTTTTGAAAAAAGAATCGCAATAAGCGTCTAAAAAATAGGAGATAGTTTTATGGCATTTTTATTAATATTTTTTTTTTGCTAGTAGTGGTTGTGATTAGTGACAGTGTCATCTAGGCAGGATGGGGAGATGTTGTGTTTACACTAACATCTCCTCATTCTTCAGCTCTGTGACCCGGTCGCAGGACACTGATGGTGATCAGGTCCACGGGTCCCGTGGGCGTGGTCACGGAGCTCACAGCAGGGTTGTGAACACGCCGGCACAGGTCGGGAACCGGTTAAGATGCACAGGCATTTTTGGGGGAAAAGGTACATCTTATGGAGCAAAAAATATGGTATATTCAAGTCTCAGATAAATAAAATCAAGCACTGATGCATTTCAACCACACTTAGAAAAGACACATCAGCTTCTGTAATTGTTGTTAGTCTGGGACCTAAATAAAGATACTTTTATTAGATGATTGTACTCCCAATATAATGATTGTTCCAACTGTGCTAGTGATGGTGGAAGTACATGGGACAGAGAACTTGTAGAGGTTTTGGGTATTGTTTTTGTCAGAAGCAAGGCTTGGTTCACAATAGCCCGAATGCAAAGTCACACAACTTTCAGTGCCACTTTGGAATACGACTTTGATGTGACTTTTTACACTCTGTGGCATTATAGTCATACCAAAGTTGGTAATGCAAGAACCTTTTCTAAAGTCAGACAGACTTGTGTAGTATCAGTTAAGACAGCTCTCATAAAGAAACGTTAAATTTCACATGTCATGCGACTTGGGGTCTCACAAGTCAGATCCTATCTCACATTAGTGTGAACCAAGGCTTAGCACTACAAAAGCTTGATTGCCTACAAAAGGCTGATATTTGTTCCTGAGAGAAGGAGAGGGAGAGAGAGAGAGAGAGAGAGAGAGAGAGACTAACTATATGCTGGCAGCCTTGCTATTATGAAAAAGATTATGTTTTCTGGAGCCAGACTCCTAAAATAGAGGCACTTGATTGTATAGTTAGTCTCCACCAGGCAAGCTAGGATTTATTTTTGTACTTTATATTTTTGTACCTCTGTCGGGACACTGTCTACTTTGTTTGGACGCTGGAAACACTGCCTATGTTTACTTAATGCTGGAAATGCGCTAAATCTGGTTGTGGAGAGTTTCCAACATCAACTACTGTGTGTGCAATCGCTACAAAGCCCCCATTTGAAGGCGTTTACCCCAAGAGACAGAGGATTTAAAACCACCCACTGCAAAATGGTCCTAATATGGTCATTCCTACACTTGTTACAAGTAATACAAATTCTTTGGTACAATATAAAATGTATTACTTAATATTATTCTTTAAGTGGATAAAATTGCAACACCTGGAGAAAGATATTGTGTATTGGTTGCGCCTGTCTAAAATAATATATGAATCACAAATAAAACTGTGCTTATCCAATAACCATTCAAAATAAAATTCATCCAATGACTTATATATATAGGGCCAGATTCAGGATGGAGAGCGTATCATTGTGCGGGCGTAGTGTATCCTATTTACGCTACACCTCCGCAACTTTGTATTCACAAAGCACTTGCTCCGTAATTTGCGGCGGTGTAGCGTAAATGCGCCGGCATATCCGTGCGTAATTCAAATTGGGCAGGTAGGGGGCGTGTTGTAATTAAATTAACCCTGACCCCACGTAAATGACGCGCCGAACGAACTGCACATGCGCCGGCCTTGAACGTTTCCCAGTGCGCATGCTCCAAATTACGTCGCAAATAGTCATTGAAAACTTTGTGAATGTAACTTACGCCAAGCCCCATTCTGAATTGGCTTACGCAAACGACGTAAACGACGTACAATACGACGCTGTCCCGACGTCCATACTTAACATTTCCTGCGCCTCATATAGCAGGGGTAACTTAACGCCGGTCTGACGCCTTACGTAAACGACGCAAATAGATACGCCGGCCGCAACTACGTTCGTGAATCGGCGTAACTACCTAATTTGCATATTCGACCCGTAAATCGACGGAAGAGACACCTAGCGGCCAGCGTAAAAATGAAACTAACGCCGCTCGTATCTTAGCACAATTCCGGCGTATCTTGTTTTCTTACTACAGAAAAAAGATACGCCGGCACATCCGAGAATTACGCGGTAAATTGTTTCTGAATCTAGCCCATATTTTATAAGTGATAATAAGACAATTCTTCAATCTTCAAAAAAAATGCTCCTTGAAATGTGAACCTTTAAACGTTGGGTCAATAAATGCATACATGACCAGTTCACCACTGGGCTCACAACATATAAAGACCTAGGTCTAACAAGGGCTTTCCCATCTGGGGTGTACCCCATGTTTTTAAACAGTTAATCGGTATCCTCTCCTCCTCTCCTCCTCTCCTCCTCTCCTCCTCCTCTCCTCCTCTCCCCTCTCCTTGAATTTTGCCTATAGGTGTTTTAGTGGATTGTATAGTCAAAAATATCCTCTCACCTCCACCGTTCCTTGATTAAAATGAACATGCTTCCGTTGTGTAGTATTTAGGACTCATAACATTTATTGAACAGCATCCACCTACATTTAAAAACAAGACAATGCGTGTAATCGTTTGTTTCTTATGTCTCGTACACACGATCAGTTTTCCTGACAAGAAGAGCATGATGTGAGCTTTTTGTCAGGAATTCCGACCATGTGTATGCTCCATCACACTTTTTCTGTGAGAATTCCTGCTAAGAAAAGATTGAGAGCAGGATCGAAATTTTCGTGACAGGAAAAATTCCTATTGGGAATCGCGGTTGTCTGTATGCAATTACGACGCAAAAAAAATGTGCATGCTCAGAATCAAGCAGAAGCGCCGAACTGCCTATTGGACTTCATTGATCTCGGCTCGTCGTACGTGTTGTACATCACCGCGTTCTTGACGTTTGGAATTTCAGACAAGATTTGTGTGACCGTGTGTATGCAAGACAAGTTTGAGCTATTTTCCTGCTGAAAAAAAAGGGTTTCCTGTCGGAAAAACTGATCGTGTGTACAGTACTGTCTTCTGGGAGACACACAGGTCCCAGAAAACAGCAGGGACCAGTGGGATCGTGCAGCGTGACTCACGCATGCGCATTAGGAAACCAGGAAGTCAAGCCACAAATGATTCACTTCCTGATTCCCTTCCCAAAGATGGGGGCGCTTCCACCCGAGAGCCAAGGGAAAGATCGGCTTCGGGTGCCGGCATTGCCGGCACCCTGGACAGGTAAGTGTCCATATATTAAAAGTCAGCAGCTGCAGTATTTGTAGCTGCTGACTTTTAAAAAACAAGTTGTCGGAAATCCGCTTTAATATGTGTAGACCAGACTATTACCACCCGCCTTCGAAAATAGAGGTGTGTGCATTGTGAATACAATAAAATAAATCTTTGTCTTACTGGAGACATTAGCAAATAGAATGATACAATGGTAATAACAAAGTATATAAAAAATAAATATAAAAATATATTAAAAAATATTAGAGCCAATGAAGTAAAAAATGTGTAATAATTTGTGTATGTATGGGGTCCAAAATGACTTAAATGATCTCATAGCTCCTGTGCTGACGCTCACAGAATTTAAATAACTGGTTAAAAATGACTAATAAAACAATTGAGGTCAAATTTGATGTTCAACCCCTATGGTGTTATACTTTGTAATTCGAAAATCCATTGAGATTCTTGCTGCCCTAATTTCTTAACCTTATTAGTTCCCCGCCAGTGAAGTTTGTACTTTTCTACTCCCCAGAATTGTAATTTAGATGGGTCCCTATGATGGCTTAAATGAAAATGTTTGCAGCAGCTACCAAACTTCTGATGCCGATGTTGCCGATTAACCACTTAAGGGCCAGAAGATTTGCTAATTTTTTGCGATACAGCACTGCGCCGCTGACAATTGTGCGGTCGTGTGATGCTCTACCCAAGCAAAATTTATGTCCATTTTTCCCACAGATAGAGCTTTCTTTTGGTGGTATTTGATCTGCTGTTTTTATTTTTTGCGCTATAAACATAAAAGACAGACATGTTTGAAAAAAAAAATATATATATATATTTCTTACTTTTTGCTATAATAAATATCCCCCCAAAAAAGGTAAAAAAACGAATTTCTTCATCAGTTTATGCCAAGGTGTATTCTTCTACATATTTTTGGTAAAGAAATCGCAATAAGCGTATATATTGATTGGTTTACGGAAGTTATAGCGTCTACAAAATAGGGGATAGATTTATGGCATTTTTTTATTATCTTTTTCTTTATGGCGGTGATCAGTGATTTTTAGTGAGACTGCGACATTGTGGCGGACGGATCGGACACTTTTGACACTTTTTTGGGACCATTAACATTCATACAGCGATGAGTGCTATAAAAATGCACTAATTACTGTATAAATGTCACTGGCAGGGAATGGGTTAACACTAGTGGGTGATCAAGGGATTAAATGTGTTCCCTGTGGGGGGGAGTTACTGTGGGGGGATTGGACTTAAGCCCCGTACACACGGCCGAGGTTCTCGGCAGAAACTAGCGAGAACCTCGCTGGCATCCTGATTCTGCCGAGAACCTCGGCCGTGTGTACGGATTCGGCGACCATCCCGTCGGGAATGCCGTCGAGCCGAAATAGAGAGCAGGTTCTCTATTTGCTCGACGGCCCGTCGGGATGAATGGCTGGTCGCCTTTCCCGATGGGCTGGTCGCCGAATCTGACGGCCGGGCGAGAACCTCGACGGGCGGAACGATGTGTTTCGCCCGTCGAGGTTCTCTGCCGTGTGTACGCGGCCTGACTGGGAGTAGAGAAAGGTCGCTGTTCCTAATTACTAGGAACAGATAATCACTCTGAACTTCACTGTCAGAATAGTGATCTGTTTTTTTATATTGACAGATCCCCGTTCTCTGTGGAACAATCGTGGGTGGCCGGCGGAAATCGCGGCCGCCGGTGTGCGAGCTCCCACTGTAGCTGTTAAAGGGACCGCCGTACAGCTACTGAGATTTGCGGGAATGAACCAACCAGCTGCCGTATAATGCAGACGGCTGGTCAGAAAGTGGTTAAGTGTATTTGGAATGTGTAATCTGTGCAAGATTGTCTAAGCTGCCTAGTTTTGTGGATATTGATTGTATCGTGAAGAAATTTGTTAGTATGGGTTTCATGGGCACAATTAACACTCAAGTACCAATTTTTCCACACCTGTTTGACAGGTGCGTATTATTAACATTTTTGACAGCAAGGGCAATTCTTGCTTTCATCAAGAGTACCTCTATAGGGTTACAGTGTCAAGGCACCAACAACACCCAAAGCCCAATTTTTCTGTACCTGTTTGACCAGGGCATACCATTTCAATTTTTGACAGCAAGGACAATTTTGCATTCATCAAGAGTACCTCTACAGGGTTACGGTCTGAAGGCACCACCAACACCCAAAGCCCAATTTTTCTGCACATGTTACTGCCATCCAAAGTCTGCGAAACAGACATCAGAACTTATCCAAAAAATCTATACATGGTACAGATGCACAACTTCACAGGCAGACTAAGGGGACCCCCCAGGCGCTATATTTAAAAAAAAAAAAATCATATTTTTTATTGTTATACAGGGTGGGCCATTTATATGGATACACCTTAATAAAATGGGAATGGTTGGTGATATTAACTTCCTGTTTGTGGCACATTAGTATATGTGAGGGGGGGAAACTTTTCAAGATGGGTGGTGACCATGGTGGCCATTTTGAAGTCGGCCATTTTGAACCCAATTTTTGTTTTTTCAATAGGAAGACTATTGAACTTATTGGGAATTTCACAAGAAAAACAATGGTGTGCTTGGTTTTAATGTAACTTTATTCTTTCATGAGTTATTTACAAGTTTATCTTTGTGTACAGTCATTGACATGTCGCTGAGGTTAACACGTGCGGAGCGGTTAGAAATTGTGTTGATGTTTGGTGAACGCAGTAACCGGGTCATTGCAGCAGATTTCAATGCAAGACAGCCTACAAGACCACCCATCTCCCATGCTACAGTTAGCAAACTGCTTGCTAAGTTTCGTGAAACTGTTTCAGTGTTGGATTTGCCAAAATGTGGACACATGAAATCAGTCGCTAATGAAGAAAAATCAGTGGCTGACCTAGCTTTATTTAGCAAGAGCCCACAGCGTAGCACTCGCCACATGTCACTGGAGAGCACATTGAACACATTTTATAAGTGGTCAAAAACTTGTAAATAACTCATGAAGGAATAAAGTTACGTTAAAACCAAACACACCATTGTTTTTCTTGTGAAATTCCCAATATGCTTGATGTGTCACTTGACCCTCTTCCTGAAAAAACAAAAGTTGGATTCAAAATGGCCATCTTCAAAATGGCCGCCATGGTCACCACCCATCTTGAAAAGTTTTCCCCCTCACATATACTAATGTGCCACAAACAGGAAGTTAATATCACCAACCATTCCCATTTTATTAAGGTGTATCCATATAAATGGCCCACCCTGTACTTTAAGCATCAGTAAATCACTGCTCATTTAAAAATGATCTTATTTAAAAAACGTTTTTTCATTGATACATATCCCCCAAGTCAGTACCTGGACCCCTATACCCTTTGTATGCCCAATAACTTGCATAAACGTCTTCAAAATGGGCACTTAATATTTTTCCAATTCAGGTCCTATAGACTTCAATAGTGTTCGTTGTTCGGCTCTGAACTTTTGTGATGTTCGAAAGTTCTGTCGTGAAGCAGCCCATCTCTATTATCAAGCATATATACAGTAAATATATGACTGAACATAGACCAGCCACAGTTCTTCTTTAGGACCATTCCTATTTGGTTGTCTCTTTTTCCATTTCCATTTCTTCCTATGTGCTGTGATAATGTGGTTTGTGGGAGAAAAGTGTCAGACCATCTGATGGAAAAAGAGGCACATACTGTAAGTGACTGGTATTATCTTATATCTCTCCAGATACAGTTTACCAATTTAGTTGTCATAACAAACAGGTTGTGAAGCTAAGCAATTATTACCCTGAATTATTATGCACCTAAAAGCAGACATTGTACAGAGTACACAAATAACTTCTGGAGTGATTTTTCTTTTGCTGCTTTGCATGTGCATTGAATAATGCTGCTATGCTTTGCATTTTGAATATATACAGAAGAAGCGACTCCGGATATATCTTCCTTCTCGTGAAATTTGCTAAATAAAAATGATACAATAGACTATTGTAAACTATTGTGAGGCAGACAAGTGAATAACAGAATGGAATGCCAACAACACTCAAGTGAATTGTGACTTATTTTTAAAGCAGAATGAAAAGTGTATTGTTAATAGTATAAAATAGTTTATGAAAGTAGGTTACAGAAAGGTATCACTTCACACAGAACAAAAGCCCTGGAGATGTATGTCTTGCTGGCTTCTTTGAAATGTCTTAACATTATCTATTTTATGTCATTTGCATGCATTCCTGATATTGCAGGTAAGTGATATAGCAAAATTCTGAAAGTTTTCATAAGTGTTTTTTTTTTTTTATACAAGGGTTTTATTATTGTCTGGAAGAGTATCTGATTTGCTCCCAAAATTGTTAACCCACTGTTGCCAACCCATGAGTGATTGTTCATTCTCATCATCCTCTTTGCCTCATTTACTTGTTTGGGTTCCCTGTCAGTTAATAGGAAGCCTGTTTAGAAGATGAAGTGAAAACACATACCCTAAGGATCATTTCTTCTGACAAGTACAGAAATTAAAGGGGTTCAAAGATGCTCAAGCATGCAAACGTCCCAATTGATACTTTGGCATTCCTTCATCAGGTTCTATCCTGGTAATTGAAATAATTTTTGACCAAATGATTTCAGACCACATACAGTATCTCCCAAAAGTGAGTACACCCCTCACATTTTTGTAAATATTTTATTAAATCTTTTCATGTGACAACACTGAAGAAATTACACTTTGCTACAATGTAAAGTAGCTGAATGTACAAACTGAATGTACAGCTTGTATAACAGTGTAAACTTGCTGTTCCCTCAAAATAATTTAACACACAAAATAATGTTTAGGCAACAAAACGGAGTACACCCCTTAGTAAAAATGTCCAAATCAGATGCCAGCTGCCCCAGATGGGGATCTTATTTATATGTGTTGGAGGTGCCCGAAGCTATACCGGTATAGGAAGAAAGTATCGGGAACTATAGGTTTGGTATTTGGTAGGGTTGTCCCGATACCAGTATCGGTATCGGGACCGATATTGAGCATTTGCGGGAGTACATGTACTCCCGCAAATGCCCCCAACACCAGATCCGATACTAGTCCCCCCGCCTCTGCCGCCACGTCACAACGCCGCCGCCGCAAGCCACCAACGATTCCACCACAACGCCGCCGCATAACGCATACCGCAACGCAGGGAACATCACAGCTTTCATTTGAATAGCTGTGTGTTCCCCACCGCGCCGCGTATAGACACTCCCCCTTGCTCGGGCACTTTGATAGACAGATCACCTGTCCCCAGGTTTGGACGGGTGATCTGTCTATCAAAGTGCCCAAGCAAGGGGGAGTGTCTATACGCGGCGCGGCGGGGAACACACAGCTATTCAAATGAAAGCTGTGATGTTCCCCGCGCTGATGAACTAGGCGGCGGCGGCTGCGGCTGCATATACGGTATGAGGGAGACATGGCTGCATCTATGGGGGGACATGGCTGCATCTGTGGGGGGACATGACTGCATATGTGGGGGGACATGACTGCATATGTGGGGGGACATGGCTGCATATTTGGGGGGACATGGCTGCATCTGTGGGGGGACATGGCTGCATATGTGGGGGACATGGCTGCATATGTGGGGGACATGGCTGCATATATGGGGGACATGGCTGCATATATGGGGGACATGGCTGCATATGTGGGGGACATGGCTGCATATGTGGGGGACATGGCTGCATCTGTGGGGGACATGGCTGCATCTGTGGGGGACATGGCTGCATTTGTGGGGGGACATGGCTGCATTCGTGGGGGACATGGCTGCATTTGGTACTCGGTCCTAAAAAGGTGGTATCGGGACAACCCTAGTATTTGGGATGTCTCTGAACATAGACACAATGTGGGAAATTGTTGTTTGTATGTTAAACATGAATGAACAATGTCTTAATAAAGGTTATAAAGATAATAAAGATTATAAAGTAAAAAACAAAAATCTAAATTGGGCCCAGGCAAGACACACTTGTCTTTGTGCTCCTCACCTAGTTGCAGCCACACACTTGACACCATCTGAACCAAATACATTTATCTTTGTCTCATCAGACCCCCGGACATGGTTCCATAATCCATATCCTTAGTCTGCTTGTCTTCAGCAAACTGTTTGTGGGTTTTCTTGTGCATCATCTTTAGAAGAGGCTTCCTTCTGGGACGACAGCTATGCAGACCAATTTGATGCAGTGTGCGGCGTATGGTCTGAACACTGACAGGCTAATCCCCCACCCTTCAACCTCTCCAGCAATGCTGGCAGCACTCATATGTCTATTTCCCAAAGACAACCTATGGATTTGACGCTGAGCACGTGGACTCAACTTCTTTGGTCGACCATGGCAAGGCCTGTTCTGAAACTTGCTGTCCTGTTAAACCGCTGTATGGTCTTGGTCACCATGCTGCAGCTCAGTTTCAGGGTCTTGGTAATCTTCTTAAAGCCTAGGCCATCTTTATGTAGAGCAACAATTCTTTTTTTTTCATATCCTTTGAGAGTCTTTTGCCATGAGGTGCCCTGTTGAACTTACAGTGATCAGTATGAGAGAGTGAGAGTAATAGCACCAAATTTAACACACCTGCTCCCCATTCACACCTGAGACCTCGTAACACTAACAACATGACACTGGGAGGGAAAATGGCTAATTGTGCCCAATTTGGACATTTTCACTCAGGGGTGTACTTATTTTTGTTGCCAGCAGTTGTTATTTCTTTAGTTTTGTCACATGAAAAGATATAATAAAATATTTACAAACAATTGAGTGGTGTACTCACTTTTGTGAGATACTCATTGGGCCAGATTCAGAAAGATCATCGGATCTTTCTGCTGGCGTAACGTATCCCTGAGACGTTACACCGCTGTAACTTTGCGCGCAAGTTCTGTATTCAGAAAGAACTTGCGCCCTTTTTTACGGCGGCGTAACCTATGTGTTGTGGCGTAAGGCCGCGTAATTCAAATGGGGATGTTGTGGGCGTGATTCATGTAAATGAATCATGACCCCACGTAAATGACGTTTTTTTTGGACGGAGTATGCGAATGCGTCATGCGCCAAATCACGTCGCTATCTCTTAATGTAAACGACGTGATTGTAACTTACGCCGAGCCCCTTTCTGAATCGACTTACGCAAACGACGTAAACGACGTACAATACGACGCTGTGCCGACGTCCATACTTAACATTGGCTGCGCCTCATATAGCAGGGGTAACTTTACGCCGGTCCGACGCCTTACGTAAACGTCGCAAATAGATACGCCGGGCGCAACTACGCTCGTGAATCGCCATATCTAGCTCATTTGCATATTCGACCCGTAAATCAACGGAAGCGCCACCTAGCGGCCAGCGTAAATATGCAACTAAGATACGACGGTGTAAGCGAATTACGCCGCTCATATCTTAGAAGAAAGCCGGCGTATCTTCTTTTCTGAATACAGAAAAAAGATACGGCGGCTATTCTTAGTATTTACGCAGCGTATCTATAGATACGCTGGCGTAAATGCTTTCTGAATCTGGCCCAATATCGTTATCTTGCAGAGAATTAGCAAACCATTTGGGAATATAGCAGTAAATTAAACAGAATGCCATGGCCCTACCAAGGTTTTAACAATGAGAACACTGTTTTGGGAAGCCATCTGCACCACTCCAGTCCCCAAATGGTTGAATTTGTACTTAGTAATTTATGCTGAGTACAGCGTATTGGCCCTGTCCATTCAGAGATATGATCAATAAAACAGACCTCTTGGCTGTTATAAGTCAAAGAAGAGAAAAAATGTAAATTCTTGCTAAAGGGTAAAATCACAAATAGATTTTTTTTAAGATTGCCACATTTCCTTTAACATAGTTGGACATTTGGGAATAACACCCTGGCTTGTGAACATACACCAGTTTAATCATCTCCCCTGCTTTTTTTTTAAATGCAGCTGATTGTCTTTTTACTTGTGAGTTCAGCAGGCCAAGGCCGCTTTCACATCTGGCCATTCTAGAATTGCTGGCAATTCTGCCCTTGATACTGGAACACGGTAAAATTGCAGTAAAATGTGCAATGCACATTTGGGAGCTGTTGTTGGTAACGGCACCCAAAATGATCAAAAGATTTTAGCATTTGTCATGTGAAAAAAGGCACACAAAACAATGAACACAGCGCTTTCCAAAAAAGCGCCAAAGTTGGCTCCAAAAAAGGTACAGGAGCTACTTTGGACAGAAAGAAGCCCATAAAATGAATGGTGCTGCTCCAAAAATGCGGCAAGAGATGCACATTTAAAAACACACTAAAAATGTAACACTCTGAAGTCGTTAGATGTAAACAGTAGACATGTGCAAAAGGAAAAAATTTGTTTAGTTTCGTTTAGTCTTAATTCGTTATTTAATTAATTTCGTTAATTTAAATTCGTTAAATTTGTTAATTCGTTTTCGGAATCCGATGGAAATTCGGAAAAAAAAACGGTCGAATTCGAAAAACATTTCTACCGGATTCGATAATATTTCTACCGGATTCAAAGTCGTAACGAAACGAAATGCACATGTCTAGTAAACAGGGCCTAAGAAGACAATCAGCTGCATTATATCATAAACATAAAGTAACACAGGGGTAACAACTTATGAGTGGCGAGCAGTACACCGAAATGTATCAATGGAGCTAAAAACAACTTAAAAAAATAACTAAACTTAACATCTGAAGTTTGGATAACTAACAGGGATTACCTGCTCCTACTTGTGCTTGGATCGAAGTTCGCCCCCCCCCTGTGACCGTAACCCCTCGGGACATGTCACATGTGCCAGAAGGTTGTGGGACCATTCACAGGGCACAGTGTGGCTCACACCTATGCAGTGGGGAATCTGCTGTACAGTTGCAGGGAGTCACAGCCAGCTTCCTACAATTTTTATTGTGGTGCCAGGGACCCAAAGATTGATTAAAAACTGGCCCTGGTGAGGACAGTTTTGTATCCCTGGACAGGTAGGTGTTCTTTTATTAAAGTCAGCAGCTACAGTATTTGTAGTTACTGACTATTTTTTGGGAGTGGACTAAAGAAACTCTTTAATTAGCACTTTATCTTTGGCATATAATTCTCGAATAGAAGCAATGGAGTACTTTATCACAATTTTCTAGGCACTATCTATTCTTCTGTAGCACGCTGGGGTTTAGCCAGGGAGCTCCTCACCAATTCCTTGTCAGGAGTAGCTACTGTAGTTAATTACTAGGTATCCATTTGGCCTGGTTGCACTTTCCTCTTCTATCATCAGGTGGCTGGGCAGGGCCGGCCTTTGGGGTGTGTGAGCTGTGCGGCCGCATAGGGTGCAATTGGCAACAGGGGCGCCGTGCGGCCATCACAGCTCGCAGAATGTGAGTCACCGTCAGTTACTCACATGATCATCACGGGAGTCCAACTCCTACGAGTCACAGCAGAAGGCGCTGCCAGGTCCTCCTGCCCTGGGACTGGATGAAGAGCAACGCATTGGTTGCGGCACTTGAAAAAAAATGCCGATGCTTGGGAAAGCCCTAAAACACTCGGCTATTCTCGTGCAGATGGGCGGCGCCATTCTTAAATGCAAAGCCGCACCATCCACTGAAAGGTAAGTCACACTGAGCCCCTGGCCCTGCATGCATCTACTTTTTCAATATTCAATACAAAGTATTTACTTTTTATAGCCAGCCTACACACAGAGGGGGAGGAGGATATAAGGGACCTCTTTGTGAGGGGTGAAGATGGGGGGGAGGGGGCGCCACAGGATTAGCTCGCACAGGGTGCCTAAACACCTAAGGCCGGCCCTCTAGCTGGGTACTTGGAGGTATTAGATTGAGAAAGACAACTCAAGGTCAGGTTAGGGGTATATGGGGTATCTCAGCCATTGGGCATGGATTTTGTCACACCTTTACCAGGGACCACAGTGAGTAACTGAAGCAAGTACCGGAGCAGTATTCTCACCGAACGGGCATGGTGGAGAATTGGGAAACTTCAGCCGGTATCCAAAGTACCAAGCTAGAGACCCAGCAGGGAAGCATGTGTGACGCATGAGGGAGATACCATCACAAAAGCCTTGAGGAGCTCACAGGATTCAGTGTCAGTGAATCAGAGGGTCCAGTGAGAGACCAGGGGGCAGATTCACGTAGATCGGCGCATTATCATTCCGGCGTAGCGCACCACTTTTCCGTTAGACTTGCGCAATCTAGCCGCGTAATCCGGCGATTCACGTAGCTTTTACGCAAGAGCTTGCGCAAACGTAAGGTTTTTTCCGGAGGCGTAAGGAGGAGTAATACAAATTGGGAGGGACGTGGGCGTGTTACATTGAAATGAGCCGTGACCCCATGCAAATGAAGGGCCGGCCGACTCGCGCATGCGCGCGTGAAGGAAACCATGTCAGCTCCGTTGTGCGCATGCTCACAACTCGGGAGCGGCGCAATCATTGAAATTGGAAATGGACTAGGGCAACGTTGTGAACTACGCAGACAGCATAAATAGACACACACAAACGCCCTTCCATTGCAAAAGTACATCCCTTTGTGTCCCTTCCCATTGAATCAAGTGCTTTTGCTCTGTTGTTCGTTAGAGTGTGTTTTGTAGTTGTCAGATTAGTGTTCTGTGTGATCTAGTGCTTGTTGGTAGTTTTGTGAAAGTGTATTTTGATAAGTGTTTGAGACTGTTTGTTTGATTGATATATTTCTGAGCGTTTGTTTTCTGGCTTTATTTTTTCATCTGATTTTTTTGTGTCTGTTTCTTGCTGAGTGCTAGTGTGATTTTTGGGTGTTCTTTTTCTCTTTGTGTGCTAGGGACCACAGTGGTGTACATGCATGCATTCTCATTGTGCCATGATTAATGTGTGTGTTTAACGTGCAAAGATGCATAATGTGAGCTGGCATGAGATGGGGTCATGAGATGGGGTCCCAGTGCATATGCAGAGTCACCTTGAAGGGAAAAGACAGGAGGATGTTAGTCATGCATGTGCCACTTGTGAGGTGTGCATCACGGGAGGGGATAGTCATGCCTGACTCCCATGTCACTCACCAACCAGCCAGCTGTCCCCATACATGTTCTGTTTGAAATCTGTGGGGATGGGGCTCTGATTGTATATGTAGCTGTCATGGGTGTCATGGGTGGTGCCATGTGTTGGGCTGCTGATGTCCTCCTGCAAGGTTGTGGTAATTCCAGGATGACATGAGGGGTGAATCTGAAGATGCGAGACACCTCAGAATCTCTCATGCCAAAGATGTCTATGCGTGTGTGATATATCAAGTGAAGAGTGAGGGGCTTGTATCAGATAAGAATATTGTATTAGATTAGATTAAATGGTAAATTTTATATAAGCAAAAAAAAAAAAAACATCTCCCGTGCCCTCCTTAGTGCCATCCTCCGTGCCCTCATCCTTCTTTGTTCATCTAAAGTCAGTAGTATAGCTATGCGCGACGATGCCCCTGGCATGTTGGCATACAGATTGTTGGGCAACACGTGTGACTGCTGAACTCCTCACTAACAGTGTTGCTTTATCTGACAATTAGACTTTTTTTCAAAATTTAGACCAGCTTTTAGGTCCTCTAACTTTAGACAGAACATTTTGCAGTTGCGCACATCGCGTAGCCTGCGCAGCAACTGCGTTTTTTTGTGAATCCCTGTAACTCCCTCATTAGCATATTTGACTAGCAAATCAATGGTGTGTCTAGCGCAGTTTTGCGCGAAGGGAAGCGAATGTCTAATTAAATTACGCCGGACCAAAAAACGTAGATTTCTGGCGTATATTGTTTTGTGAATCGCGTCCAACTATACGCACGCGCACATTTAGACTTACGCACGCGCAACAGCAGTTGCGCAGGCGTAATCGCTCTGTGAATCTGGCCCCAGGAGCTCAAGGGGCTGAAGAACTATCAGTAGAAGTTGTAGTACAGCTAAGAGAACTGTTACTTTGAGTTGGGAACTGTTTAAGTACTGTTGCCATAGGAGACAGCAATCCCGCATTTGCACAAGTGGCGCCCGGCTGGGGCCTTTCCCTGTACGGTTGTTCAGCTATTGATGTCTCGGGTCTGCCATTTGAAATGACAACTACTTAAGGGTGTCCTTGCCCTAACCCTCTTTCCCCTACAAATATAAAAAGGACTGTAAAATAAATAAATGCTCTTTTACATCCAAGAAGTGTCACCCAATGACTTTTACCACCTTGGCACCCACTATGCCTCACAACCCACCACATATTGAAGGATGTGAGCTATCTCTGGCCTTGAAGGTTCTCATTAGGCTGAAAGAGGTCAGAGATTCTGCTACACTTTTACCCTCACAGTAGCCTATGAGGGTTTAGAATCAGGTAAAGCTATTCAGTGATTGCTTGTACCTCCAATGACATGGTGGTGTTCTTATGCCGCGTACACACGGTCATTTTTTGTGAAAAAAATGATGTTTTAAAAAACGTCATTTAAAATGATCGTGTGTGGGCAAAACATTGTTTTATGTCTTCAAAAAAACGACCGGAAAAAAAATTCGGACATACTTGAATTTTTTGTGTCGTTTTTCTGAATGTCGTTTTTTGTGTCATAAAAAATGATCGTGTGTGGGCAAAACGATGTTTAAAACAACGTTTTTAAACCTGCGCATGTTCAGAAGCAAGTTATGAGATGGGAGCTTCAATGGAACAGAGTGCCGTCGAACGTGGTGTACGTAACCGCGCTTTGCAAGAGCATTTTCAGAAAACGATGGTGTGTAGGCAACATCGTTTTTTAAAATGAAGTTTGAAATACATTGTTTTGTTTCGTGAGATAAAACAACATGTTTTTATATCACAAAAAGTGATCGTGTGTACGCGGCATTACAACTGCACAATGCTGCAAAATGCACATCAAACTGTGTCTTAGCAAAAAAGCGACTGCAAAATGTCTATGATGCGTACTATACAATTTCCAACTGACTTATTTTGTGCAGTTTGAAGGCTACTGTTGCCCGAGTCTAGTTCCACTTTAACACCTGAAAAATGGGGAAAAAATAAAGCTGTGCTGCGTTACACTTTAACACCTAAAGACACAGAAATAGCTATGCCGTTAGATAGATATTGTACTAACAACCCACATTTTCATAGTCTTACTGCCGTTTTCCTGTTACAGCAGTTGTGCAGTGTGTCTAAATAGACAACAAAGTAGGTGCCATCAGTAATCAGCACTGGTCGGAGACATCCTCCACTTCTCTGTAAAATAAGTCTGTGTGAGGGCATTGTACAAAGTGGTACAGCGGTTAGGCCTCTTTCACACGGAGCGGTCCATTTTTCGGTCCACTCCGTGTGTGTCCGTCGGCTCAGCGGGGGGTCCCGCTGAGCTGTCGGCGGACAGGGCGGTCCCCGCACACTGTGCAGGGACCGCCCTATCTCTCCTCCGCTATCCCCTATGGGGAATCGGATGCCAACGGACCGTCTGTCCGTTAGCATCCAATCCGATCGACCGGACGGAAGAAAAATAGCGTTTTCTTCCGTCCGCAAAACGGATCCAGACGGACGCGGATCTTAGGCGGACGTTAGCGGATGCATCATCCGCTAACGGACGCGATATTATAGGGGCCATTACAAGTCCGTAAACGGAGAAAGATAAATATCTCACATATAAATAAATATAAATATCTGAAAAAATTAACAATTACCTAACAAGATAAATATTTATAATACAATATATCTTAGAGAAAATTCACTCATAAATCATAACGTGTCAATACAGCACTATACAGAAATTTATGGGTATGAGACTTAAGCCCCGTACACACGATCCGAAAATCGTACAAAAAATGTCGCTTTGACAATGATCGTACGATAATCGGATCGTTAGTACAGAGCTTTTGAGAGCTGATCAGGACGGTTCATCCGATTTTATTCAATCGGACATGCACAGAATTTTTTTTCGTACAATGCCACATCGTACGATTTTCGTTTTGTCAGTACAGCTGTCATTCGAAAATGCAATACAAATGCATTACAACACATGACATCACTTCCGATTTTTATTCTGCCGTACGAGAATTTTCGTGACTGTAGTAAACTCATCAGATTCGACATGAGATTAGCATACAAAAAAACGGACGATCATTCGTCCGATAATTGGATTGTGTGTACCGGGCATTAATCTGGACTACTATGGATGTAGGCAAACTTCCTCAGGAGAACATGATGATTTTGAAAGACCTTTGGTCTTTATCATGTACCTCTGAGAGAGAATTATTAATATGATTTTCTGTAGATGACATAAACTGCACGCTAGTTAAATAACTGGTTTTGTAGTGATGAAATAAAATGTAAAAGATGCTTTAGTGTATGGATTGTTGGCTAATGTCTGATCATGGTATAAAGTGTGTGTTCAGCTTTAATGTAGTGCTTTTCATTAGATGAGTGACCATGTCATATTCTTCATAGAACTTTTATAACAAAGTGTAAGTACATACATCATTTTCCTGACAGCAACTTTCCGATCTTACTTGTGATGAATCTTCCAATTGATTATCAAGTGAACAGCTGACTCAGCATTTTTGTGATGTATGATAACATTTTTGTCACTTATTCTTCCCTATCAATCAATAGCTTGAAATTATTGAAACTCTAATGAAGGACTAATTACTTTATTTGCTTTAAAGTAAAAGTCTTCGCAAAGTCATTCAAATCTATTCATCATCTCACATTTGGCAGAAAATGAAGGATGAATAAATACATATATATTTTTGTATAATAAATCACTTTACTTCACATAACCATTCTGTAATAAGTATGTACAGTATATATCTTTATCTTCAAAACTGAAGGCCAATTCATACTAAAGTGTTACATTGTAGTGCATTATACACCAAAAGGCATTAAAGTGGATGTAAACCCAAAAAAAAACATTTTTTTTTTATGTCACAATGTAGAGTATACAATTTCCTATCATCTGTGCCCAGTCTTGCCACACAGAGTTAATCCAGATCTGAGTAATCCTCTTTTAATGTTAAGTGAAAATGAACAGCCTTCCAGATAAAAACCTGCCAAAATAAAAAGTCTGTTTTCTCTCTTCTTTCTTTGAGTGACAGGTTATTTACATATCTAGCTTGGACATGTTTATCATATGTTATGTTTATCATAACATGAGGTATAAAAAGTGAGAAATCCACCCCTCCCCCACATGACACATCCTGGTAATATACAATGAACTTTGGATCACCTCATATTATGATAAACAAAACATAGCATATGATAAACATGTCCAAGCTAGATATGTAAATAACCTGTCACTGAAAGCAAAAACAAAGAAACGGACTTTATAATTTGGCAAGTTTTTATCTGGAATTCTGTTAATTTGCACTGAACATTAAAAGAGGATTACTCAGCGCTGGATTAACTCTGTGTGGCAAGACTGGGCACAGATGATAGGAAATCTTATACTCTACATTGTGACATAAAAAAAATAAAAAAAAATTTGGGGGTTTACATCCACTTTAACATAAAATACCAAATGAACACACAGTATTTCAGAATTGTGCTAACTATTGACATATTATAATCCAACATCACTGCATAACAGTCCTTCCAAAAAATAATGAATAAAACTGTGATACAATCCGTTGTGATCAAGTCTACATAGACAATTTAATTTAGTGAGATCAGATTGTGCAATGGCAGACACCTCCATCAAACCCCTTTTGGGCGCATGCTCACCTTTTGGTTTGACCCTCATTACATAGGTTTTAATATGTCTTTAATCAAATCATTTGAACTCCATAAACATAACTGGACTCCGCCAGGGCAATTTTCCACAGAGCTTTCATTTGGTAAGCCCAGCACTCCTCTCAGATCAGGTGATAAAGCATGGATCAGTGCTCAAAGAATGCAAAAACAGACATAGTGTTCACTGAGGTATTTTTTATTAAGAAAATAATAATATCAATGTATCATTTAGTAGTTGCTAAGGCTGAATAAAGTCATCAGTCCATCCAGTTCAACCTGTGTGGATTTGGGTGTATGAGTGTGCATGTATTTATGTCTCTAGTAATTCCCCTATCCCTGTATATTGTATTCGCTAAGATGCTAAGATCTAAAAGCTTTTTGAAATTATCGACACTCTATACTGAGAACCCCAGTTGTGGAAAGGAGTTACACATCCTTACCACTCTAACAGTAAAAAATCCCCTATGCAGTTTGTGATTAAATAGCTTTTTGCTCAATTTATATGAATGGCCATATGTCTTCTTATGTGATATGTATATCTATATATTTGTAAAGGTCCTCTTGTAGAGGTCCTCCAGTCCCCTTATGAGTTTTGTTGCCATTCTCTGGACTCTCTCCAGTTCTAGCACATCCTTCCTGGGGACTGGTGACCAGAACTGGACAGTAGGGGTGCACTGAAATGGAAATTTCAGAACCGAAACAAAACCGAAATAAAAAAAAATTCAATCCGAAACCAAAACTGAAAATGACATTGAAAAGCATTTGCTTCATATATGCTTTTCTGTTAAATATACTTTTACCAATTATCTGTTCTTTCTGAAAGACATCTGCATTAGTTTTCGTTAGAATGCATTTTCGTCCGAAAATCGGGTATTTTCGTTATCGTTTTAACGAACGAAAACGAAAGCGCAAGAAACGAAAACCGCAAGATCCGACATAAAAAATACTTTATTTTCGTTTTCGTTCAGATCCGACGATTTTCGATGCTTTGTCGAATTTTCGGCATTCAATTCGACAAAGCATCGAAAATCGTCGTTCTGAATACAGTGAATAGGTAGAAATTGAACGACGTAAATGTGACGATTTTTGATGCTTTGTCGAATTTTCATCGTTCAATTCCTACCTATTCACTGTATTCACTGAATACAGTGAATATAGGTAGGTATTGAACGACGAAAATTCGACAAAGCATCGAAAATCGTCACATTTTCGTCGTTCAGTTTCTACCTATTCAGAACGTCGATTTTCGATGCTTTGTCGAATTGAACGACGAAAATCGTCGGATCTGAACGAAAACGAAAATAAAGCATTTTTTATGTCGGATCTTTCGGTTTTCGTTACTTGCGCTTTCGGTTTAGTTTGTTAAAACAATAACGAAAATACCCGATTTTCGGACGAAAATGCATCGAAAATCTTCGTTTTTGGACGAAAACGTTCCCGACGAAAACGACATAAATCAAAACGATTTTCGGGAGTAACTAAATAAATTTGTTTTCCAAACGAAAAAACAAAACAAAATATTCCAGTCTGCACATGTCTATTTTCTAACAAAAAAAATTAGTAAAGCAAAGCTATAACTGGATTATGAACATTTTTAAAGATCATATATAACATTATTCTTCTGCCTCTATGCCTCTATGCCAAAGGGTTATTTATTTGGGTATACGATTTAAAAGATAACATAGCTATGGTAATGCACAGAAAATTGAAATAGGCATGTGCATTTCGTTTCGTTCCGAATCGAAATTCGGACGAATTTTCCATTATTCGGACATTCGGATGCATACGAATTTCCGAATTGCTATATTAGCGAAAAATTTCGACCGTTTTCGGAATTCGTTCATTTTCGACCGAATTTAGAAAAAAAAAAAAAAAATGGTCGAAATCGATTTTTTTTTTTTCGAATTCCGAATCGAATACCCGCGGACTAAATTCGATCGGAATTCGAAAAAAAAAAAAAAAAAAAAAAAATTCGAATTTAAATCGAAAAAAAATTCTATTCGAAAAGAGACTATTTGTTTTCTAATCTGGTTGAAATATTTTCGATTTCGACCGTTTTTTTTTCGAAATTCGGTCGAAAACGAACGAATTCGAAAAAAGGTCGAAATATTTTCGATTTCAACCGTATTTTTCGAAATTCGGTCGAAAACGAACTAATTCCGAAAACGAATTCAACACATGTAACGAACCTAACTTAACGAAATTTATTAAATGACGAATTGAAACGAAACGAAACAAAACTAATTTTTCACTTTTGCACATGCCTAAATTGAAATAAATGGTGCAGTGTATAATTAACCACTTAAAGACCGGACCAATATGCTGCTAAATCCCCAGAGGCATTTTTACAAGTCGGCTCTGCGTCGCTTTAACAGACAATTGCGCGTGGCTTCCAAACAAAATTTGCGTCCATTTTCTTCCCACAAATAGAGCTTTCTTTTGATGGTATTTGATCGCCTCTGCGATTTTTTTTTTGTGCTATAAACAAAAATAGAGCGACATTTTTAAAAAAAAATATATATTTTTTAGTTTTTGTTATAAGAAAAATCGAATAAACTAAATTTTAGTCAAACATTTAGGCCAAAATGTATTCAGCCACATGTCTTTAGTAAAAAAAAATTGCAATAAAATAAAAATTAGCTACCTAGCGGCAACAGTGACACTAATACAGCGATCAGAAAAATGTTGGCTTAGTGACACTGGCAATAGGGGGTGAAAGGGTTAACTAGGCCGGTGATCAAGGGGTTAAAACTTTATATGGGGGATACGGGGCTACACTGAACCTAACACTAACTGCCTGTCACACTAACTGTCACACTGACACTAAATGCAGTGATCAGTAAATATATGATCACTGCAATCAGTGACAGTGTGACAGGGGGCTGGGGGGTGATCAAAAGGGGTTAAATGTGCATATGTGTGTGGTGTCAGTGTAGTGTTGGTGCGACTTACCGTGTGAGTCTTCTCTCCTCTTGGCGGATTGAAAATACCGCCGAGAGGAGAGCTGACATCACTTCCTCTGCCTATGTTTACATTACATAGGCAGAGGAAGTGACACGTGGGGAGGACGCGCATTGGCTGGGAGTGATCCGGAGGGGGCGGACAAAAACCAACAGCCGCCCCCTCATCCCGGATTGCTCCCACAGCCACGGGAACTGCCACATGTACCGGGGGGGGGTCCCGATCGGACCCCCGACCCACGTCTAGGCAGGGACATACAGGTAGGCCAATGTGCCGGTACGTGCCATTCTGCCGACGTAAATGTACATGCGGCAGTCCATAAGCAGTTAATACAACAGCTTAAGAGGGTGGTAATCATATATTTAAAAAAAATGGTACATGACATAGACCTAGTCAGCACCTTGCAGGCTTGCATTTAAAAAGGCTGAGGCACGGGGCACATTAATCATAAAATTGCACTATAGTCAAATACAGTCGGGGACTGGTGGTCTGTCACAGACCTTACCTTAACTGCTGGCATAAGCGAGTCCCGCCGTCGGGTGATGAGGTGAGCAGCTTGTTTGGAGTCACGCAGGGTTGGATGGCTCCCAGCCCCCACAGAACGCAGACTTGACTGTTGACTGAGTCTGAGGGGAGCCGCATGGACAGCCGATGGTTGGACTCGCATCTGCCAGTGACTGGCTGCGACGTCACGACGCCGACGCGGGCCATGGCAGAACCAAAGGGCAGGGGAAACAGGAAATGAGCCGTATGGACGGTAATTAAGTCCCGTGCTTAGGTGGGTCATTATCGGCCATTATTTCTGTTGTTTCGGCATGACCCCAAAAACATGATTATCGACCGATATGTATCGGCACCAATATATCGTGCACCCCTACTGGACAGTATACTCAAGATGCAGCCAAACCTGAGTTTTGTAAAGGAGTATAATTAAAGTTTTGTCTCTTGAGTAAATACCCGTCTTAATGCATGCTAATATTCTGCTATATTTACTAGCTGCAGCTTGACATTGCATGCTCCTGCTGAGCCTGTGATCTACTAGGACCACCAGATCTTTATCCTTCCTAGATTCCCCCAGAGGTTCTCCTCCTAGGGTGTAACGTGCATTTATATTTTTAGTCCTCAGGTGCATTACTTTACATTTGTCAATATTGAACCTCATTTACTACCCCTGTATTTTATCAACATCTTCCTATGAGTTTTGCAATATCTTGTTGTGAGGTTATTAACTTGGTTAGTTTTGTATCATCAGCAAAAATTGAGATTTAACTATTTATTCCAACATCATTTATCACCACCCTTTGGACACGTTCCAGTAACCAGTTTTCTACACAGTTACATATTGTCAATGCCAACAGACTTCAATTTGTAAACTAAGCATTTACTGTGTTGATTGCTTTGGCAAAGTCCAGATACACTACATCCGCTAGCTTTCCCCTATCCATATTATAGCTTACCTCCTCATAGAATGTTAAAAGGTTGGTCTGGCAAGATTGATCCTTTATAGAACCATCCTGGTTAATACTAATAATAATATTTCCACCAGAAAGTTCCAGGGTATAATCCCTTACCATCCCTTCCAATAGTTTATATACTATTTATGTTAGACTAACTGGTCTGTAGTTTACAGACATATATTGTATGCATTTTTATCGGTACAATGTTAGATATTCACCAGTCAGCTGGTATGTCAGCTCGATAGATAGATAGATAGATAGATAGATAGATAGATAGATAGATAGATAGATAGATAGATAGATAGATAGATAGATAGATAGATAGATAGATAGATAGATAGATAGATAGATAGATAGATAGATAGATAGATAGATAGATAGATAGATAGATAGATAGATAGATAGATAGATAGATAGATAGATAGATAGATCTAACATCAGCAACATATGGATAACTCCCGTTGACTGGAAACCTCTTTCTATCGCGCAGTCCTTCCAAGCCACGTTGTACGCATTTCGTCATTCTGACATCATCAGGGGCCTTGCATAAAAGCATGTTATGTCACATGTTAGCTTGTGTTGCAGTAAGGTAACTCGTTGTAAAAGGGGTTTTGATGCACCACAACAGATGAAAAATTAGGTATGACCCCCTTTTTTTAAATGTAGTGCACAACAGCACACTGTGTATGCAGTGTGGTGCACTGCATCGTGCTGTGCTCTACTATACAATGTGTTGGTATAATATTAACAATTAATGCCTCTGCAAAGCACTGGGCATAGAGCAGGTACTTTTCTATGCACTGGGGCAAAATGCATTAATACACATGCTTTAGCATTCCCACAATGCAGGTGTGCATGGGGTCTTACAAAATCAAAGAAAAGTGATGAACAAATACTACTAGCGATAAATAGAAAGTGTCGATGATTTATCATGTCCTTCTAATTTTTCCGTTCCCCTGTTACACCTGTAATTTGCCATACGTTGTGTGAATTAAAGTGCAAGTTTTCAGCATTTCTTTTGTATGTGCCTCAAGTAGTTGATTTTTACATTATTAATATAAAATAAATGGTTGCTCATGGGAAGATATGTGACTGAAGGATGATATGACTTTATTCCAGGAATAAGGTGCCAACTGGCATGCATATGTTGCAAAGTAAGTGTGTTTTAGCCCTGGAAAGTGTAAACTGTAGTGGAGATAGTTGAGAATTCTGAGGAAGGTTAAAGCCTGGCACTGTTTCCTGGGAATACAGGTGAAGGAGGAAAGTAGGTAAAGGTCTGTAATCTAATATAACAGTGTTAGTACAGATAAAAAGATGGGCGGGTACAGTGGTTTGGTGATGTATATGGCACAGGGTCCTCATCCCCTGGTCTCTCATTATACATGCATGTTTAAAACACACTCATCTAGCATTATATATTATATATATTTTCTCAAGTGCCCATCCTGCAGAACTGCCCTAACAGTTATTTTTTTCTGCACTTGAGGACACTTGCAATAATGGACCTATAGGAACATAGTAAGCACCTTTACTTAAAGCGGAGTTCCATCCAAAGGTGAAACTTCCGCTTATATGCCCCCCCCCCCCTCCAGTGTTACATTTGGCACCTTTCAGGGGGTAACAGGGATCCATTTTTGACAGGTCCCCTTCCCCACTGCCAGGAGACAGGCCATGCCCCGATCTCCCAGAAGTTCAGCTCCTCTCCTCCTTCCCCTGCCACTTGGCCAATTAGAAAGCACAGTGCACTTTGCACATGCACAGTAGGAAACCAGCAGTGAAGCAGACAGGCTTCACTGCCTGGTTCCCTTACCAGGAATGGCGGTTGCAGCACCTGGGAGTCAATCCAAAGATCAGGCTCTCTGGACAGGTAAGTGCCCAATATTAAAAAATCAGCAGCTACAGTATTTGTAGCTGCTGACTTTAAATTTGTTTCACCCAGGCTGGAGCTCCTCTTTAATCAGAAAATTAACATACCACCACCTAAGAATATATATCCTGTATACACTGCATTCATTCTATTTCAGTTTAATTATTTTAATTAAAAATATTAACAATGGTGACCTAACTGGCAAAGTAAATGAAAAGCAATTCAGGACATTTTAAATTTTGTAGTGAAAATATGAAATACAATAACATGAAACCCATTTAGATAAATCCCTATTTTGTCAAAGTTCCTGAAATGAGAGACTCCATGTGTAGGCAATGGAATCAACTGAAATTCTGCCTTTGTTTTCCAAACTTGTTTATGGAGAATGTAAAGGGGAATGGTAATGCTAACTGTAAAGAGTTCTTCTTTTAAAAAGGTTGACAAATAAGACCCCATGTAGCCTTTTGGATTAAATACATTATTTATATATTAAAATAATTCTTTATATGTTTAGGTGTGCCTCTCACTGTGATACTATATTGAGTTCCTGCAAGGAAAACCTTGCAGACATCAGTACTTAGGATTCAAATTGAACTTTTGGTACTCCAGCTGGCAAAATGGAGTCGGGTTACCACATCTTTACTAGACACAGTTGGTGATCACTCAGCAAGACAGATAGATAAAACAATAAGGTCACATACAAAGATAAATATTTAACAGTAAGTTATTTGGATATACATTTTTTTTTTGGAGAATTAGATCTGCCGGTCTGCTGGTTCAGGGCCATTACAATGACTGAGAAAGTTAACTGAGATTTGTTTGTCTGGTATCCCTAGTTGTCACTGGTCTGAAAAGCAGACTTTTCAGACTTAAAGCGGAGCTCCAGCCGCGAAACATTTTTTTTTTTAAAGTCAGCAGCTACTAACAGTGTAGCTGCTGACTTTAAATAAGGACACTTACCTGTCCTAGGCGCCCGCGCTGACGGCCCCCCCCGATGCCAGTCCCATGATCGCTCCGGGTCCCGCACTGCCATTCACACTATGGGAAACAGGCAGTGAAGCCGTACGGCTTCACTGCCCGTTTCCTACTGCGCCTGCGTGAGTCTCACGCTGGCTTATGAATGGGAGCGCTGCTCTCTGAGAACACACACAGTTCCCAGAAAGCAGCGCGCCCCATTCACAAGGAGAAGGACAAGAAGACATTAAACCGCGGTGTGGAAGAGGCAGATTACGGACTTCCGCATAGCAACAGCTATTTCGGGTGAGTATTTTTTTTTTTCAGGTTTTTTTATTTTTTTAAACAACATGGCAAAATGTTGTTTTGCTGGGTGGAGCTCCGCTTTAAAATATAGTCTGAAGCCCTGTACACACAATCGGATATCTAATCCGATGGATTTTTTCGTCGGATATCCGATGAAGCTGACTTTCATCAGTCTTGCCTACACACCATCAGTCAAAAATCCGATCATGTCCAAACGCGGTGACATAAAACACTACGACGTGCTGAGAAAAATTAAGTTCAATGCTTCCGAGCATGCAGCGCCTTGATTCTGAGAATGCGTGGATTTTTGACCGATGGACTCCCACACAGACGATGTTTTTTTTCTATCCGTTTTTTATCCATAGGAAAAATTTAAAACATGTTCTATTTTTTTTAACTGATGGGGCCCACACACGATCGGTTTGACCGATGAAAACAGTCCATCAGTCTGTGTACAGGGCTTTACTGAAGGAGGAAACAGCATTTTGTGCTCATGCAGGTAATATCCAGGTGCACATTTAGTGCATTCTTGCTTACTACTTGCAACCTTTAAAAAAAACTAGTGCCCCTTTGTAATTGCCTGACATACTGTATGACATGATGGTGCAGACACTGTTCACCATACGTCTTAGCACAAAGAGAACATTTTGCAAACAACAAGTGTGTAGTTCAGATCAATACAGTCCTCAGGCCTGATATCAGAAGAACTTTTAAGAATGTTCACAGTGATCACATGGTACAGGGCCAATTACAGTGGACCTGTACAATGTGATAGCTGTGGCAAATCACAATAGTACACAATGACACATGAATGGATGCAAATTCACAGTGTTAAAATTATGTTTATACATCGCATCGTTCATCGCTGTTAAAAGCAATCCCAGTGCAAAAAAAAATCCTGATCACTTCCACAGAGCAGTACAGTGTCACTACAGTGACTGTACTGCTCTGGTGACAGTATGTTAAAAAAAATTGAAAAGGAAAAAATATGGTGATATTGTACTGCTCTGATGACAGTATGTACAAACAATTTGTGAAAAAAAATAAATCCCAAAAATTGTGACAAAGAATGTACAATCTCATCATGCCGCTTACTAAATATCTTGGGATGTCTACTTTCCCAAAAAGGGTTTATTATGAGGGTATTCCCTTTCACCTTCTCAACAGCATACGAAAACCCTTAGGCCCCTTTCACACTTGTGCGACTTCAAAGTCGTGCAATGTTATCGCAATTTTATCGCAAGTTTGCCGCAATTTGCGGCCACGATTTTCACAAGACAGTCATACGACTGTGGATCCGACTTTGCCCCACAACTTGAAGTACGACTTGAATGAGCAGGGACGTGACTTTGACGTGACTTTGATTTAATTAGGGGGAACTCCACGCCAATTTTTTGAAAAAAAACGTCATGGGTTTCCCCTTCATTAGTTTTATGTTAAGCTGTGCTTGAAGCTGTTGTCCTGTGAGCTGCCTGTAATGCAAGCTGTTGAATCTCAGAAACTTGTCTTCTGATTCTGTTGTGGCTTTGGGTATGCCTCTTGATGGTGTAGGAAACTGTATTGACACCTTGGTTATCTTTGTAATTTCTTTAATGGAAAGACCTACGCTTTTAAAGTGGTTGTAAAGTTACATCTATTATATTCTTTTATCATCTTTGTTTTAGGAACATAATAAATACAGTGTGTATGTGTGTTTTAAATTATGAAGCTAAATACCTTTTTTGCCCAGCTCTGCTGTGTGGTCACATGTCCACTCTCTGCTGTGTGGTCACATGTCCACTCTCTGCTGTGTGCTCACATGTCCTTTATCTGCTCTGCATCTCGATCTAAGGACTACAGTCAGAGGGGCTAAGATTTCCCTCTGAAGTATGCAAGCTAGCAGAGGGAGGACATGTGACCACACGGACCAAGAATGTATTTAGCTTTATAATTTAAAAAAAACACACAGACTATACTTAACTGCTTGCCGACCAGCCTCTGCAGTTATACTGCGACAGGTTGGCTCGGCTGCTCTAATCACCGTACAGCGGTCCCTTTAAAGGCTATAATAGGTGCACAGGTGCCTGTGGTGCATTGCCTGAGCCAGTCACCCGCAATTGCTCCACAGAGAGCCAGAATGGAGATCTGTCAATATAAACAAACATATCCCTGTTCTGTCAGGGGGTAGAGAGAGATTGTCTGCTCCTAGTGATCAGGAACAGTGATCTTTCTGTACTCCTTGACAGTCCACTCCCCCACAGTTAAAAACACCTCTGTAGGGAACACTTAACCCCTTGATTACCTCCTAGTGTTAACCCCTTTCCTGCCAGTGACATTTATACAGTAATCAGTGGCTATTTATAGCTCTGATCGCTGAATAAATGTCACTGGTTCCAAAAAAATATCAAAAGTGTCCAATCTGTCCTCCACAATGTCACAGTCCTGCTGAAAATTGCTGATCATTGTCATTACTAGTAATAAAAATTTCATAAATGTATCCCCTATTTTGTAGACGCTATAACTTTTGCGCAAACCAATCAATCCACTCTTATTGCATTTTTTTTTTTACCAAAAATATGTAGAAGAATACAGTGCCTGCCGCCGAGAATGTGTTTTTAACACGCCAGCATCGCGCTGAATCTCGGCGACAGGCTGCCGATATCTCGCACTCGCTGGAATAGTAAAAGCACATTCCAGCGAGTGCGTCATAGAAGCGACGGGGATCCGACGCGGATTCCCGCCAATTCTACACGTGGGCGGAGTTTGTTATGAATCCTGAAGGAGAAATCCCCGCCGGATTTTTAAAGAAAAATCCGGCATTGGTTCCCCCCTCAGGAGCATAACGGGCCCTTAGGTCTGTTATGGGTTGTAAGGAGACCCCCTACGCCGAAAAAACGGCGTGGGGGTCCCCCCACAATCCATAACAGACCCGTATCCAAAGCACGCCGGCCGGCCGGTCAGGAAGGGAGTGGGGGCGAGCGAGCGCCCCCCCCCCCCTCCTGAGCCGTACCGGGCAGCATGCCCTCAACATGGGGGGGTTAGGTGCTCTGGGGCAGGGGGCGCACTGCGGCCCCCCACCCCAGAGCACCCTGTCCCCATGTTGATGAGGACAGGGCCCCTTCCCGACAACCCTGGCCGTTGGTTGTCGGGGTATGCGGGCGGGAGGCTTATCGGAATCTGGAAGCCCCCTTTAATAAGGGGGCCCCCAGATACCGGCCCCCCATCCTAAGTGAATGAGTATGGGGTACATTGTACCCCTACCCATTCACCTGCAAATAAAAAGTGTAAACACAAATAAACCACACAGGGTATTGAAATATTTTATTAGTTGGCCGCCGGGGGGGGGGGTGTGTATGATCGCTTTTATAAAAGCGCCCCCCTCCGGCGGGCTTCTGTGGGGGGTGGGTGCCGCCGTCTGGTTCTCTTCCGCCGCCGGGGGGGGCGCTTTGATAAAAGCGCCCACCACCCGGCGGGCTTCTTTCAACGTCTTCGGCGGCTGGGGGGTCTTCTCCCACTCTCCGGGGTCTTCTCCTGCTCTCCGGGGGTCTTCTCCGCTCTCCGGGGGTCTTCTCCGCTCTCCGGGGGTCTTCTTCTTCTTCAGGACTCGCCGCCGCTAACTTTGTGTGTTAGCTCAATTACTAGCGGCGGCGAGTCCCCTCCTCTGTGACGTCGTCTTCTTCTTCTTCTCCAGATGTTGACGCGACGCTTCCTTCCGCTGTTATGGCTGGCGCGCGGCTCGCAGCGAGTTATATAGGCCTGTCTTGTGACGTCGCAGTCCCATCATGCTCCGGTAGGTAGCACGTGGTACCTACCGGAGCATGATGGGACTGCAACGTCACAAGACAGGCCTATATAACTCGCTGCGAGCCGCGCGCCAGCCATAACAGCGGAAGGAAGCGTCGCGTCAACATCTGGAGAAGAAGAAGAAGACGACGTCACAGAGGAGGGGACTCGCCGCGGCTAGTAATTGAGCTAACACACAAAGTTAGCGGCGGCGAGTCCTGAAGAAGAAGAAGACCCCCGGAGAGCGGAGAAGACCCCCGGAGAGCGGAGAAGACCCCCGGAGAGCAGGAGAAGACCCCGGAGAGTGGGAGAAGACCCCCCAGCCGCCGAAGACGTCGAAAGAAGCCCGCCGGGTGGTGGGCGCTTTTATCAAAGCGCCCCCCGGCGGCGGAAGAGAACCAGACGGCGGCACCCACCCCCCACAGAAGCCCGCCGGAGGGGGGCGCTTTTATAAAAGCGATCATACACACCCCCCCCCCGGCGGCCAACTAATAAAATATTTCAATACCCTGTGTGGTTTATTTGTGTTTACACTTTTTATTTGCAGGTGAATGGGTAGGGGTACAATGTACCCCATACTCATTCACTTGGGGTGGGGGGCCGGTATCTGGGGGCCCCCTTATTAAAGGGGGCTTCCAGATTCCGATAAGCCTCCCGCCCGCATACCCCGACAACCAACGGCCAGGGTTGTCGGGAAGGGGCCCTGTCCTCATCAACATGGGGACAGGGTGCTATGGGGTGGGGGGCCGCAGTGCGCCCCCTGCCCCAGAGCACCTAACCCCCCCATGTTGAGGGCATGCTGCCCGGTATGACTCAGGAGGGGGGGGGGGCGCTCGCTCGCCCCCACTCCCTTCCTGACCGGCCGGCCGGCCGGCGTGCTTTGGATACGGGTCTGTTATGGATTGTGGGGGGACCCCCACGCCGTTTTTTCGGCGTAGGGGGTCGCCTTACAACCCATAACAGACCTAAGGGCCCGTTATGCTCCTGAGGGGGGAACCCATGCCGGATTTTTCTTTAAAAATCCGGCGGGGATTTCTCCTTCAGGATTCATAACAAACTCCGCCCACGCGTAGAATTGGCGGGAATCCGCGTCGGATCCCCGTCGCTTCTATGACGGCTTTGTCTCCATCGCGGCAAGCCAGCTCGGCGCTGGCTCCCGCGACGGGGCTCGTAGGTGGTCAATCTCGCCGAGTAAGGGAGCGAGATTGACACAATATCCCAGTCACCTACTGTACATATTGGGATAAATTGATAAGACATTTTTTTGGGGGATATTTATTATAGCAAAAAGTAAAAAAATAAAAATGTCTTTAAAATTGGCTGCTTTTTTGGTTTATAGCACCAAAAGAAATCTCTATTTGTGGGACCTCAATTTTGTTTGGGTACAGCGTCACACAACCTCTCAATTGTCAGTTAAAAGGACGCAGTGCTGTATCACAAAAAATAGCCTGGTCATTAAATAGGGTAAATCATTCCGGGTATGACATGGTTAATATGTTCCTGAAATAGAGAGGATAAAAGTATATAATAGATTTCACTTTACACGCTTACTAAAGGAGATGAGCAGCTGCAGCTGTATACTCACTTAAGATGGGGGGGGGGGGTTCGGCTTCACAGTTCACACACAGACTACAGAAATAACAGGAAGATTGAGGGAGAGAGAGAGAGAGCGAGATGCGGAGACGCTGAATACACAGAGGATGACAGAGGCACCTAAACTGATCATGCTATCAGGGATCAACAGCCATGATAAGCATGGTCAGTTCACACAGGGGAATACAGGAACAGGCAGGATCAATCAGATATTATACAACATATAAAGGGACAATTCATATGGCAAAAGCACTGTACCATATCTCGTGCCTTAAAGGCAGGACAGGGGCCCATTTTTTTAGGGTTACAGCCACATTAAGGGTTATAATGGTCCGTCTTCCTTTGTTAATTGCCTTTTTCTCACAATTTTGAGAGCAATATACTGCTTCCTACAGTACAACACTGTCCAAATTTTGCTTAAGAGGGTGTAGTAATGCAGTTTCAGCACTGTTTTTATACAGACAAAGAATTTGTAAGTAATCAACACAAGTTGGGACATCGGTAGGAATTGTTAGCATAAACGTTCAAGTCTTAATTTACTTACATTGCTGAAGAACAAATATAAACTCAAAATTTCCTGTGCTACCAATATTGAAGTGTCAATATCTTAATATATAAATTAAATGAAACTCCAAATTGTAATGTCCAGTTGCAGCTAGACACTAATCCCACATCAAACCAAAATCAATGTAAAAAAAAGTGCAGCGCAACCCAATAACTTCTTAATACCTGGAGGGCCAGTTCACATCACATGCAGTCCAGTGCATTTTTTTTCTGCATCAAAAACGCATGGAATATAGGTTATATGGTTTTCAATGGCATAGTTCGCACCAGTGTTTGCAGTTCCAGTGCATTCCAGTTCCAGAAAAAAAAGTAGAACATTCTGCATTTTTCCTGTACTGGACTGTACTGGAAAGCTGTACAATGCATCAAAACACACTGGGATGCACCTAAGCGTACCAAAAACGCACTAGAACACACATGTCCTTATTTAAGGTTATGAAAAAAGAGGGGGGAAAATGCACTGGACTGTATCAAAAATGTATTAAAAAAAGCACCAAAATGCATCAAAAGCGCACTGGAACACATCAAAATGCATAAAAAATGCACATGCAGAAAAAGCATCTGGAATACATCCGGACTGCTTTTCAATGGTGTGAACTGGCCCTAATCATTAACCATAAAAGAACACACTACTTTGCATATGCTGAATATACCAATCTTGTGACATAAACACTCCAAGTACTAAATTACAGTTATGTGTAAGGGCCAGTTCACACCAAAGAAATGCAGTCCGGATGCAGTCCAAATGTAGAAATATGGCCATTGGCCAGTACTTGGCTGATCTCATTTCTTGAGGCCCTAAAGTGCCAGAACAGTAAAATACAACCAAATGACCCCCCCCTTTTAATTAAATATAGAGAGTTAACCACTTAACGCCCGCCGCACGACTATGTACGTCCACAGAATGGCACGTACAGGCAGATGGGTGTACATGTACGTCCCTGCCTTCTTGCGGGTCGGGGGTCCGATTGGGACCCCCTCCGCTGCGTGTGACGGACTGCTTACCTCCGGGAGCGATCCGGGATGAGGGGGCGGCTGTTAATTTTTGTCCGCCTCCTCGTGATCGCTCCCAGCCAATGCCCTGAGCCTCCGCCGTGTGACTTCCTCTGCCTGTGTAATGTAAACACTGGCAGAGGAAGTGATGTCAGCTCTCCTCTCAGCGGTATTTTCAATCCGCCGAGAGGAGAGAAGACTCACAGTAAGTCGCACCAACACTACACTGACACCAGTACATATAGGCACATTTAACCCCTTCCTATCACCCCCCCCCAGCCCCCTGTCACAATGTCACTGATTGCAGTGATCATATATTTACTGATCACTGCATTTAGTGTCAGTGTGATAGTTAGTGTGACAGGCAGTTAGTGTTAGGTCCAGGGTAGCCCCGTACCCCCCCTAATAAAGGTTTAACCCCTTGATCACCGCCCTAGTTAACCCATTCACCCCCTATTGCCAGCGTCACTATGCAATAGTTTTTCTGATCGCTGTATTAGTGTCGCTCTTTCCGCTAGGTAGCAAATTTTTTTTTTATTGCGATTTTTTTTACTAAAGACATGTGGTTGAATACATTTTGGCCTAAATGTTTGACTACAATTTTGTTTATTCGATTTTTCTTATAACAAAAAGTAAAAAATATTGTTTTTTTTTTTTAAAATGTCGCTCTATTTTTGTTTATAGCGCAAAAAATAAAAATCGCAGAGGCAATCAAATACCATTGAAAGAAAGCTCTATTTGTGGGAAGAAAAGGACGCAAATTTTGTTTGGGAGCCACGTCGCACGACCGCGCAATTGTCTGTTAAAGCGACACAGAGCCGAATTGTAAAAACGCCTCTGGGCATTTAGCAGCATATTGGGGGGGTTAAGTGGTTAAAGATATTTAGTAAAGGTATCACAGTTTTGTGGAAAAGTAAGAGAATAAACAAAGTTGTCATCTTAACAAGGCATTTCTTACACAAAGCATAGGCATATGCCTCATAGACATGACCAGTTTTCCCGTCAGGAAAACTGCCATGACAGCTTTTGGTTGGGAAAACTGGCCGTGTGTATGCTCCATGGCAGTTTTCCTGACAGGAAAACTGCCGGAAAAATTAGAACATATTTTCTTTTTTCCTGCCCACGATTCCCGGTGGTCTTTTTCCCGGCAGTACACACGGACGGGTTTCCCGGCCAAAGCTCTCATGCCAGTTTTCCTGCCAGGAAAACCAGTCATGTTTAAGGGAAAAAAGCTGCCGAGTACGTTCTCAGCTTTCCGGGCAGACTTTTTACCGCCGGGAAAACCGATCGTGTGTTCGGGACAATACTTAGATTTACACCCCAAAACACATTGTTCTACCTCTTCTGAGTATGGTGAAACCACATGTGTGATGCCGCGTGCACACGACCGTTTTTCATGTTGTTAAAAATGACGTGTTTTTTTTTTATGTCATTAAAAACGATTGATTAGAACATGCTCAAATTTTTCACGACATTTTTAACATTGTCATTTTTTAACGTCGTAAAAAATGGTCGTGTGTGGGCTTTAACGACGTGAAAAAAACGTGCATGCTCAGAAGCAAGTTATGAGATGGGAGCGCTCGTTCTGGTAAAACTAGCGTTCACAATGGAGTAAGCACATTCATCACGCTGTAACAGACAGAAAAGCGTGAATCGTCTTTTACTAACACAAAATCAGCAAAATCAGCCCAAAGGATGGCGCCATTCGAATGGAACTTCCCCTTTAAAGTGCCGTCGTACGTGTTGTACGTCACTGCGCTTTGCTAGAGCATTTTTTTTTTTACGATCGTGTGTAGGCAATGTTGTTTTAACGATCGTGTTGAAAAAAACTTTCTGTTTTCTCTAGACCATTAACCACGTCATTTTTTACAACCCGAAAAATGGTCGTGTGTACGCGGCATGAGACTTTTTTTATGGATGCATAAAGGGGCTCAAAATCCAAGAAGCATAAATCAAGTATCTAATTTCCTGACTACCCTCTACATTTCTTGAGTACCTGAAGTGTCAGGACTGGAGAAACACCCACAAAATGACCTAATTTTGTAGAAAGCGGAAAGAAAATGAAAATGAATTGTTTTACACAAATGTATCAATTAATAAAATAATTCTCTCACAAACGGCATAAGCATACTCAAGGCCGATCCACCCTATAGGCTCACTATGCAAGCCGCTTAGAGCCCCCGTAATTACTAGAGGCCCCGCCTGGTGAGAAGTTGTTTTCGGCCCCTCACCCCGCTTCTCAACTCGCTGGCTGCATGAGGGAAGAGGTAAGAAATCAGCACCCCTCCGCTTCTCACTTTAATGTAAGATGTCATTATCAAAAGCAGAACATCCCCCCCCACTTCACAACTTTAATGTGACATGTCACTATCGGCAGCGCCCCCCCCCCCCCAGCTTCACATCTTACTTTAATGTGACACGTCACTGTCGGCAGTGCCCCCCCCCCCGCTTCTCAACTTGCTTTAATGTGACATGTAATTTTCAGCAGCCCCCCCACCGCTTCTCAACTTTAATGTCAGTTTGCTTAGGGCCCCAGGGAGGTCAGAATAAATGGAAGCAAGAAGGTATGAACAGCCGCACTCCGATAAATGTAAAAAACAATTAAAGCCTTTAATCCTGTAAAAAAAACACTGCACAAACAGAAAAGCAGCAAACGGTGGGATGATATAGCTGACGCGTTTCACATTGTACATTGTACAACAATGTAAAAAGGTCAGCTATATCATCCCACCGTTTGCTGTTTTTCTGTTTGTGCAGTGTTTTTTTACTGGATTAAAGGCTTTTATTGTTTTTTACATTTATCAGAGTGCGGCTGTTCATACCTTCTTGCTTCCATTTATGCTTCGTGCATTGCCTGCACCCATTGGATTTTTCTGAGTCCACATTCACCACCGAGGTGCACTCATCTGGAGCGGCGGTCTCTTTCTCCCAGGGAGGTCAGAATCAGCACTGAGCATACTTACAATTACACCCTAAAATACAATGGGCCAGATTCAGCAAAGGTTACGCTGGCGGATCGAGTGATCCGCCAGCCTAACTGTGGCTTTGAGCCGGCGTTTCTGTTTTCTGTAACCAGAAAACAAGAAATGCCGGGTTGAAGTTCCGATGCGAGCAGCGTAACTGAGTTTCGCCATCGCATCGTTACTTCAACTTAAAAATGGCGCCGGGGGCGTTCCCGCCGATTTACGCTCAAAAAATATGTTAATGAGCGGAAATCGGCAATTCACGATCGAAATCCGGCGCGACGCAATGACGATACGACGTTTCCGGACGGGATACGCGGCGCATAGATATACCTACATGGGGCTGGAGTATCCTATGTTAGGTATAGGCGTCGTCATCGCGTCTAAAAAAAAAAAAAAAATGCCGCTTGCGTAAAACGGTCATGAATGGGAATGTGACGTCATTGACGTTCATTCACAGATTTTGGAGCATGCGCACGGGGATGTTTTGACACTCGACGCATGCGCAGTACGTTGGCGGCGGGATCGCGCTTAGTTAGCATACTACACGCCCCGTACCCGCGACATTTGAATTCCGCCGGCTCATTTGTGATGCGCTGCCGCAACTTTAGGAGCAAGTGCTTCGTGAATGACAGCACTTGCTCCTAAAATTTCGGCAGCGCAACGCAAATCAGAAGCGTTACTCCAGAGCAAAGATGCTCTGGAATACGTGAATCTGGCCCATTCTGTTAATCCTCCCCTATATGGCAATACCACATGTATGAGACTTTTTCACAGCCTTATGGCCTGACAAATAGGGTCAGAAAGCCCAGAAACACGTTGTCTGTTCATTTCCAGTCCATAGGTGCGCTGTCAGTCCTTTACACATTGTGTGTTGTTAGTGGGATGGCTCCCAGTACTTCTCCAGAACTTTGTTTATCTGAGACTGAAGCTGCATGTAATTACCGGCTATCTGTTGGTGACTGTGCGACTCTGAGTGTTCTCTGAATCGCTCCTCAGATTTGCTGTCATGCTGCTATGCTACTCCACAAATGTGAAGATTTCACACTGCCACTGTTGAAGCTGAACATTTTGTTTTTAAAAGTGGATATTTTAGTTTTTTTTTACTAAATAAAATGTTTAAAGCTTCTGACGCCTCTCTGCGTCTGTCTTCTTACAACTGTTCTAGAGACAAAGGCTGAACATAATGTGGTCTCAGTTTAGGTATTTATGTGTAACTGAAAACAAACCTAAAAAAAAAAACCCACTTAACAATTAACCCCCCTGCCGGTATCCCCGAGCGCGACTCGGGGTGGATTTTTCATGTAAATATCGCACGGGGGCGGAGACCGGCGGCAAATTCAAAAAAGTAAACAAACACATTACATACAGAATACTGTAATTTTATAGATTACAGTACTGTATGTAAAAAGTACACACCCCCCTTGTCCCTAGTGGTCTGCCCAGTGCCCTGCATGTTCTTTTACATAATAAAAACATTTTTTTTTGTGCTTGCAAACTGTAGATTGTCCATAGCAACCAAAAGTGTCCCTTTATGTCAAAAGTGATTTTAGAGCAGCTAGAAAACAGCGATAATAAATTATAATCACTTGCAGAATTGAGCGATAGCGATTTGTGGGGAAATTCGTCATAAAAAAATAAAAGTAATGACAGCGACAATTCTGCAACTGAGCAAATTTCAGTGATTTTGATTTGATTACATTAGTGAATAATTTTTATTATAATTACATTATTATTTGTTATAATTATTTATAGTTATTTATTATATTATAATTTTATGATTTTGTGTTTCAAACTTTATCATACCCGGGATGTCTACTAGACTCTGGTTTGGACAAATTTAAGTGAGTTATTCCTAAAAATTGCAGGCCTACAGTATAAAACGCAGAATTTCCATGCAAAATAATTGTACCACTTTTGGTAGGTAATTCCAGACAGAATCATACCGCCAGGGAGGTTAATAATAAAACGAATCTCAGTTTGTAACCCACACAGACATTTTCTAATGTAAAATATTCTGTTGCTATCTTCCTAAAAAAAAAAACTTTATGAAAGTGATCATTCACATATCCATGTTGCACATATTTCAGAACATTTTTGGTAGTCACAGCTTCCTTATACATAACAAAGAAACACATGATTAACCACTTAACCCCTGGACCATATTGCTGCCCAATGACCAGAGCACTTTTTGTGATTCGGCACTGCGTTGCTTTAACTGACAATTGCGCGGTCGTGTGACGTGGCTCCCAAACAAAATTGGCATCCCACAAATAGAGCTTTCTTTTGGTGGTATTTGATCATCTCTGCGGTTTTTATTTTTTGCGCTATTAAACAAAAATAGAGCGATCATTTTGAAAAAATTGCAATATTTTTTAAATTTTGCTATAATAAATATCCCCAAAAAATATATAAAAAAACATTTTTTTCCTCAGTTTAGGCCGATACGTATTCGTCTACCTATTTTTCGTTAAAAAAATCACAATTAGCGTTTATTGATTAGTTTGCGCAAAAGTTATAGCGTTTACAAAATAGGGGGTAGTTGTATGGCATTTTTATTGATACATTTTTTTTTACTAGTAATGGCGGCGATCAGCGTTGTTTTGCGGTACTGCGATATTATGGCAGACACTTCGGACCCTTTTGACACATTTTTGGGACCATTGGCATTTTTATAGCGATCAGTGCTATAAAAATGCATTGAATTACTATAAAAATGCCATTGACAGTGAAGGGGTTAACACTAGGGGGCGGGGAAGGGGTTAAGTGTGTTCCTGGGTGTGTTCTAACTGTATAGGGGGGTGGACTCACTAGGGGAAATCACTGATCTTCTGTTCATACATTGTATGAACAAAACATCAGTGTTTCCCCGCTGACAGGACCGGGAGCTTTGTGTTTACACACATAGCTTCCGGTCCTCGCTCTGTACCGAGCGATCGCACGGCACTCGGGGGTGAGCGGGGGCGCGCAGCGCGAGCGGGGGCGTGCAGCGCGTGCAGCGCGGGCAGCCGGCGGCATGCTCGCCCCCTAGTGGCCTTTAAGGAGCCGACATAGAGCTACGGGCTCTCGCCCAGGCGTGCCGACCTGCCGCAGTAAAATGACGGCGGCAGGTCAGCAAACAGTTAAAGAAGCAATAGGGACAATGAATTTTAGGGCATCACAATGGTATATACAATTTTATTATACAGTTACAGGTATTTAAACATGATAATAATGTAAAGTGTGGTTGATACTCCACATAAAAAAAAAATGAAAGTCTTGACTTCCTTGAAAGTAGGGGAACGTAATAGCACCCCCCACGTATGGGAATAGGGACAAATGAATAGAATAGTTCGCTATAAATTTAAAAAAAATACAGTTATTAATTGGTCACTTACCTGTCAGCTGACATTTGACTTCTAGAAAATTCTACAGTTGGTCAGGTGATTCAACGAAGAAGACAGAAGAGGTTATAAAATAAATCAGACCAGTGGTTTTGATCAGAACAATGGCTGCAGCAGAAGAAAATACACCCATTCCTCCCCTTGTTGCGGTCCTTCCCCATTTTGAATATCCTTTTTGTTGCATGGGATAGTGGTTTTATTGTTATAAATTGGTTGGTTCGAGCTTTTAAAGATGAACCATTGGTATGTTAATCTATGTAAGGTTATAAAATGTTATATCGTCAAATACATATTTGGTATTATTGGTTATATATCGTCATAACAGTAATAAAGGGCCGCGGCCATTCCTAACACATTTTAAGACTAATTGTTTTATTATATTTAATATATTTAAAGATTATGATAATATTGAGTTTGGTCTTTAGTTCCATTTAGATATGAAAGAGTTAGGCCCAAAAAACATGATAAGATAGCATTAAATCAAGCTATTGAAATAACCTAATAGGAAGATAGGATTGATGAGTTATAATTATTATTATAAAAACGTTATTTCAAGTAAGTTCAAATAACTCCAATGATATTGTTGAGTTTGTTTGCTTCTGCTCTATTTGCTTGGGTTTCTTCTGTTGTCCACAATTTCCAACCAAAACCATACTACTAGGTTAAATAGCTTCCCTTTAATTTGGCTATAGTGTCTGTGAATATGATATCTGCCTAAAATTACAATTAAATTCCCTCAGGAGATAGTGACTGGTGTGAATGGTTCTTTATACTCTGTAAAGCATCTTGACTGAGCACTATGTACATCAATACATTTGTTGTCCTGTCCAACCACAATACTACTATAGTGACTTGTTTGTCTTCCCCAGTTATATCCCTAAGTTGACGGACAAGAAGGTGTAAGTAAATCCGGTGAATGCTTTATAGTCATCATTTACAATTATAGCCCACATCACCTGTTTTGAATCCTACATTTATTCGAAGGCTTAGCACAATTTTACTATAGTGTCTTGTTGCCCTTTCCCAGTTATATCTCTAAGTTCTGGGATTTGATTGAGGTGAGAAAACACAATATAAAATCCAGGGAAAATAGCTATATCAATTCCAAATGGTTTGCAATTCCAACAAGGTATGTGCTTTGTGAGAAATCTGCCTGATATGTTGTTACAAATGTCAGTAACCTATTTATTATCATATCATATCATGTACTACACACTCTATTCCAGAAAGGAATTTGTACAACAAAGTCTCCATATTTCTCAATGAATATTGCAACTGTGACATTACTTGTGCTTGATATATTGTATCAAGTCTTCCACTGTGCCTAAGGAAAGACTGTACAGATGTTTAGAATATGTGTCTGTTATAGAAAGAAGATTGTATAAATGCTTTGAAAAATACCTCTCCCCTTTGGAAAATGTTTAATGCAAGTTATTTCTTTTACACTATTGTATGCCAAAATAGCTATTAAGCTATGAATATATTAAGCTATATAAGATGTTTATGTAAATAAAACAATTGGCCGAACACTTGGCTAGGAGCCTGGCCTAAGGTGTGTTCAGTTTAGGAGATTTCTCTTACATAAAATATTTTTTTTTTGCCAGTGCAATTACTGTACTATTACTATACTATACTATACTGAATTATCATATTATACAGAGTTGCTGTAGAGTCTAGATTAAAGGCTAAATTAGGTGTTGAGGAGGACAATCAATAAAAAAGTCTGATGTAAAAAGGTAGGAGGCGTGTCCTATAATGGGAACAACTCGTCAGGCCTCGTACACACGACCGAGGAACTCGTCGGACGAGACACATGGTTTTCCTCGACGAGTTCCTTGTTAGGCTTGTCGAGAAACTTGACAAGCTGTCTTTGCATACACACTGTCAAAACAAAATCTCCTTGTTCTCAAACGCGGTGAAGTACAACACATAGATGGCAAGGGAAAGTTCAATTCCACTGCCACAACCCTTGGGGCTGCTTTTGCTAATCTCATGTTACTGCGTGTTAGGTAAAGAGACATTTGGTAAGAGACATTTTCACTTTTCAGTCTGTTACAGTGTGACAAATGTGCTATTTCCATTACAAACGCTACTTTTACCAAAGGTGCGCAGGTTTCTATGCATACACACCAACGTGTTTCTCGTCGAAAAACAGCCCGACAAGGAACATGACGAGGAAATTGAGACTCCCGTCGAGAAAAAAGAGAACTTGCTCTCTTTTTCCTCGTCGAGTTCCTCGATAGTTTTCTCAATGAAAAACATACACACGACCATTTTTCTCGGCAAAAAAGCTCTCCCACCAAGCTTCTTGATGGATTCTGTTGAGGAAACCGGTCGTGTGTACGCGGCCTCACACTCAAATCTGTACCGTTCACAAAACAGTACCTTTGTTATGGACAAAAAAAAAACATTTTTTATATAACAGAATTACATTACTTGCATTTTTTTTTTTTTTTTTTACAAATACCATTTTGTAATGAATTGTTTTTCAGCCACTAATTGAAACACTTTAAATATGTGTTACACATGTTAAGACACTGCTGTGTAATTCAAAGTGTGACTGCTATCAGAAACTTAAAAAAAAAAAACTCCTGGTCCCATTTGTACATCTTTGCAAACAAACAAATAGAGTTTTAATATACGCTTATGTCATCTGCTGTTTTTCCTTCAGCTGCACAGTGGCTGATATTTATTTTGTACTATCAGTATGTGACATATTTTTCTGGGCTTGTAGAGTTACTTACAGATAAGTTGCAGAATGATGCAATGAAGTGTGACTTTAATTTTATTCAAGAAATGGATAGCGTGTTACTGTCAAGAGCAGTCATGTTTACAAGACGTATATTCCAGTCAGGTACATCAGATATATTCATGTCAGCCATGGTTGTCATCACTCTGGTTGAGTTTATAATGGAAGACCAGAAAACAATTTCAAATTAAGGTTACCTTCAATATATAACAGATCAATCTTACAGTGAGATCTATATAAAAAAAAAAAAGTTGTGCACAAATTGATAATTAAAGAAGGAAACAGAATGCTCATTTATCTTGTGTGTGTTTTTGATTGTTTGATCTATTAAGTGGCTAATAAAGTTTTTAGCAATAGTTTCCTCTTTCACTTAGCACTATAATATAGGATTTAAAGTGAAATTTCATTGTCTCACTTTGTGAGGGTAGTTGGTTAATAGTGAAGAGAGGGACATGCTGAAGCACTGTTGAATCATTGTATTGTTCCATTCTCTTAACTCTGAACATAATGGCCATTTAAAAGTTAGGTGCTGGATAGAAAAAAAATTACGTGTCTTCACTGACAAATGCCAAACTCATCCATTGTAATTCAAAGATGGCAACAACTTACATATTTAAAGAATTTGATCTGGACCACTGACTACCAGTTATGTGGTTGCCAAACGAATGCCGCAACAACCTGGTAACTGTTTTTTTGTTACGATGCTGTATCTGTTGTAATATCTCGATGATCTATGTGTATCCTTCTGATACCTTTTTACAAAACATCTGCGCACATCTAAAAACATTTGTTAAGAGAGAAATTATGAGCTGCATATGCTGATCTGTGTGCAAAGGGAAAAGCTCTACTGTTGTCATTCTTCCTTCTCACTTCTCTCACTACCCTGTAAGTCATTGACCTGAAACTAGCATGCAACCATTGAAGTAAGGATCCCTGTTGAAATAAAGAGAATGCTTTGTAAATGAAAATATACAGTATGTAGCTAGAACACAGAGGGGAATTTATTTTCTCAGAAAATAGTCTTATAGGGGTAGATTCACATAGAGCGGCGTATATTTATGCCGGCATAGCTCATCATCTTTACGCTACGCTGGCACAACATTAAGAGGCAAGCATGCTATTCTCAAAGAATATACACACAATGTTGCGCCGGCGTAGCGTAGAGTTGGAAGTGGGCTGGAAGTGGGCGTGATATATTATAATGAAGCGTGACCCCATGCAAATGATGGGCTGAGCTTAAAAAAATGAACTGCGCATGCGTCGGCTCTTGGACGCATCCCAGTGCGCATGCTCACAGTTACGTCGAAATAGCAGTGGTTGACCGCAATATTGTGTCAATCTCGCTCCCTTTCTCGACGAGATTGACCACCTGCGAGCCCCATCGCGGGAGCCAGCGCTGAGCTGGCTTGCCGCGATGGAGACAAAGCCGTCATAGAAGCGACGGGGATCCGACGTGGATTCCCGCCAATTCTACACGTGGGCGGCATTTATTATGAATCCTGAAGGGGAAGTCCCCACCGGATTTAAAAAAAAATTCGGCATGGGTTTCCCCCTCAGGAGTATACCGGGCCCTTAGGTCTGTTATGGGTTGCAAGGAGACCTCCCTACGCCGAAAAAAATGATGTGGGGGTCCCCCACAATCCATACCAGACCCGTATCCAAAGCACGCCAGCCGGCCGGTCAGGAGGGGAATGTGGGCGAGCGAGCGCCGCCCCCCCTCCTGAGCCGTACCGGGCAGCATGCCCTCAACATGGGGGGGTCAGGTGCTCTGGGGCAGGGGGGCGCACTGTGGCCCCCCCCACCCCAGAGCACCCTGTCCCCATGATGATGAGGACAGGGCCCCTTCCTGACAACCCTGGCCGTTGGTTGTCGTGGTATGCGGGCGGGAGGTTTATCGGAATCTGGGATCCCCCTTTTATAAGGGGGCTCCCAGATATCGGCCCCTCACCCTGAGTGAATGAGTATGGGGTACATCGTACCCCTACCCATTCACCTGCAAAAAAAGTGCAAACACAAATAAACAACACAGGGTACCTACCGGAGCATGATGAGACTGCGACGTCACAAGATAGGCCTATATAAGTCGCTGGGAGCCGCGCGCCCGGCAGAACAGCAAGAGGAAGCGTTGTGTCAACATCTGGAGGAGAAGAGGGAAGAAAAAGAAGACATCACGGAAGACCGGACTGGCCGCCGCTAGTAATTGAGCTAACACACGACGATAGCGGCGGCCAGTCCCGAAGAAGAAGAAGACCCCCAGGGAGCGGAGAAGACCCCCGGAGAGCAGAAGAAGAGCGGAGAAGACCCCCGAAGAGCGGAGAAGACCCCCGGAGAGCAGGAGAAGACCCCCCCGCCGAAGATGTCGAAGGAAGCCCAGCGGCGAAGAACAGCGGCACTTTTATAAAAGCGACCATACACACCCCCCCCCCTGGCGGCCAACTATAATAAAATATTTTAATACCCTGTGTTGTTTATTTGTGTATCCCCATACTCATTCATTTAGGGTGGGGGGCCGGTATCTGGGGGCCCCCTTATTAAAGGGCCCGGGGGGAACCCATGCCGATTTTTTTTACCCCTTCAGGATTCATAACAAACGCCGCCCACGTGTAGAATTGGCGGGAATCCACGTCGGATACCCGTCGCTTCTATGACGCGCTCGCTGGAATGTGCTTTTACTATTCCAGCGAGTGTGAGATGTCAGCACCCTGTCGCCAAGAGTCAGCGCGATGCTGTCGCGCTAAAAACACATTCTAGGTGGCAGGCACTGTATGCCTACGACGTGAATGTATCCTACGCACAGCCCTATTCACATAGTACTACGTAAACGGCGTACGTGACGTAAAATTTGACGGTGTCGTTCCCTGGCCCATACCTTTTCATTACCTGCGCCTTATATAGCACTAATCACAGGGCAGGACATCACCAAGAAACAGTTATTCCACTGCTCTAAATATCCAATGCTTTGCAACTCAAAGGTTTTGTATAGGGAAAAAAGGACCATAAACTGAAGAGGTTAGAAGAAATACATAACAACTCTTTCAGCTCTTAACTGAATCAGAGTTGTCCTGTCATTTATTTGTATAGGCTCCCGTACACAGCTGGTTGAAAGCACTTGGCCCTTGACCCACTTCAGAAATGCACTGATCTGGGAGGCGTACAACCCTAATCATACATGTGCCTGAGCCCTTAAAGTGCCCATAAAACTCTAACCCATAGTGGGTCACTCACTCACTAGGTAGTAAAGCATACAATTCCATTAGCCACTTGCCGACCAGCCTCCATAGTTATACTGTGGCAAGGCAGCTCTATTGTGCGAATCGGTGTACCGGTACAGCGTTTTGTGTAATAGATACAGTGGACGAGTGCACGGCGCTGGAGACATGTGCCTGTGGCATGTCGCCTGAACCGATGCACGTGGCCAGGTGGCTGCAATGTCCGGTGGCCACCCACGATCGCTCCACAGAGAGGTGGTAAACAAAGAAGATCCCCATTCTGTCAGGGGAGTAGAGTGTGATTGTCTGTTCCTAGTGATTAGTAACAGCAATCTCTCTGTAATCCCAGTCAGTCCACTCCCCCCACAGCTAAAAACGCCTACCTAGGACACACTTAACCCCTTGATGGCTCCCTAGTGTTAACCCCTTACCTGCCAGTGTAATTTATATAGTAATCAGTGCAATTTTATAGCACTGATCACTATATAAATGTCACTGGTACCTAAAAAGTGTCTGATCTGTCCACCACAATGTCGCAGTTCCAGTAAAAACACTATGGGCCAGATCCACAAAGCACTTACGCCGACGTATATCGAGTTGTGCGGCGTAAGTGTAAATATGCGCCTGCGTATCAATGCGCCATATCCCCAAAACGAGATACGCCTGAAAATCAGATTTTTCCGTCCGACGTAAAAAGATTACACCGGCGCATTGTAGGCGCAAAAATGCGCTTGACACACCATTGATTTGCTGTGCAAATATGAAAATAAGGGAGATACGGCGATCCACAAAAGTATGTTTGTGCGGCACAGGCTACGCCCTGTGCGCATCAGCTGTACGTCCGGTCTAAAGTTAGTCCTTATAAAAGCAGCTTTAACTTTGCACCAGACGTGTACATGTCAGCTAAAGCAACACCGTTAGGGACGAGCTGAACAGCCACACTTGCAGGACAAAAATCTGTATGCCAACATGCCAGGGGCATCCTTGTTCATAGCTATACTACTGACTTTAGATGAGCGCAGAAGGAGGAGGGCACGGGAAAGGATATACCACACACGCATAGACATCTTTGGCATGAATGAGGTGTATCGCATCTTCAGATTCACCCCTCATGCCATCATGGAATTAACCACAACCCTTCAGGAGGACATCACCAGCCCAACACAACGCTCACATGCAGTGCAGTCACTGGTCAAGGTCCTGGCAACACTCCATTTCCTTGTCAGTGGCTCTTTTTAGCATACAAGTGGAGTGATGGCTGGGATGCCGCAATCCTCCATGAGCAGATGTGTGCACCAGGTTATCCCTGCAATCCTCAGACGCATGGCCAACCAAATCATCAGACCCACCCAGGAGGACCTGCGGCTGAAGGCAATGACAGATTTCTACAGAATTGCCAGACTCCCATGCACCGTGGGGGCCATTGATTGCACACATGTGGCACTCCAGCCCCCCCGTGAGACAGAGCACATATACTGCAATCGGAAGCACTGGCATTCCATCAACGTACAGGTGATAGTCGATGCCCAAGGCCTCATATGGCACGTCCGTGCCAAACACCCCGAATCCAGCCATGACAGCTACATATACAATCAGAGCCCCATCCCAATGGAATTTGAACAAAACGTGTATGGGGACAGCTGGCTGGTTGGTGGGTGACATGGGAGTCATGCATGTCTGTCCCCCCCATGATGCAGAAATCACAAGGGGCACATGCACTACTAACATCCTCCTGTCTTTTCCCTTCCAGGTGACTCTGCATATGCACTGGGACCCCAACTAATGACTCCTTTCCGGAACCCCCAAACCCCAGGAGAGGAAAGATACAATGAAGCACACACACGTACCCGTGCAGTGGTGGGAACGCACCTTTGGCCTCCTAAAGTCACGTTTCCGATGCCTGGATAAGTCTTGGGGTACTCTGTTGTATTCCCCAAACTCATCGGTGCATGTTGCATGCTGCACAACTTAGCAGTGAAAAAGGGCCTGAAGATTGACATACGTGATGACCTGACCCCCGAACCAGACAATCCCCCCCTAACCGAGGGTCCCCCGAGGGAAGAGCAGCCAGGAGACAGCTCACATTGGGCATCTTTGCACGTTAAACACACACATTAATCATGGCACAATGAGAATGCATGCATGCACACCACTGTGGTCCCTAGCACAGACACATCACATCCTCATCAAATTGGATTGGCACAAGCCCACCATGCAGGACTTGTGAGCAGCAACGCCGCGCCAAGGCTCCAATTATGTCACATTACATTCATACACCATTCACACAGACCTGGGGATCACTTCTCCCTGGTCCTGGGGATCCCTTCTCCACCACAACCGAGGGTGACACCCCTTTTCCGGCAGGAATGTCACCCCCACAATCAAACATCATTCACAAACATAAAACAAATCATAATAAAAAAACGAGAAAAAAAAAAATAATGCCGCTGGCTTGACCCACGCCTGGGGTGGCCACGGCCCCGGCTCCTCAGGGGAGACTCAGGGGAGACTCACGGGGGGAATCAGGGGAAGGAGGAGCCTGGTCTCTGCCCATCTGGTGGCCTGCCCTCCAAGGCCACGGCAATTCTGGTCAGGCCATCATTGAGGGTTGCCGTATTGGCCTGGACAGCCTGGGTGAGGGCCCGCACATCCTGATCAACGCGTGCTGTGGTAGTGCAGTTCGTTTAGGCAGTTTATCAGAGCCAGGGAGTTGCAGTCCATGTCCCCAACTGAATCCTTAATGGAGGACAGGCTCTCCTCCATCAGCCCCAAACTCTGGGTGACCTGACCCAGATGGCGGGTCTGAAGGGCCTGGTCCCTTCTTAGGTTTGCTGGCAGAACCTCAGCCACTCCCCTGGTCTTGTGAGTCGCCTTCCTGCCTCCAGATGAGGCTTGTGGCCGGGGAGAAGAATAGCCCCTTGGGGGGAGCCCTGTTGGGGGAGGAGTGGGAGGGGCTACCCCTGATGGAGGCCTGGCTGCTGCCAGCCCTAGGGGGAGACTCCTCCAAATGTAGCGTGACATAATTCCCTGACATCAGCTCCTCCTCCTCAACCTCCTTCTCCTCAACCTCAACCTCCTCAGAGGACTCCGGGCATGCCTGGGGGTCTTCCTCAGACTCATGTCCCGGGGATGGTGCGGACTGGCCAGATGGACCAGCACCCTCCTGCACATCTGTGGATGACACAAAACATTCACAGGTTGGAGGATCCACACACTTGCCACATATTCCCTTCCTCCCCCCACATACATGCTACACACCAGATAGAAAAAAAAATTACCTGTCCTCACGGCCTCCTGAATGGAGTCAAAGCCAGGCAGCCCCTCCACTTGCTGCCTGTTGAGGCACTGGGCCACCGCACGCTTCTCATCAGTCAGCCTAATACTGCATGGTGATCCCACTCCAGTGCCCCTGCCATGTGCTGCAATCTGGGACAGCTTCCCACGGACCACACGCCTGAGATCATTTATTTTCTTTTGTATCCCCTGGCCGGTCTGGGTCTCACCCCCCAACGAATTTACCTCGTCGGTGATGTCCTGCAAGATCTGCCTCTTCCTGGCCGGGGTGGTGTTGGCACTCTCCGGGCCATGCAGGAATCGCCCAAATTGGGTGATGGCCCTGATAATAATCTCCTTCTCCCGCAAGGAGTAATTTAACTTTCTCTTCCTATCGCTCATCTTGAAAAAACACTCTCCAAATCACTCTCCAAAAACCACAAAGACACGACACAAACCAACAAACACTAACAGACAACGGAACAAAAGCACCTTGCTTCAGGAAGGGAAACAAATTGAATGTACTTTTGCAATGGAAGGGCGTTTCTCTGGGCCTATTTAAGCACTGGGCGTATCTCACTAAGTTCACCGGGCCTAGTTCCTATCTCACTGATTGCGCCGGGCTGAGTTCTGAGCATGCGCAGAGAGGTGCTGACCATAGTCTGCGTCATGCGTGCATGCGCAGTCCGGCCGGCCCTTCATTTGCATTGGGTCACGGCTCATTTCAATGGAACACGCCCACATCCTTCCCAATTTGAATTACGCAGCCTTACGCCTCGGAATTTACGGCGCGCAGGCGCAAATTTGGGGGCAAATACTCTGTGGATAAGGCACTTACGTCTCTAATTGGAGTTGGCGTAATGTAAAAGAGATGCGCATAGCGGGTCTATATATGCGCCGATGTACGTGGATCTGGCCCTATAACTTTTCCGCAAACCAATCAATATACGCTTATTGCGATTTTTTACCAAAAATATGTAGAAGAATATATATTGGCCTAAACTGATGAAGAATTTTTTTTTTACATTTTTGGGGGGATATTTATCATAGCAAAAGGTAAAAAGTATATATATTTTTTTCAAAATTGTTGTTCTTTTATTGTTTATAGCACAAAAAAATTTAAAACGCAGAGGTTATCAAATACCACCAAAAGAAAGCTCTATTTGTGGAAAAAACTATTTTGTTTGGGTAAAACGTCACACAAACACGCAATTGTCAGTTAAAGCGAGTTTATTACTTTTATTACAGGTACTGTGAACCTCATGCTCATTCATGTAGGGGGCATCTGGATTTCAATAAGTCCCCCCTGCAGATTCCCACATCCACGCCAGGGATGTGGGGATGCTGCCCTTGTCCCTATCAACACAGGGGCAATGGGCCTTATCAGGGGGCCCTTCTTTCAAGGAATCCTGCCAATGGTGAGTGCACATGGCCTGGAATAGTTCAGGGGGAAGTGCATGCTTGCAAATGCTCTCTTTCCAGCCCATCCAGACTGTGGGCCTCAATATGGATGTTGGTGTGCCCACGTGATTTTTTTGCATGGAGGTCACCTCAAAAATCCATACCAGACCCCTATTAAGTGTCTCAGAGGGAGCAGGGAAAAGTCCTGTTTGGGGTTTACACATCTCTTAGGTTCCTCTCATACACATTAGGCTGCATTCACACCTGAGCGTAGCCGGGAGACGGCGTATTGCGGCGACATGAAATCGGCGTTTTGTCCCCACGATTTGCGGCGACAAGTCGCTCCTTGTTCTTCGCTGGAGGGGTGATTTTAACATTGTTGGCTATACCCGAACGCCTAATACGCCTGAAAAAAGCTTGTTTCAAGCTTTAGGCGTACAGCGTTTCGGCGTTCGGCGTAGAGATGTGAACCATCTCCATAGCCGACAATGTTAATTCGCCCCTCCAGCGTATCTCAGGCTGCTACAGCGTCGGGCGTAGGGCGACAAAACGCCTAGGTATGAATGCAGGCTAGGGATCACTCCCCTAGGTCAATGTATACTCCCCTGAGACATGCAGGCAGTGCTCTCATACCTAGGGAACAGACAAGTCCTCTCTGGGAGAGCTGAAACATTGGTAAAAAAAGCAAACAAGATGTGTATGTGAAGGCTGACAAGCGTTAGGCTTGCTCAGCCTGATAGCAAAGACTTATAGTTTGTGCAGTTAGTGCCGGGACATGGCTAGAATTTTGTTTTCTAGTTTTTGCCCTGTTTTTTTTCTGGAACACTGTTTAGCACCTGTAAATAGACTTGAAAATAACACAAATTAACACTGCACTGTTTGTCACTACCTCACTGAACTGGTATCTGTGCCTATAAGTGTGCTCACCCCAGGGACCTTTTGTACCTGCTACCCATTCCCAGAAACATCTCAGGCCACATGTCCTGTAGGAGAAAAAAACAGAGATGGGGTTTCACTAGAATCCATACCTGACCTTTATTTTAGATATAGGTCTCGTCTATATTTTTAAGGGGGATTCCATGCAAAAAACATAAAAAGGTGTGGGGTCCCACCTAAAACATATACAGCACTGAGGGGGCTTTAAGTGAGACCTCATGCCAAAAAACAAAAGGGTGTGGGGCCCTCCTCTCCAAGTCAGATCCTTATCTGGGCATGCAGCCTGGCTGGCCAGGGAGACGGCAGCAGTGATCATGGGCTAAAGCATATCAGGTCACATGCTCTCAGATTTGGCTTCTTCCCAACATACTAATATAAAACGAATAAACATAAAAACACACTAATAAACACTTACCATGACAGAGTCCTATATTAAAAGATTACAAATTAACATTGTCTCCCTGATGTAGATCCAACATTATTCACCATGAATGTTATAACCACATGGGCCATGATGACCATCCCCCACTGTGCTCCCATTGCTACAACTCCCTGGCCCAATTTTAATGACAATTACTCTGTCATGCAATACTGTACCCATATTAAAATTTTATATATTTTTTTAAACAGATATCAAGCTTATTTTTTTGTTATATTTAATCATCACTGGGCTTTCTTTCTTGCTAAATAAACAAAAAAAGACTGCACATTTAGAAAAATGTGTTCTTGGTTTCTGTTATTAAATTTAAAAAAAGTTGTTTTCCTTCTTTACTGATGTGCACTGATGAGGCTTCACTGATAGGTACTGTTAAGGCTACACTGATGGGCACTGATTAGGCTGCACTGATGTGTACTGATGAGGCTGCACTGATGAGGGGGCACTGATGAGGAGGTACTAATAGGCAGCACTGATGGGCACTGATAAGCTGCACTGATGGGCCCTTCACAGATCGTCTCTCCTAACCAGCAAGTCTGTTTACATTGTAATAACTGTGAAAATAATGCAGTTTTGTTTTTCAAAGATTACTTATTTTTTTTTATTTGCTTCTCTGTCATCTGTCTCATCCCATATACAGTCTACAATATATCTCAAGATTTTGTTAAGAGACATTTTACGCTCCTCCAACAGCCCAGACCTAAGATGGCCATAAATTGATTTTTTTTTTTCATTCAAGCAGTGGGCTGATTTGTGCAAGCACACAGTTTAGGAGGATAGAGGGCCCCTACCCTCCTGTACATTGTATTCTTACAGTGGGGACTTGGGGACAATGGGCTGCAGGCACTAATTGAGATTTTTTTTTTTAAAGATTAAAAATCAACATAAAGAGGTCACATGGGCGGGCTCTAGAGGAGCAGACATGCCTGCCTAGAGCTCCGCTACTCGGGGAAGAAAGCCGTGGATAACCCGGTATTTGATCCGGTCAAACCATCCCATAAACGGACCACAAGCTGTAGGAAGGTGAGGGGGACATTTGGGTGAAAGAATGGTGCTAGGAGGTGCCAGAAACAGGACAAAAACGAATCCTCCATGCAGCCCTCAGCTGAGCAAAGGCACCACTAAGACAGCACTGCTCGCCTCAGAACAGCTCCCCTCAGGGAAACAGAGAATGCAAACGGCAGCTATAACTGCCAAAACAACTAATCTTATGGCATCTCTGTCCAATATTACCTCAGATAGTGAGGGAGAGGACTCAAATGTGTCACCACAGTTGGATAAAGGTGACAAGGATATCCCCTCAGGATTGCTCAAAAACAATTTGAAAAGTCTCACAAGAGAAATAAGGGAGATAGGGAACCGCACAGATGCCCTGGAAACCAAGGTAGATGAAATAGAAATCTTTACTCAGGAATGCATGTCTGATATAGATACCCTCAAGGAAGAAAATTTAACCCTGCAAAATAGACTGGAGGATTTTGAGAATCGGGCAAAAAGGTCAAACCTGAGATTTAGGGGCATACCAGAGTCTGTAGTAGACCTTCAATCCACCATTCTTGCCCTATGCCAAGAACTGCTCCCAGGCATCCCTGTAGAGCGCCTAGAAATGGACAGGATTCATAGGGCTCTCACCCCTAAAAAGGCTGACGGTCCCCCCAGGGACATAATAACCAAATTTCATTACTATAGGTCCAAAGAGCAAATACTGCAGGCAGCAAGAGAAAAAAACATCTTGACTTTTCAAAACTACAACTACCAAATTTTTGCGGACATCTCACAACAGACAATTAACAAGAGAAGAGCCATGAAGCCCCTCCTGATTGAGTTACAGCAACGCAACATTAAATACCAATGGGGTTTCCCTTTTTCCCTCTGTTTTACACTGCAAGGGACAAAGATAGTCTGCAGGTCACCTGACCAGTTACACCAAGCCCTTGTGGACTTCAAATTAATTGAGCAACCCTCTGCCACATCATCCACATGCAGAAGATCGCCATCATCCTCAGCCAACAACCATGCTACGCAGCAGGACCAAAATGAAGACTTCCATCAGTCAAGCAAACGAGGCAGATTCGTGTCACATCCTTCTGAACGAGAAGACTCAATGGACTGATCATCTTACATTATTAACCATTTTTCCCTTTCTCTCTAGGTTGGAACTCTGGTCACTTGCATCTGAGCTGCTTGTACCACCCTTAGGGTGACCCCCTCTTCTGGTAACGACCCCAAATCCATTCACTAGGTAATAATATTGTAACCACCACCCAACCCTTTTATCACACATTCCCCATAGTAGCCTACCCAACTATACCCTTCCCTCCTTTTCTGGAACCACATCCATGGCTCTGTACTCTGAAACTTTGGTAAAATCCAGAGAAAGCAAGAATAGTTTATCACGCCAATCCCTCCTAACCGCAACAAATTCATGACCACCTTCCTTTAATTGTTAAATCCACTCTCTTTAAGCGAACGGTTGCCTACTGCACCCCCTCTCCTTCAAGTCATTCTGGCTATCGCAATAGATGACAGCCATATTGATTTAATCCTATTGTTCTAATCTATCCCTAATAATCCAGACTCCACTCTACTCCCACTCCCAACCTAACCTCCCGGTATATCTCCTGGGTGATCCCGCCTGTCCCAAGACCCCTATACCCCATTAGGCAGTACCATTTACCTCAGGTACGATAGGGTTCCCCCTCCCTTGCTCAGCTAATATTGTAATATTCTACATAGCCAAGCGCATCCTCTCATCTCTTACAATTGCTCTTCTCTCCCCTTTTTGTACACTAGGGAACGCGGCACTCTGACCCTTGGAAAAACATGTGCCCCATTTGGTCTAACTCAGACCCCCAACTTAATATGTGGGGATCTGACGGAGACGCCCTTTTCCCTGGTGGGGATCCTTTTCCCCAACCACGGACTTATGCTAGATATGTTTGTTACAATTTGTTAACTGTTGTTGCACTAACTTTTGTTGTCTTTTATTTTTCCCCTGAAACCTCCTTTCCTGCCCTTCTCCCCATCCAGTCTGCACGGAGTGGTCCGGGTAATTGCTACACGCGGAAGCACGGTAAGATTGAGTTGTCTGTTTGGCTACCATGGCACCATTGAACTTATTGTCACTCAATGTTCAAGGCTTAAACATACCACAGAAGCGATCAAAAGCTTTCAGGCTTTTCCAGTCAAAAAAGGCCCACATAGTCTGCCTTCAAGAAACTCATTTCACCCCAAGCACAACCCCTAAGTACTTTCACACAGCTTATCCACAAGTTTACAATGCATCCGCCACAGTAAAGAAAAGAGGCACCCTTATAGCCTTCCACCGCTCGACCCCTTTCACATTGAACACAGAAATCAGAGACCCAGAGGGGAGATACCTGATCTTAACAGGCTATATTTTAGACACGGCAATTACGATTGTCTCATACTATGCCCCTAACCTCAATCCTATGCCATTCATGTCTCACCTTCTTCAAACCATAAATGCTCATAAACTTGGCTCCCTTCTGATTTGCGGAGACTCAAACCAGGTTCTTCTCCCTTTCTTAGACAAGTCCCCCTATATTCAACACAAACACCATCCTAAATGGAATCTTCCCAATCTCCTCTCAAAATACAACCTGGTGGACTCATGGAGGGAGATGAACCCAACAAAACGCAACTTCACCTATTTTTCAAATCCGCACCAATCATTTAGTAGAATAGATCACATATTCCTAACAACCGGAATGATGCCTGAAGTCCTCCACTCCAATATAGTCCCTATTCCGTGGTCAGATCACAACGCAGTTCTTACAACTATTGCCTCAACCATTCCAAAAAAGCACGACCGGTCTTGGTATATGCCTGAGCTATTACTTAACCACCCCACTCACTGTCTAGAAATAGAACAATCTTTAAGAGACTATCTAACCCACAATGAGAGCCCTGAAATATCCGCCCTCACACTCTGGGAAGCCCACAAGCCAGTTCTAAGAGGGACTATTCAGAGACAATTAGGGATCCTCAAAAAACAAAGGAAACAAATGGCGATGAAATTGGAAAAATAATTTAATCTAGCATTTTTAGACTTTCAAGACAATTATTCACCCAGAACTAAGGACCGCCTAGACAAAGCTCGCTTAGAGTATGACCTATTCCTTACAGAATCAGCCAGGTCCAAACACACCTTATACAAACAAGCCAACAAGCCGGGGGCTTATTTAGCAAGATCATTACATTTCTTTAAGAAATCCTATACCCCCATTAAACTGAAATTGGCTAACAACATCATTTCTAGCAACCCCCTTAAAATCGTACAAAAATTTAGCTCCCACCTGAAAAAACTGTACTCGGATACAAATGTAATCAATGAAAAGGAGGCGGACTCCTTTTATTCGCAACTCCATCTACCCCAAATGTCGGACTCCCAAAGATTGCAATTAGAATCACCTGTATCACATAATGAAGTAAGCAACGCGATAAAGGACCTTAAACTAAATAAAAGACCTGGACCCGACGGATTCACTGCTAAATATTACAAAACATTCACTGAACTCCTCTCACCAAGGCTAGCTGAGGCCTTTAATGACTTGCTAAACCGAAAATCCTTCCGACAGGAATCACTCATGGCCACAATCTGTATGATACCAAAACCACAAACCGATAACACCGCATGCGAAAACTTTCGTCCCATTTCAATGCTGAATACGGACATTAAACTTCTTGGTAAGATCTTGGCGGTGCGCCTAAACAGAATAATAGGCTCACTGGTCCATCGTGACCAGGTTGGCTTTATACCGAACCGACAAGCAGGTGACAATATTAGAAGGGCGTACTTGCTAGCTCATATAGCTAAGAAAAGGGGCATCCCAGCGTGCTTTCTGTCACTGGATATAAAACAAGCTTTCGACTCTATATCCTGGTCTTACCTAAAATATGCATTACAAAAATGGGGCTTTGGACCCAACTTCATGACATGGATAATGGAATTATACAATAATCCGAAGGCATGCGTCAAATACGCAGGCTACAAGTCAGACCCATTTTCCATTGGCAGAGGCACAAGACAGGGATGCCCGCTTTCCCCTCTTTTGTTCGCCCTCCTCATAGAACCACTTGCGCATAAGATTAGGTCAGACCCCAAGATCTTAGGTATAGAGGTAGGGGGCCATAAGCATAAACTATGTATGTTCACGGATGACCTCCTCCTTTTTCTCGCGACCCCTCAGGTAACAGGCCCAAACCTAATGTCTCTACTAAAACATTATGCGTCTTTCTCAGGACTAGTTATAAACCCCAAAAAGAGCTTGGCTCTCAATATATCACTCTCAGCTTCAGACCTTAATGCAGCTAAATCTGGTCTTCCCTTTCAATGGTCAGATAAAAACATTCCATACCTAGGAATCCGCCTTACGGCTTCTTTCACAGAGATATTTACAGCCAACTACCCCACCCTTCTAAAAGAGATATCGAATCTTTTAAAATCCTGGTCTCATTTACCTTTATCTTGGCTTGGAAGAATTAACGCAATCAAGATGTCAATTCTGCCTAAACTCCTTTACCTTTTTAGAGTTCTCCCAGCCCCAATCCCATCATACTACTTAAGGATTGTACAAAAAAGAGTTTCCAACTTTGTGTGGGGCTCCTCCAAACCAAGATTAAAACATCAAATCTTGCATCTCCCTAAAGTTAAAGGAGGGCTGGGGCTACCCAACTTTTTGAACTATTATAGAGCTGCACAATTAGCCACGTTAGTAAAGTACCACACAACAAAGGAACCTCCCCTCTGGGTTTCGATTGAAGCAGTGGAATGCGACCCCATCCCGATTTCCAACATTATGTGGATCCCATCCAAATCACGCAAACATATCCATAACCCCATTCTTAAGCACTCTCTTTCCCTATGGGACAATTTAAAGATAAAGAACTCCCTTTTATCCTCCCATGTTCCACTCTTATCATTCTATAAAAATCCATCGTTCTACCCTGCTTGGATCTACCCCAACACCTTTAAAGAATGGGTGAAAAAGGACTGTACATGCCTGTATAAATTCTTGGATTCCTCTACATTTAGGTCCTTTCCGGATATATGCGAAATCTATAACATACCACAATCTGAAATATTTAGATACCTCCAAATTAAAAACTTTTTCAAACCTTATGCAGACTCCATCCCCAGCCCTCCCCTACTATCTGCCTTTGAAAAGCTCTGCAAAAGCACCCCTCCCTCTAGAGGTTTGATCTCATCAATATACTCCCAGTTGTTGACTAACTCTATTACGGGGAAACTCCCCTATGTAAACAAATGGGAACTAGACCTGGATATTGAACTAGATCCAGAAGACTGGAATCAAATATGGACCAACACTAAATCTGCTTTAATAAATGTACTAGCTTGTGAAACTAACTATAAAGTTCTTACTAGATGGTACCTAGTTCCTACTAGGATTGCGAAATTTGTGCCAAACTACCCTGAACATTGTTTCAGGGGCTGCTCATCTCCAGGAACATTCTTTCATATCTGGTGGTCGTGCCCTAAAGCACAGTTATTCTGGTCAGAAATTTTCACAATAATCAGTCAACTATTGGGTAAGGGGATCCCATTGGACCCCAAAAGCGCATTATTAAACCTCAAACCCAAAAATGTCTCACATAAACAATTTAAACTATTAACACAGCTCTTTACAGCTGCGAAACAAACATTGGCAAAAGCATGGAAAACCCCTAATCTATCAATTAACGAAGTAACGAACAGAATGAACCTAGCTATGACTCACGCCAAAATGATGGCAATCGACATGGACGCGACCGTTGGATTCGAAAGAACCTGGAAACCGTGGTATGAATATGCAATACCCAATGAAATCAATGATATTGTATTATTACCATGGTAGCCCAGCCTGTTTAACAGTCTACCGCTTAGCGTATATTTGATATTGACAGCCAATTCCGGACCACTCCTGCAGACACCCCTTTCTCCCCTCCCCGCTTTCCTCCCCACCCTCCTCCCCCGCCTTGGGCTCTGACTATGAACCTCGTTATTATACATGTTCTTAGCATTGTTATAAGGTTGATTTTGGTTGAAACACTTACGTTGACGCATCAGGACTCTTGCCTAAACCACAGCCCTAAAACCATCTGGGCTGGTTGGAAGAAACGAAGCATCTTTAAATAAACTCCAGAAAATAGGTCTCTTAGTTATAACCTTATCTGTACTATTAATATGTCCATTGAAGCCACCAGACTTACCTGTTGTGAACTTACCACTTATGTAAACCAAGAAATTATTCTGTGTCTGTAATTAACTTATTTTATTTTGTTGAATTGTACATTTCTTTATCACCTCAATAAAGATATATTGACAAGGAAAAATCAACATAAGTTTAGCGGACAAATATGGGTTGAAATTCGATCCATCTATGGCCAGCTTTAGTGTCTGCTATCAGCTTTGAGCTCATGACTGGGTCAGCTTCAATGTGGGGGCTCACACCCCTGGAGTAAGGTGTGTAAATCTCAACGCCGGATGTACAAAGACAAATCTTTTTTGTGCATTTAATAGTTTTCCTGTGTTTAGCTTTTATATTCTGGTATGACAACTGAAACTGCTCTTTTTTTATTTTTTATGATTTGCTGATGAAAAGTAAAATGTATTATATAACCACAAGAAAATATGTGTGATACTGTTGATCAGTGGCAGAAGATACCATAAAAGGCTTGGTCACATAAAATATAGAGCGGCCACAGCATGATTCGCACAGCCCTTATATCCAGCAAAATACTAAGTGGGCTACACTGAGGACCACTCTTCTAAACTGTAGAGTTTGACTTTGCCCATAGCATAATTAACCAAAAGTTGCGTGCCTCCTATATTCCTGGGTAATTTCCTATGCAAACACAAATTGAAGCACTTACATTATACACACACATAAGCCATTCAACACTAATGAGAACTTTTCTGCATACATTTCTATACCTTACATATGTCAAAACATTTTATAATTTATTCTAGTTAAAATTTTAGCATTTGAGAAAATCCAGAGATCTATCACTAACTTAAAATTACGGCAATCTTATAAAAAAACCTAAGCCATCTGACCTTCTGAAGGTTTAATGCAGAGATGACTGGAAAACAGACTAGGGTTGATTCAACAAAAATATGTTTTACTAAGATACATTTAGGGCAAGTGAACCTTAAAGAATATATTCACTTTAAAAACCAAAGGACAGTGGTAAGTAGGGACTTACTGGGCCATGACAAAGAGTTCCTTCCCTGGCTTCAAATTGCTCTGAGAACGGAGAATCAGTTGTTTTGAAATCAAATAGGGGGCTTAGCAATTTAGTATGATTATGTAAGATGTACATAATGGTATAATTGCCGTTATTTTCAGAGGTTGTGTGGGATTGCTTCTTAAAGTATTTTCATTATTGTAGCCACATGATGAAAACATAATGCAGCTGAGAGAAAAATAAGGCAAAGAGATGATGTCAATCACCATAGAAAAATAAATCGCAGAAAAGTGTTCAAATCTGATATTTAGCTGTTGATGTGCACAGTTACATTGGTTGGAAAGAATAAAAACTCCATTGTCCTACATGTTAAGGAAGCAACTTAATTACAATCATTTCATGTAAACTTTTCATTTCTTTAATGTGAACATGAAAAATTGCTTCCATATTGGCCTGCAGTTAAAATAAAAGTATACAGCATAGAATCAATAAAAACCCTATAGGGCCCTTTCAAACTTATGCCTATGCACTAGGATTTGTTGCAAAATACATTACTACATTTTTATGCCACTTTGTTAAAATACATTTTGTTTATTAAGGTCCATTTTTGTGCAGTATAACTGTTTTTTCATCCCATGTAATGCAATTTTCAGGACTTACTACTTTAGATTTTTCAGGACTTACTACTTACTACTTTAGATTTTTTTTAATTTTTTTTTAGATTAATTTTTTAGAATTTTTTTTATTTTATTTTCAGAAATAAAATAAAAATTACAATAAATCACAATACATATCAATATGGAAATAACCTAGTAAATGTCAGCAAGAACTAAAAAAGACTTACAGAGAGAGGAAGATAGAAAATCTCCCCCTTCAGATTTGAGAAGGAGAGAAAAAAAAAATTAAAGATCATACATTGTAATAAAATATGTGAGTAATAAAAGTTAAACAATTTAAAAAAAAAAAAAATATATATATATATATATATATATATATATATATGATAAATACAGTGGGCCAGATTCTCAGCGGCGCTACGATGGAGTATCTCAGATACCCCGTCATATCGCCGTTTTTTTTGGCTCGTATCTTAGCGAGTGATGCTTAGCATCACTTTGGCATAGATACGCTTCAACATCCGACAAGTGTAATACCATTACACTTGCGGATCGTAGTTGTAATGACAACTCCGGCCACTAGGTGGCCTTTACGTTGTTTTCTCATTTGCCTATGCAAATGAGGCTACTACGCCGATTCCCGATCGCTTTTATGCCGCCCCGTCGTCGCGTACGTCGTTTACGAACTCGTAAGGTTACCCCTGCTTCTATGAGGAGTAACCTTACGAAGTCCCGTCGAATGCCGTCGGGTGCCGTCGGATGCCATGTTAAGTATGGCGTCGGGTCAGCGGCGGCTTTTTCCTTTGCTTACGTCGTTTTACTAATTCGTTCGCGAATATGGCATTGCGTAGTGACGATCACGTCGTTTTGACGTCGGTTTCAATGACGCTTTCCGACGTGAGCTGGATCATGCGCACTGGGCTTTTTCCCCGGGCGGCGCATGCGCACTTCGTTCGACGCGGGGGCGCGCTTAATTTAAATACAAGCCGCCCCATTTGAATTACACGGGCTTACGCTGGGCGATTTACTCTATGCCTCCGCAAACTACGGAGCAAGTGCATGGAGAATACGGCACTTGCTCTAGTACGATGCGGCGGCGTAGTGTAAATGGCTTATGCTACACCGGCGAGTTTCTTAGAGAATCTGGCCCAGTACTTATAATCTCCTGGTGCCCCTATCGGGTTCAAACTGCACCAGGAGCGAAATCCTTTCGACATACTGAATTACACTCTGAACCAAAGCCTATATTGCTAGATAAATCCCCTTACAAAACATCACTAGGCTCCCCTAAAGAAGAGGAGAAAAATAAAAAGAAAGTGGGAAATAAAGAGAAATAAAAAAAAAGGGACAAAGAAGAGAGGGAGGAAAGGGGATAAGACAAGCTATATACCTAATTTACAGTGTTTGCGGAAATCGAAGAGGCATCCTGAGTAAGAGAATCCTATATATCTGGCCTAAGGTTCCCAGATCGTTTCAAATTTCAAAACAGTATCATTCAAAATGCTAGCTAACTTTTCTAGTTTAGATTAATTTAACATCCCAGCTATGACCATAGTTTTCTTATTGCGTGTGATACAGAAGTGAGAGATATATTGCATGGCTTTTTATTGGGATTTTTATATCCTTTAGTGGTAAAAAATAAAAAAATAAATACAATTATCTTTTCCTGTTAATAAAACATTTCGTTTTCAAACCCCAAAAAAATGTATATAGATATAAAATACTGTTTATCCTATGATTTGTCAAATCTATCATGTCAACAAAATATTTCTTGCACAAAGTGTGTAGAAATGATTTACAAATGACTTTATGTTTTTTTGTTGAAGTTTTTTTTTTCTGCATATTTTCAATATCAACAAATTGAGCAAGAAAATAAAGACATTTATAGTACCGTATTTATCGGGTTATTGCCCGCTCCCGCGTATAGCGCGCACCACTAAAGTTGCCCCGAAATTCCTGTAAAAAAAAAATGTATTACATTTTATTACTTACAGTTTTGGTGTCTTGCCCGGCGTCCATCGTCCGGTCCGGCGTCCGTCTGCGTCCTCGGTGGTGTCCTCGCGCTGTCTCGAGTCGAATCCCCGCTTCCCGCGCTCAGTTGTACTGCACTCGGTATATGTCGGCGGCTCACTTCAAACTAAGTACGGGAAGCGGATATCGGCGTATATCGCGCACCCACGATTTTCCCCTTATTTTAAAAAGTGCGCGGTATACACCGATAAATACGGTAGTTAAAAAAAAAAATCAACAATTAATTAGAGATACATAGTGATTCAAAGGAGTCCATTAGGAGTTAAATAAAAAAAAATTTTTCTTTCAAGTTTGCTTAGGGTACTTCTGTAAAATACAAAATGAGAAAGATATAGATACATTAGAATTACTGTATTTATAGGCGTATAACACTTACTTTTTTACCCTGAAAATAGAGGGTAAACTGTGCCTGCGTGTTATACGCAGGGGGCTGTGGAAAGTTTTTTCCTGAAACTTCCCTCTTAAAGTTAGGGTGCGTGTTAAAAGCATGTGCGTGTTATACGCCGATAAATACGGCAGCTACTCTGGTAAAACTACTGCAATATCAATTTTTGTTTACATGTTACCATGTCAAACTATTATTATTATTATTATTATACAGGATTTATATAGCGCCAACAGTTTGCGCAGCAGACTCCTGAAATCTACATGCGTGTTCTCTGCTGGAAATATGTAAAAGCAAGATACTTTTTTTGCAGATATTCTTTAATTTATGTTAACATACATGGGTCTTTGTAATTGCAATTGTAATGTAGTACATTTTTTTTACCATTTTAAAGTGAAATTGAAGGTTAGATTTTTTTTATTACTAAAATAATAAACATATAGTAAAGTATCAAAATAGAACACAAGTCCAGATGATAGACAGCGCTGATAGAGGCTGGTTAAAATGTCCAACAACATATAGCATTGAGTTCAGATGATGTAGAAAAGATAGAGCAGTGATGGATGTGTCTCAGGAGATTCTCAGGATCCTACACCTTGTCCCAGTTAATCCACCACACGTGAGGCACACTCTCCTTAGGTGTTAAAAACTCACCAGAGGGCCAGTAGTATCAGGCCTTATGAGAATATCTTTTCACCACACCATCCGTCAGCCAAGCAGGAGATCAGTCAGGCCGTGTACACACGACCGAGGTTCTCGCTGGAAACCAGCGAGAACCTCGCTGGAAGCTGCATTCCAGCGAGGACCTCGGCCGTGTGTACACTCTCGGCGAGCTTCCCGTCGGGAAGCCCTTCGAGCAGAAATAGAGAGCACGCTCTCTATTTGCTTGACGGCCCGCCTGGAAGAATGGCTGGTTGCCATTCCCGACGGGCGGGTCGCCGATTTCGACGGCCGGCAGGGAACCTCGACGGACGGAACGATGTGTTCTGCCCGTCGAGGTTCTCTGCCGTGTGTACACGGCCTAAGAGTTAAAGCTCCACATAAAAACAAATGAAATTCCAACTAGTGTAATTCCGCTTTAATGTTTAAAAGGAACAGCCCTTCACCATACACATAACCTCCGCTTACAATGCACGTACCATTAGTCAGCAAAGATGAGTCATATAACTACAGTTTTCAGATGGTATGAAAAAATCCCAGAAGCAGGCATGTAATGTCTGAAACCAAATGTCCTTCCTGGTCAGAAACCACCAGTGGAGCGCAGAAAACGTCACTTCCCGGGAACGCTGCATTAGCCCCGCCCTGACCGGTTTCATCTTCCAATCGACTTCAACTGAGGGCGTGGATTAACTGGGACAAGGTGTAGGATCCTGAGAATCTCCTGAGACGCATCCATCACTGCTCTATCTTTTCTACATCATCTGAACTCAATGCTATATGTTGTTGGACATTTTAACCAGCCTCTATCAGCACTGTCTATCATCTGGACTTGTGTTCTATTTTGATACTTTACTATATGTTTTCTCTATCAGCTTCTGGCTGATAGTTTTTGAGATAGCTGCTTTTCTCACATATTTTCCTTTTAGGATTTTAAGTGAATTTAATTGTTACTACCCTTATTATTAACCACTTAAGACCCGGACCAATACGCTGGTAAATGACCCAAGGTGTTTTTGCGATTCGGCACTGCGTCGATTTAACAGACAATTGCGCGGTCGTGCGACGTGGCTCCCAAACAAAATTTGCGTCCTTTTCTTCCCACAAATAGAGCTTTCTTTTGGTGGTATTTGATCACCTCTGCGATTTTTATTTTTTGCGCTATATACAAAAATAGAGCGACATTTTTGAAAAAAAAACACTATTTTTTACTTTTTGTTAAAAAAAAATCAAATAAACTAAATTTTAGTCAAACATTTAGGCCAAAATTTATTTAGCCACATGTCTTTAGTAAAAAAAAAAAATCGCAATAAAAAAAAATAGCTACCTAGCGGGAACAGCGACACTAATACAGCGATCAGAAAAATGATCGCTTAGTGACGCTGGCAATAGGGAGTGAAAGGGTTAACTAGGGCGGTGATCAGGGGGTTAAAACTTTATTAGGGGGGGTGGGGGGGCTATCCTGAACCTAACACTAACTGTTTTTTACAGTGCCTGTCACACTGACACTAAATGCAGTGATTAAATCACTGCATTCAGTAACACTGTGACAGGGGGGTGGGGGGGGCGATCACAAGGGGTTAATATGCCTATGTGAGTGTGTGTCAGTGTTGTGTTGGTGCACACTTACTTGGCATGTCTTCTCTCATCAGCAGCGCTGGGAAACAGCGCTGCGATGAGAGAATACATCATTTCCTCCTTCCTGTGTAAACACAGGAGGAGGAAGTGACAGGCTGGGAGCGCGCTCCCATTGGCTGGGAGCGATCGCGGGGGGGGCGGAAAACACGGACATCCGCCCGCAGATCCCGGATCGCTCCCAGAGGTAGGGAGACCCCCGCACGCCGCGGAGGGGGTCCCGATGGGACCCCCGAACCGCACTCAGGCGGGGACGTAAATTTACGCCCTTGTGCCTGTACGAGCCATGTTGTGGCCGTATATGTGCGTGCGGGGGTCTTTAAGTGGTTAATGCCATTGTTTTACTTACCTTTATAACATACCAGCATCTTTGGCGCTGAGATGTGCTTCTGGGCCAAAATAATAAACATAGTTACACAAGTCCATCCAGTTCAACCAATAGAAGCAAAAAAAAAAAATATATATATATATATACAATTGTATACCCACAGTTGATCCAGACGAAGGCAAACAGAAACAATAAAGCATGATCCAATTTGCTCCAGCAGTGAAAAAGATTGCTTCCTGATCTCCTAAGAGGCAATCAGATGATCCCTGGATCAACCTTATCCACAAACATAAGTATCCAGCTATAATATGTGTATCTAGGAAATAATCCAGGCCTTTCTTAAAACAATCTACTGAGCTGGCAAGAACCACCTCTTAACCACTTCCATACCAGGCACTTACGCACCTTCCCGCCCAAGCCAATTTTCAGCTTTCAGCACTGTCGCACTTTGAATGACAATTGCGCGGTCATGCTACACTGTACCCAAACAAAATTGGCGTCCTTTTTTCCCCACAAATAGAGCTTTCTTTTGGTGGTATTTGATCACCTCTGTGGGTTTTTTTTTTGCGCAACAACTAATAAAAGACTGAAAATTTAGAAAAAAAAAATACATTTTTATTTTTTTCTGTTAACTTTTTTGTACATAAGTATGTTTTCTCTTTCAATTACGGGCACTTATATGGCGGCACTGATGGGCACTGATGAGGTAGTACTGATGGGCACCAATGAGGTGGCACTGATGGGCACTGATAGGCGGCACTGGTATGCGGCACTGATGGGCACTCATAGGTGGCACTGATGGGCACTCATAGGTGGCACTGGGAACTCATAGGCAGCACATAATGTCACTCATGGGTGGCACTGATGGGTACTTATGGGTGGCACAGATGGACACTGATAGGTGGGCACTGGGCATGGATTGGCACGAAGGGGTGGCACTGAAGGACACTGTGGGGTGGCACTGATGTACTTTGAGGGGTGGCACTGATGTATATGTTGCCAGTTAGTGCCCATGTGTGGGCACTGACTGGCATCTTTCTTTTTTTTTTAACCTGTATTTATTTTTGTTATCCTGTTTTGTTTTTTTTTTACATTTTTTTGTCTTCTTTGCCCTGCCAGTGTGGGCATCCCTGGTGGTCTAGTGTGGGCATACAAGGGGGGGCTGCGCTGATAAACAATCAGCGCGAACCCCCCTGTCAGGAGAGCCGCCGATCGGCTCTCCTGTACTCGCGTCTGTCAGACGCGAGTGAGGAAGAGCCGTCGGCGGCTCTTCCTGTTTACATCGTGATCAGCCGTGATTGGACATGGCTGATCACGTGGTAGCGAGCCTCCGCCGGAGACTCGTTACCGAGATCGGTGATGCAGGGTGTCAGACTGACACCCCGCATCAGCGATCACCGCGCTGCGCGCCCATGAAATTGTGCCACGGTCACGATTTCATAACCACTTCCCGACATAAATCGCATTGGCCGGGCGGGAAGTGGTTAAGGGGCATGAAATTGTGCTGGACCATTTCCACGTTTGAGAACGTCTAGTCACGATTTCGGTGACGTTACGCCGCCACCACCGCTACGTCACCGCCCGGACATAAATCTGCTGCGGGACGACATTGGTACTAACCGGGCGGGAAGTGGTTAAGGGAGTCTATTTCACATTTTCACAGCTCTTACTGTGAAGAATCATTTTTGTATTTAAACATGTCATATGTACCTGCTCTGTGCAATGGTTTTGCACAGAACAGCCCTTATCCCCCTCTTCTGGGTCCTGGCTCCTCCTCTTCTACAAGTTCCCCATGGCAAGCTATGGGGACACTCATGTGTGCTTGCTCTCGGGCCGTGCTTTGTATGTCCATAGAACATATAGAGAGGGCCCAGGAGCCCATATGGATAGAAACTGCCAGCTTCTATGGCCCCTGGGCTGCCTTGGATCCTCAATTCACCATACCTTTTTAAAACAGTGCAACAATCAATGAGGTGTATTTAATAAATGCATGTTCACTTGAAGCTATGTTAATTTTGAATACCAAATATTGAGTAGCAGGTTTATGTATTTTAATGAAAAAAGAAAAAGTACAATTGTTTTGCTCATGATTGGAGTAATAGCTAAGTAAACCATGAGCAGTAGAAATTTAGCTTTTATTCATTGGAGCGCTTCAAATTCCCCCCCCTGAATAAGATACGACACCCCCTGTATCGTCACGATAGGGGACAGGACGGCAGAAGAGTTTGTGTGAGGCTGTAAGGACTGTTTACCATATCCCGATCTGTACATCTCGCTACGCGCCTGTTATATAGTGGTGCACTGTTATAAAAAAGTTGCATGCTGAGCCATTTTAAACAGTTGTGGATTTGTTGTCTCCATGTGGTACAATAAAAGTCACATTGTTACTCTTCCCCTTCTTTTCTCTTTAGTTAGTTTAGGAGGGTTTGAGGCGATTTTCTTTCTGTTTGTTGAGTATTTAAACCAACGGGGGAACCAATTTTTGAGGGGTGCAAAGAAACTGAAAAAATCTGAAAAAAAAACATTAATTTCAGCCTCACTGTGCCATCAAACGCAGCCACTGTTTCCATAAATTGCCACCACTGTGCCATTAAACGCAGCCACTGTGTCCATCACACACAGCCACTGTGCCTTTAAAACGCATCCACTGTGCCCATCAAACACATCCACTGTGCCCATCAAACATAGTCACTGTACCTATCAATTGCCACCATTATACCCATAAAACGCAGGCACTGTGCCCATTAAACACAGCCACTGTGCCCATCAAACGCAGCCACTGTGCCATCAAATGCAGCCACTGTGCCCATCAAACACCACCACTGTGCCCATCAAACACCACCACTGTGCCCATCAAACACCACCACTGTGCCCATCAAACGCTGCCACTGTGCCATCAAATTCTCCCACTGGGCCCATTAAATGCTGCCACTGTGGCAATCAACTGCTGCCACTGTGCCATCAACTGCTGCCACTGAGCCATATAAAATGCTACCACTGTGCGCCATCGAATGCAGTGGTTGATGGTGCTCAAATTTTTTTTTGGGGGGGGGGGTGCAAAGAAACTGAAAAGTTCTGAAAAAAAACCCATCAATTGCAGCCTCACTGTACCATCAAACGCAGCCACTGTTCCCATCAATTGCTGCCACTGTGCCATCAAACGCAGCCACTGTGTCCATCACACACAGCCACTGTGCCCATCAAACGCATCCACTGTGCCCATCAAATGCACCACTGTACCTATCAATTGCCACCACTGTGCCCATCAAACACAGCCACTGTGCCCATCAAACGCAGCCACTGTGTCCATCAAACGCAGCCACTATGCCATCAAATGCAACCACTGTGCCATCAAACACTGCCACTGTGCCCATCAAACACCACCACTGTGCCCATCAAAAGCAGCCACTGTGCCCAAACACTGTCACTGTGCCCATCAAATGCTGCCACTGTGCCATCAAATTCTCCCACTGGGCCCATCAAATGCTGCCACTGTGCCTATAAACTGCTGCCACTGTGCCCATCAACTGCTGCCACTGAGCCAAATAAAATGCTCCCACTGTGCGCCATCAAATGCTCCCACTGTGTTCATCAAATGCTCCCACTGTGCCATCAAATGCTCCCACCGTGCCCCATCAAATGCTCCCACTGTGCCATCAAATGCTCCCACTGTGCCGTCAAGTGCTGCAAGTGTGCCCTCCATGCTCCTCCATGCTGCTATGACTGGATGCCTGATAGGCATCCAATTACAACGCCCGTCATTTCAGCCAATCAGGTGACAGGTAACAGACCCGAGAGCCTGATTGGCGGAGAGGCGGTTCAGTGTTAGGAAAGTGAATATTCATTCGCTTTTCTAACACAGCTGGGTGAACTGCGAGCGCCAAGCATCACTGTTTACCTTTTTTGATGCCTATTAGAGCATATGGCTCTAATCAGGTGCTTCAAAAACACCCCCTGCTGCTGTAATTCAGGTTTCCGGCACCTGAAAAGTGGCCAGGCAGCTGAACAGGGGTTGGCAGTGGCGGCCATAGATAGTTTGATGGGCACAGTGCCTGCGTTTTATGGGTACAGTGGTGGCAATTGATAGGTACAGTGAACTGCAAGGGTACAACTGATAACCTAATTGAAGTATGGGCTGAATACTCTAGGGCTTGTCTGCAGAAGCCTGTCATTGCACCCATGACACACTGATCATAGGTGCAATGCCTTTCAGGCTCCTGCAGTAAAAAATATTAAATGTACGTTTTTTTTTTCTGCCAAAAAATATGTGTATTGATTATTTTTTTCTAAAAAGGTGAACTTGTCCTTTATTTTATATATGTTGTACCGTATCCTAACCGCTGTATGGTATGGCCACCATGCTGCACTGTGCTGCACAGTGCTGCACCGTGCACAGTGTTTAATGGCACAGTTTAGCACTATGGGAGTTGTATCTTGTCCAAGTCAACCAAAAACATAATCTTTTCACTGTCATCTTATGTCTTTTGGTAGAATAATAAGAAGGTATGGGAGCAAATGAATTCAAATAGTTTACATGGTTAGCTTTGGCTAAAAATACATCCTTGTATATGCATTACAATCAGGGGCGGACTGACAACTCATGGGGCCCTCGGGCAATAGGATATTATGGGCAATGGGAGATTATGGAGCCCCAGGCAATAGATTATGGGGCCACACAGTATACACACACACACACACATACAGTATACATACACAGTATACACACACAGTATACATAAACACAAAATGCACATACACACACACACACTGAAAAGGTACTGGAGAGACGGCACAGCTATAATCTTGGGATTTTTAAACCAAATGATGTCGGTTAGGGTCATTTCAGGGACAGATGTAAAAAAAACACACATTTTTACATACTGTCCCTGGTTTTACTGAGGCTGGCAACCCTGGTGGGGCCCCCTAAATGTACTAGCTCTTAATATGTTTAAAACGGAGCTCCACCACAAAAGGGAAAGCTCCACTTGTTCACACCCTCTCCCTCTAATGACATATTTGCCACTTGTTTTTTTTTTGGGGGAGGGGGGAAGTGTACATTTTAGTTAATTTCTAATATTTGTGTATACAGTACTAGGGTCCAAAAGCGAATCACCTTGGGGCAGGTCCACCGGTGTTCCTTGAGGTAACTGCGGGATTTCATATTTGACTCCTTTCATTTGCCACCAACCAAACATCAGCGGATTATCATAGGCTGGGAGAATTTGAGGCATTTTGGGGACACTGGACTGGGGCAAATGAGGAGATATAAGATTACTAGAGTATTTCACGGAGTCCTTAAGATGCAGAACGTGAAGTAAGGAAGGATCCTAAATCCAGGGTTGGTATGAAGGGGGCGTCCAGAGGAGGTTATATATGGGAAAGGAATAACATTTATTGATCGCCAGGTGGACCCAGATGGGAATTGTGGGATTTCCACAAGTTTCTTTAATTCTGATGTACACCACAACTTTGAATTGATTCTTATACAATGAATCACTTCAAATTCCTCTCTGCACCCTGTTATATTGCCTTTTTTTTTAAAGATTTTTAATCATCTCTGCAGGGTGATATCTATCTACGAGCAAAAAAGTTATTAAGATCTGTGGAATTTCTGTCTAAATCTGTCATAAGAATGTTCCTTTCCACAGATATAAAAATATCCAAATAACTAACAGGCTGTAGATGATATTCCAGCGTAAATTTAATCATGGAGAGCAAAGTATTAATCTTAGGAAACATTTTGGACAAGGAACGTTTTCATTCTATCTATACAGCCAACATCTCGGTTGTTGATTGTGGCAAAAATATAAAGAAAGTAGACAGTCGGCTTTCACTTCTATAACTTTTATACTTAGCCCTTAGATTAGAGTAAACATTCATGAACATTATTTACCTTATGTATTCAAGATAAAATACTGTGTGACCACTCATGATCAGTAACAAGAAACATATCTCTGGGGAAACGGCACGTCTTGAGCTGGAAGCTCTAGGGAAAATATAAAAGGACTTCGTTGCATAAACTCTAAAGTCGCATACACTCAATCGGTTCAAAGTTCTGAAGTTCGTTTTCATCGGTCCAAACCGATCGTGTGTAGGCCCCATCGGTCTGTTACCCTTCGGTCCAAAAACAGATGGCTTGCTTTAAAATTGAACCAATGGACGGCTAACCGATAGGTTAAAACCGATCATTAGTACGCACGGGCATCGGTTAAAAATCCACGCATGCTCATAATCAAGTCGACGCATGCTTGGAAGCATTCAACTTTGTTTTTTTATCACGTTGTTGTGTTTTACGTCACCGTATTTTGACACGATCGGTTCATGAACCGATGGTGTGTAGGCACATCAGTCCATCAGTCAGCTTCATCGGTGAACCGATAAAAATGGTCCGTCGTACCGTTCTCATAGGATGGACCGATTGTGTGTTTTCAGGGCTTTACACTTTGACAAAGTAAAAAGGAAACCCGTTCTATGAATGTTTGGAACATTTTTCAAATAAAGTTAAATTCTTTTTTAACACTTTGGGGCCCATGAATCAAATTCTTCAGATTCCCTCTTACGAGTAAAGTTTGCAAGAAGTTAGAAGTATGGGCCAGGTGGAGTCGACAGGGTTGTCCCTACCATAGCACTCTTAAGTAAAGATGGTGGCACCTACTGACATGAGTTCATTTCCGGTAAAGCTTTGTGTAGTGGGGAGGATATAAATAAAAATACATGTATAAATGCGATGGTGATTACTGATGAAAAAAATGTAATTGAGAAATTTACCATGGTTGACAATCTGTGTCATGCAGACAAAATACTGCATTAAATGTGGTAGGGGAGACCTGAAAGGAGAATTCATTATACCCCCTAGCAACAGTGTCTAAGGCAGCAGAGTTGTCCTTTGAAACCCCCAAGAATCTCAGCATGCTGAAGCTAAAGGCTGCCCGAAAAACAATGGTGCCACCCTGATGGATGAGAGTACACTTGAATGGAGTAATAGGAATGTGCTAAAGCAGAGTGCCAGAGTTGAAAACAAGAATGTGTTAATGCTGACTGACATGTTTGACAATATTTATGCATTTGATTAAGAGCGACAGGCTCCCAGTGCTAAGATTTTAGTAAGGAAACCAGCTGTGTTTAACAATGTTTTGTTGCAAATTGGTATGCCTAAAGATGAAATGTGCAATGTGTTCACCGCTCAGTCCCTCACAGATGGATCGGTCCTGTGAAGTACCATTGAATGGAGTATAGAACAATTTGACTAAGACAGTTTTGAAAAAAGTTTAAATATGATGTTGAAATAGGTCTCTGTATGTATCAGTGGCACGGAAGAGGTTTTAGTGAAAGGTGCGCTCACTGCTGTAGTAGAGATCCTTTCAAGCTGAAAGATCCAAGTAAGGATGAGCTCACAGCATACATTTTGTCAACAACCCATGAAGAAAGTTAAGAAGGAGGAGGTGCCAAACAAACTGGTGTTCATGGAGTGTTAGATGGTACAAGTGTGAAGATTGGGATCACCAACCCAGTTTATATAATGAAGGTAAGATTTTGTGACAGTTGTTGGCAGAGTGTCATGTGCCAGTGGAGTTGTGGCACAGTGTGGTTGCTGTGGGAGACAACCACGCTGCTGGGTATGGTTCCTCAGCAGACACTGCCAGGAAAAATGCTGAAAAAAGAAGGTACAACAGTAGCATTTTTTAGGTTGAGAAGAGTTTGTTTTTAGAAGGATTTCCCACATTTTATACCAGAGAATAGAAAGCTTTTTGACAACTGTATTATCCTCTTAGATAGGCTGCTAGGATGCCAGGCAAATGCAGTTATTATTTGGCTCCTCTGTAATCATTTGAGCAGCTATTGATTTCTTTAGGCTGTTCTAGATCTCACAGGTTGCAGCTTTGACTGATTTGCTTTGTTTTCTAGAGGTTTCTAGAACATAGGGGCTGGAAGAATCAAATGGGTAGCTTAAATAGTTTTTGTGCTTTGGCCAATCCCTGTGGAGGTGTGCTTGATAGGTGGCTAGTGAGAACATAAATATTCTGTGGTCTGGAGCATCCATGTTCTTGCCCTGCTGCAGAAGTTCCACAACCTCAGTGGGCTGCTGCCCCTTTCCCCGTTCCTAGTAGAAGCTGGAAAGTGGGTAGCTGTCCTGTGGCATTGTGAGTAATAACCTCTCCCTTACTGAAGAGTGTCCAGTGGAAGCCAGGAACCGAGCAGTTGTCCTGTGACATAGAGATGGCAGGTGGAAACTGGGAAGTGTTCAGCTGTTTTGTGACATTGTGAGTATTGATCTGAGCCCATGATTTTGGTGACTGTGTGCTGTTTTACATTTTGAGTGATAAGTGCCACTGTACCTCTCTCTCTGAGACTGACAGAATGACATATGCAAGGGAAATGGTTAAACAAAAGAAGCTGAGATTGGAAAGATTTGAATAATAAAATGGTAAAAGGCATTTATGGAAGAGCACCCAGAAAAATAATTGGGAATGTCTCAGTAGTAGAGTGACAGCGGAGTACAGAGAGAATCATGGATTGAGGTATGGAATAGAGTGATGAAAAGCAGGAATGTGCCTACATGGCAACTAACATAAAAGTGTGTACGGAAAGCCCTAAAAAGAAAACATCATTGTCACACTGTTCCCTATGCACTGTATATGTTCAGGTTACTAGGATGATAGGTACATTTAGTTATTTTTGGCTTTTCAGTAATCATTGGAGCAGCTTTGGATTCCAAAGGCTGTTCTATATTTCACAGGCCACAGGTTTGATGGTTTTCCCTTGTATTCTGGAGGCTTCCACAACTTAAGGCACATGGGCAGCTTAAGTCTCTGAGGCAGGCTTTGCTGGAGTTTTCTGATGTTCATCGAGAACCCAGGCCTATTCCTGATCAACTTAGGGGTGGGCAAACTTTTTGACTCTAGGGCCGCAATGGGTTCAAATATTGGACCCAGGGGCCAGACCAAGAGTAGATTTACGGTGTGTATGTGTGAATTAATATAAATGAAATTTAAATTTGTAACATTAAGGGCCAGATTCACGAACACTTGCGCTGGAGTATTTGGATATGCGCCGCGTAACTGTGATGATGCGCCGTAGTTTCTATGTGCCCGTACCCACCAAACTAGATGCGCCCAATAACGGGTCATTTGCGACCGGCGGAACGTTCCGACGCCAGAGTATCGTCAGCGCTTATTTTCGATGGGCGCATCAGTCGCGCCCATTGATTTCCCCTGCAAATATGCAAATGAGGGAGATTTCCCAATTCACGAACGGATTAGCACCATACGCTGGCTACATGCGCCGCGCGTATCTGGTCCGTCCGGCGCAAAGTTATTTCTACAAAAGGCTGCTTTATCTTTACTCCAGACGGTCACAGGTCAGCAGGAGAGCAGCTACAGCAGCGTTACCGACGAGAAGAGCTAGCTGAGCACCCCCACTTGCAAGGACAACACCTCTGTGTGCCAACATGCCAGGGGCAATTGTGGTCCTAGAACTACTGATGGGTCCCCTGGAACCAAGAAGGCGGCCACGTGAGAGGATATACCGCACTCGTATGAACCTCTTTGGCATGGGGGATGAGGAGGTGTATCGCCTCTTCAGATTCAGCCCTGATACAATACTTGAACTAACCACAACCCTGCAGGATGACATCACCAGCAAGACATACCGCTCACAAGCAGTGCAGCCACTGGTGAAGGTCCTGGCAACACTTCATTTCCTTGCCAGTGGATCATTCCAGCGTACAAGTGGAGTGGTGGCTGGGATGTCACAATCCTCCATGAGCAGATGTGTGCACCAGGTTGTCCCTGCAATCCTCAGACGCATGTCCAACCAGTTCATCAGACCAACCACTGAGGAGCTGCGGCAGAAGGCAATGACAGATTTCTACAACATTGCCAGATTCCCACGCACTGTGGGGGCCATTGATTGCACACATGTGGCCCTACAGCCCCCCAGTGCCACAGAGCACATATACCGCAATCGGAAGCATTGGCATTCCATCAACGTACAGGTGATAGCCGATGCCCAACGCCTCATATGGCACGTCCGTGCCAAACACCCCGAGTCCAGCCATGACAGCTACATATACAATCAGAGCCCCATCCCAGCAGAATTTAACCAGAACATGTATGGGGACAGCTGGCTGATTGGTGAGTGACATGGGAGTCAGGCATGACTATCCCCTCCCGTGATGCACAACAGAAATCGCACATGCATGACTAACATTATCCTGTCTTTTCCCTTACAGGTGACTCTGCATATGCACTGGGACCCCATCTAATGACTCCTTTCCGGAACCCCCAAACCAGAGGAGAGAGAAAATACAATGAAGCACACATCAAAACCCGTGCAGTGGTGGAGCAAACATTTGGGCTCTTGAAGTCCCGTTTCCGATGCCTGGATAAGTCTGGGGGGACCCTATTGTATTCCCCTACCTTCGTGTGTCAGATCATCGCTGCATGTTGCATTCTGCATAACTTTGCTATGAAAAAAGGCCTGCATATTGACATACGTGATGACCTGACCCCCGACCCACACAGTCCCCACCTGCCAGAGGACACCCAGTCTGCTGATGGAAGAGCAGTCAGGAGGGTCCTCGCCGTAGGCATCTTTGGACACTAAACCAAAACATTTATCACACAGACAGTGCACGCATGTACACCACTGATGTCCCTAGATCACACACACCACATCCACATCGCATTGGATTAGCCCAAGTCCAGCATGTAGGAGTTGGGAGCAGTAACGCCAGCGTCAAGGCCCCAATGATGTCACTGTCCATTCACACACCTTTCACACGTCATTCATACAGCCGTGGGGTTAACTTCACCACCACGGCCGAGGGTGACACCCCTTACTTTCAGGAGTGCCACCCTCTCACATTCACACACCATTCACACTGTCCCCTGCACTCCTGACCGTGTGCAGTACAAAAATAAATTAATAATATCATATCCTGATAAATAAAATAAACAAAATCTCATAACCTGAGCAAAAGAAAAAATAAACTCATGACCTGAGTATGTCCAAATCAAAAATATAAAACAAAAAAAAAAAAGGCCTCATCGGGGATGCCGGGGGCTTCTTCTGGGGGCCCCTCTCTGGCTCCGCAGCTGCCTGGATGGAGTGGGTGGGGGTGGGGGAGCATCTGGAGGTGGCTGATCCCCAGGTGGGCCACTCCTGGCAGGTGTGGCCTGCATGCCCTCCAAGGCCCTGGCTATCCGTCCAAGGTAGGAGTTGGTCTGGGCCTGCATCCGGAGCTGACGGGTGACCTGGTAGTGCTGGGCCCGCCGACTCAGCCTCCCCTGGTCCCGGATGGCAGCACTGTTGGTCTGGACGGCTGCAGTAAGGTGCTGGATATCCCCCTGCACCTCCCCCAAAGTGGTGACCACTGCAGCGCAGTTGCAGCTGACATCCTGCACTGCGTTGCTGAGGTTGGCAACGGAGCCCAGGCTGTCAGACACTTTCTCCAAGTGCACCGCTATGGCCCCCATCTGTTCCGTCTGCCTGGCGTGATCCCTCGCCAACTGGTCCTGTATACCATCAGACACCCCCCTGGTCTTCTGGGTCGCCTGGGGCCAGAAGATGGATGTCCTCGGGTGGAAGGAGTCGCCCTTGAGGGGCTTCCAAGGATGGGGGAGGGGACGACAGACGGCCCAGGAGAAGGGGAGGAGACAGACAACACTAATGAAAAGTCCTGCTCTGCCACAGCAGGATCCTCCACAACCACCTCGGCAGGTGTGGTGTGGCCACTCTCCTCCTCCACAACCTCTTCACCACCCAGTGGCTCAGGCACACGATGGCATGGGGGGGATGGGGTGGAATGCACGCTGACAGATGATGGCCCAGCTCCGTCATCTGTGGATGACACAAAGCAGACACATGTTGGTGGTCCCACACACTTGGCACATGTACTCTCCCCCCCCCCAAATGCAAAACAACAAATAGGGGATTATAAAACACTTACCTGTCCTTGTGCCTTCCTCCACGGAGTCATAGCCTGCGACCCCCTCCACCTGCTCCCTCTCCAGGCAGCGAGCAACCACCTCCTCCTCTGCGGTTAGGGTGACAGGACATGGGGGACCACCACCTGTGCCCCTCTCATACCTCCTGATGGAGGCCACCTTGTCCCTCACCTTGCGCCGCAGGTCATTAATTTTTTTTGTATGTCCCCAGCAGTCCGGGTGGAGTAGCCCAGGACATTGACCCTGGCAGCAATCGACTCCAGGATGCCCTGCTTCCTCTCCCGGCTGGTCTTCCGGCTTTTTTTGCCATGGAGAAATTCATTATCCCTCTCCATTGCCGAAATGATCACTGAGACCTCCTGGGCATTAAAATTCAGGTTCCTCCTCTCTCTGGGGGTAGCGGGAGCAGCCATCACAGCACAAAAGTATCTTCCCTGGGGTGGGGGGAAGCGGAACTACTTTTGCGCCGGAATGGCGTTTCCGCCAGCGCTTTTAAGCGCCCAGCGGAACGCATTGCGCTGACGTTTCCCAGGAAGTGGTGCCGACGGAAGTTGTGAGCATGCGCACAAGGGGGGCGAGTGGAGCCGCACTCACTGCGCATGCTCCGTGGATGATGCGCTGAACGTAAGCCTCTGCGCTGGGCTCCGCCCATCATTTACATATGATCACACCCACTTCCACTTGCGTCGGGTTACGCCAGCGCATTATCGTTACTCTGGCGCAAGTTTACGCGCAACTGCTATGTGAATTACAGGACTTGCGCTGAAAGGGTCTTCAGAGTAACGTAAATGAGAAGCGTTACTCCAGAGGAAAGATACTCTCATCTACCTGAATCTGGCCCTAAATGTTTAGATTCATTTAATGTAGAAAAGCATAATTTTTTTTATTTTACAACATTTTTATGCAATGTATTTCTTTCATAAAATAGTACCTTCAATTGTAGTGGAAACAGTGTTGTTGGTCTTTCTTTTACATGCAGTAACATGACCTACATGCACAGACATGACCTACATGCACAGACATGACCTACATGCACAATCACTGAACCCCATGCTAATATCTCATATTCTATCAAGCTGGGGGGAGTCCCCCACTTTGACAGAATATGAGATATTAGCATGGGGGTCACTATTGCACAGAGTGGCAAGACATACTTTAGTACCGGCTTTGGATAACAGGGATTTAACATTTGCTGACATTGTTAATTAAATCACTGACCTACCTCAGCACTGTCAGCAGCCAGCTGGGATGTTGCGTGTGGGGCGCCGCCGCGTCCAATGTGTCTGTCAGAGAGATGCATGCAGCCATTTGCCAGAGGAGGTTTAGGAGCCAAAGAGGTTTAGAAGCCGAGGAGGTTTAGGAGCCAAGGAGGTTTAAGAGACGAGGAGGTTTAGGAGCCGGGGAGGAGGAGAGCGAGGAGAGCTAGGAGAGCGCTAAACCGAGTGCTGAGCAGGGAGCTCAGCAGGGATGTGGCATGGTGTAGCTGCAGCATTTTAATTCCTGCCTGCTGAGCTTGCAGCGCCTATGATGGACATCAAACGTCCAGCGGGCCCAGGATTGGAGCAGTGGGACATCCATCATAGGCTCTGCAGGCTCCAGAAGGCAGGACCCGCAATGTCTCTCGGCCACACTCGGCGGAGCTCTGTGCTCTGCACTCGACGAAGCTCGGCGGCTGCCGTCATACACAGACTTGTTAGTCAGCGCTCTGGGGCGGATTAAAAGGTCCGACGGGCCGTAGTTTGCCCATTCATGAGCTAACCCATAGTCCTATCTAAGGATTTGGTCTGGAGGACTCACTGCGTGCTGGGTGGAAGCTGGAAGGTGTGCAGTTGCCCTGTGTCATTGAGCATATTAATCCCTTCCTCACTGAACAGTGTCTGGTTGAAGCTAGGAACTGAGTAATTATCCTGAAGTAGATACGAGTGACTGTGTGCTGTTTTTCAGGATAAGTAACAGCAGTAGCTCTTTCTTAGATAGCTCTTACAAGGGTCCCAGTTCTGTCCATTCCTATTAATCCTTGGCATAAAGACTGTTCAGAGAAGCCTAGCTTAGTCAAGAATGTTCTTCTGTTGCTATTCAGCATGCCTTGAGTATCCCATACCACTCTCATCCTTTACCCATCCCAAGTTCTAGAAGCAATAAACTCTTAAGGTGTTGATATAGATAATCTGGTTCATGGGCAGGCAGCTTTTACACCCCATGGTCTCCTTGGCTTGTAGTGTAATTTAATAAAATGTAGATTAAAGCACCACACCACTGCTAAAAGGTTCAAACATGATTTTATTCCAATAAAGGTTAGGGTGACTATCAAAAGAGTAGTCAACATGTTTTAGGAGTACAAAACTGCTCCCTTCACCATGGCTAAAATTAACATGAGTACATTTCAATATCTCCATATCAACGCAAAAAACAATGCAATATGCCCTCCTCAAAGTTGTTGGTAAAACCAAATACCAAACAGGCAATAGTATTTTTAATAGTATAAAAATTAAAAAGTCAGGTAAAATTGAATACACAACTAACAGACAAGAACCTCAGACAAATGTTAGAATCTGAATAATAAATCACACAATTTCAGTTAATTAATTGCTTTAAAAACAGTAATACATTGTTAAAAAAAATAGTACTGAATCATGATTAAAATATGCACCTAATAAAAATAAATATAAAAATGAATTGTATGCAAAAATCAGCACGTGTTTAACTCAAGCTACTTACAATGAAATATGAGTGTACGATCCCTGCACAATTTTTGCTAGCTTCATCAACACCATGTATTAAGAGGATAAAACCAAACATACCAATTGGTAGTGATAGATCCAAAGAAAGACTGTACAATAAGATTGTGGGTTTATCCTCATAATTAGGTCCATATTTTGGACCATTTTGCAGTAGTGTGGTGCTTCAATTTACATTTACATAAATTTGAATGGGCTGACTAATGTATCACAACCAACTAAACTTTATGCATGCATCATTTCCAGCAGCACATTGCAGGTTAGTACTCTGTTCCTTTTTGCTCTACGATTCAATACAAGTGCATGGGTGTATGGCACTGTAGTGCACCAGGATAAATAACCCCACATTGCACTAATGTGTATGTTACCACACCACAAGGGTGTGACTTGGCCCTAAGTGGAGCTCTGCAACAAATTCAGTAAAAGTCAGGCCCTTGTAACCAACTGAAACTAAATCAGAGGGGAATATAAGAGACTTTTTTTTTTTACTAATAAAGATAGTAGCATTAATTTACTGGTATCTGCTCATAAAGTGTGACTTTTAGTTTTATATGAGTTTAAAATAAAGTACAGGTTCACTTGTTTAAAACTCTAAACAGTAATACGAAGTTTCAATTCTTAAAAACTGTGTTCTCCAGACTCGTGAGCTTGTGTAAACATACAGGGCCGGATTCAGAAAGGCAGCGTGCAAAGTTGCGGCAGCGTAACTTTTCTTATTTACGTTACGCTGCCGAAACTTTACTCGCAAGTGCTGTATTCAGAAAGCACTTTGGTGTAAAGTTCCAGCGGCGTAGCGTAAACTGGGCGGCCTAATTCAAATACAGCGGGTAGGGGGCGTCTCCTATTTAAATTAGGCGCGTCCACGCGCCGAACGTACTGCACATGGGTCGACCATTGTAAAATCCCAGTGCACATTCTCCGAATTATGACAGTGTTTTCGACGTGAACGTAATCGACGTAAATCCCCATTCACGGACGAGTTACGCAAACGACGTAATCATTTGCAAATTTCCCGCAGTCACGACGTCCATACTTAACGTAGGATGCACCTGCTATGGGCAGCTTTATCTTTATGCCAGCAAAAACCCTTACGTAAACAGCGTATAGTGGCTGCGTCGGGCCGGCGTACGTTTGTGAATTGGCGTATCTCGCTGATTTACATATTCTCGGCGTAAATCAGCGGGAACGCCCCCGGCGGCCATTTTAAAAACACATTTAAAGCGGATCTCCACCCTAAAGTGAAGTTCCGCTGATGGGAACCCTCCCCCCCTTCATTTGACACCTTTCAGGGGAGGGGGGTGCAGATACCTCTCTAAAGACAGGTATTTGCACCCACTTCCGGCCCGCAGTCTCGGGCAAAAGACTCCAGGACAGGTAAGTGTCCTAATATTAAAAGTCAGCAGCTGCAGTATTTGTAGCTGCTGGCTTTTAATATTTTTTTTAAGTTGCCATCCACTTTAAGATCCGACAGTGTAATACAATTACGCCTGTCGGATCTTCAATGCAAACCGGCGTATCTTGTTTTCTGAATACAGAAAACAAGATAAGCCGGCGCAAAGTGTGAGTTATGCCGGCGTATCACTGATAAGCCGGCATAACTCTTTCTGAATCTGGCCCACAGACTTTTTTCAACGTGGCAATCTAATGAGTAACTGAAAAACGAGAACTATTAAAAACCCACAAACAAAAAGTGGAGATTTCCATAAGGTGAACATAAAGTGCATAACTTTTTAACAAAACACAGAATAATCCAGTAGAGGATTGTGGAAAGTCAATAGGCCTGGTCAATAGAGAGCAGAGAGCTGTCAAAATGTTTTTTGCTTCTTTTTTAAACACACAATAACAGCCCTGTATGCCATTGGATATACAGTGTACAAAAATGTATATAATTTCTGTTTTTTTTAGTCCAGTCAGTTCAGCATTTTGTTAGTGCTCTAGTTATCTGAACAAAATCATGCTGTAAAACAGAGAAATGGTTTCAGATTTGGAGGACTCTAAATTTAAAAAAACTGCTGAGATGCATGCAAAACAATATTGAATACAGTTTTGTAAAGCTGACAAATAACCAAGTTAACAATGTGCACTAAAAGATTGGGCATCAAGTACATTTTGTAGATTCATAAATTAACACTGAATTGGGGGGTGGGGGGGGCATTTGAAAGCGACTAGGAATTAAGCAGCTCCATTTGGTTGAGAACATTTTGGTGTGGTCTTCATTGTGTCAAATGTGTGTTTCCACCAATTTATGTCACTGATATATTAACCACTTCGGGTCCGCGCCATTGACAGAACACGTCAACAGCGCGGACCTGAGGCGCCGGGGTCACGCCTTTGGACGTGATTTACTTGTAAACACAGGGTGGCGCGCGGCGGGGAAAAACAGTCCCGACGCATCACCGAGGATTCGATGCGTGTACCCGGCGGCCGCGATGTCCGTCAGGTACACGCGATCGTCGGTGACAGAGCAGGGACGTGGAGCTCTGTGTGTAAACACAGAGCTCCACGTCCTGTCAGGGAGAGGTGACAGATGCTGTTTCTCTTGTACATAGGGAGACAGCATCGATCACCTCCCCCAGTCAACCCCTCCCCACACACAGTTAGAACACACCCAGGCAATACATTTAACCCCTTCCTCACCCCCTAGTGTTAACCCCTTAAATGCCAGTCACATTTATACAGTAATTAGTGCATATTTATAGCACTGGTCGCTGTATAAATGTCAATGGTGCCAAAAATGTGTCAAAAGTGTCCGATGTGTCCGCCGCAATATCGCAGTCAAAATAAAAATCGCAGATCGCCGCCATTACTAGTAAAAAAAAATATTTAAAAAAAATCATAATTCTGTCCCCTATTTTGTAGGTGCTATAACTTTTGCGCAAAGCAGTCACTTATTGTGATTTTTATTTTTTTTACAAAAATACGTATCGGCCTTAACTGAGAAAAAATATATTTTTTTTTTAAAAAAATTGGGATATTTATTATAGCAACAAGTAAAAAATATATATATATTTTTAAATTGTCGCTCTTTTTTTGTTTATAACGCAAAAAATAAAAACGGCACGGGCGATCAAATACCACCAAAAGAAAGCTCTATTTGTGGGGAAAAAAAGGACGCCAATTTTGTTTGGGTGCCACGTCGCACGACCGCGCAATTGTCAGTTAAAGCGACGCAGTGCCGCAAGCTGAAATTTCGCCTGGGCACGAAGGGGGTTTATGTGCCCAGTAAGCAAGTGGTTAAAACATATATTTATATTGATTTAAAAAAAAAATGTTGTTGTTAAAGTAATATGATAAGTGGGATTGTGGATACTAAAGTTTATGATTATTTGTTTGAAAGAATACGTTTTTGGGGTAAGGTTGAGAATAAGCAGGAGTGGTTAATTGAATGCTGGATTTATGGTTTGGGTTGGAGTGTTACAGTGAGGGTTCCATCCTGTATCCTTCCTGTATCCTTACACCTGTTTTGTCTTGAGGATTCCAGTGTCACTTTGCCTCAGTTGCCCCTGTGTGCCTTTGCCAGCTATCAACCTTTCTGCTCCTCCATGATCTCCTTTTGCTCACTTCACCCATGCCCGAAGTCTGCATCAGTGTCTCCATGTGTATTCCGAGTCTTTTTCCTGCACAGTGCTCCAGTGCACTTCTGCTTACTCCAAGTGATTCGTACTTGTCTCTGTGTATTGATACTCACTCCTTTACTTATTCAAACTTCTCCGAGATTTTCCCAGCGAGAAATAGATCTCAAAGTGAGCCTTGAAGAATATACCCTGACTATTACTAATAATAAGGAAGTCAAATTCCAAAGGGATAAAACTGCCCATGAAAATAGTTATGCATATAGATGGAACCAACCGTCGCATGAGAAATTTACTTCCAAACCCCCTCCATCTTCGAATGTTCCTAAAAATCATACCCAGGCACCTAACGTTGTTTCTCCTTCTTTTTCGTCTAGCACCTCAACTTTATACAGGGAACTCTCACAAGACATGTTCCCTAAAAAACGTAAAGGGGATCGCACCACTGCCTCCTCTGATTCACAGTATCGTACCACAGCGTCTAATTCCTCTCGCCGACCACCGGGGGTTCGTAATGTCACTACCAATGTACACACTTCTACACCTATGCCTGCTAGATCACTTGTTGCTACTTATTCTATTGCATCCTCACTTTCCACATCAGGCATCACCCATAGGCTTCTTTCTTCTTCCACCTCACGCCGTAGGGGGAGTGAACCCACCCTAACGACAATGTTTCCGCAAAGTACGCAATCCCTGGATCCTAAAATTGCACCTATTTTTTTAGGCAAAGCTACGGAGACGGTTCAGACTCCCTAGGACACCACCTTAGCACTGATGACACAGGATTAGACATAATTAATCTTTCCTCTGTCACCTTGACTGCTGAACAATTATTTATTCTTAAATTGGGATTTAATTTCGGTCCATCAGCCAATGTTGATTCTAATTTGTGAAAGATATACATCTCTTTGCGCGACGCTTGATGTTTAAGGTTATGTATGATCGACCTTCTTCCTCTCTCCCTTCTGAATCTGTTGATGACTTTTTTCCAATAGAATTTTCTGAATTTGAACAGGCCATGGATGATTTGATGTCCCTTTGGGAGGAGGGACACACTGATGATGACAGTGTGAATCTTGTTTTGCCGAGTTTGGTCGTCCCCGGTGTCTCCTTCCCCCCTCCAAAGTCTTTTAAACCCAAATTGTGGATCTTTGCTCCACTTTACAATAATCCAAATATCTGGGCATTTGTCCAACAAGTAACGTCAGAAATCAAAAATATGGATTTATCTAATATGAATGATTTCAACTTATCCTCAAGGCATCGGAAGGCACTTAGGCCTTGTACACACGAGTCAATCGATTTGTTCAAAACGGTCTGTCCGACCGATTTGAACAAATCTGTCTGCTGGCATTTTGGTTTGCTTGCGTGTACACATGAGCAAACCAAAATCCCCGCCAGCAGACAGCGCGCTGACGTGTCTGACGTGTCGGTGACGTTGACGCCGCCACGTCACCGCACCAGGAAGTAAAACACTTCCGCGCATGCGTCGAAATCATTTGGCGCGTGTGCGAGAAGACATGTCTGCTGGTTAGCATACTAACCAGCAGACATGTCGGGCGGACGGGTTCCCAGCAGACAGATTTCAAAGCATGCTTTTAAATCTGTCGGGTGGCCAAATCCGTCTGTTTGCCCGTACACACGATCAAATCTGTCTGCTGAAACGGTCTAGCAGACCGTTTCCAGCAGACAGATTTGATCGTGTGTACAAGGCCTTAGAGAACTCCAAAGCAATTCTGGGTTGGTTATCAAGCCAGCCGATAAGGGTGGTAATCTGGTTGTCATGGATGTCGGGGCGTATGAACGCATGTGCCTCGACATCCTTGACAACCAATCTTGGTATCGGCCGATCTCTAGTACACTGGTAGAGAATTTCATTCAAGAATATTGCACTATTATTTTTAAGGCTTACCAGGATGGTGTTATTGACCAGCCCACCTGGAGTTTTTTGAACACCATGTAGGACTCCTACATTTTATTTATTGCCCAAGGTTCATAAATCCCTAGTTCATCCCCCTGGTTGTCCGATTGTGTCAGGCTGCCAGGGGTTGACTGAAAATGCGAGTGCCCTGGTCGTCAAGTATCTACACCCTCATGTTACTTCCCTGTCATCTTATGTTAAAGACACCATTGATCGCCTTCGAAATATTGATGGCAAACATCTCCCACTGGGTACATGGCTGGTTGCACTCGATGTGGAAAGTCTTTATAATTCCATTCCTCATAATAAAGGTATTGCTACCATTCGAGCTTAGTTGGATGAACGTGGTTCATCTTTTTGTCGTTATAGTGAGTTCGTCCTTCTGCTGCTCTAGTTCATTCTCAACCGAAATGTTTTTTTTATTTGGAGCCTCCCACTTCCTCCAGGTACAGGGTGTGGCTATGGGGACCATTTGTGCCCCTCTTATGCTAACCTGTACCTGAGGGAGTGGGAGAGGCAACTTTTTTCTAATGATCGTTTGTCATCTTTGTTGCAACATGTGGTTACATGGTCAAGATACATAGATGACATTTTGATTTTTTGGTCGGGTACCAGGGATGGGCTCTGGCAGCTGATGGACGAACTTGCTATAAATGATTTTAACCTTAGCTTTACTATGGAATGTAGCCAATCTCATATACATTTTCTCGATTTGCAGACACGTATTGATAAGGAGGGTAGACTTCATTCTTCCCTGTTCTATAAGCCTTCTGCTGGCAATACAGTATTGCACGCCGTTAGTGTACACCCCCAACCCCATCTCAACAGCATCCCTTATAGTCAATTCCTTTGATTAAGAAGAAACTGTACGTTAGAATCGGATTTTGTTAAAGCAGCTAATGAATTACGCAACAGACTTTTGGTTAGGGGATACAGTCGATTTCTATTGAAGAAATCCTTTAATAGAGTTATTAAATTAAATAGAAATGATCTAATCCATTCAACTAAAACACCCAAACCAAATACATCTGTTCGCGTAATAACTAAGTTCTCTAAACAACATGGCCAATTAAACACTGTTCTTAAGAAATTTTGGCCTATTCTTCTGGCCGACAATACTATAAAAAAATACATCAAACCTTTCCCAGAGATCACTTACCGTCGTGCTCCTTCTCTCAAGGATCGACTTGTATCAAGTCACTTTAGTCATTAATCATTAGAACAACCAGTGCAAACGGGCACCTTCCCATGTGGAAGATGCGTTGTTTGCTGCTTCCTATCGAATTCGAGAGATGTACCTCTCCCTACTGGATATGTTCACAGCATCAAAAATCGTGTAACGTGTAAAACCATTGCCGTGGTATATCTTGCTCTATGCCAATGCGGATGCTTCTATGTCGGCAAAACTAAGAGACCGTTCTTTAAAAGAATCAAAGACCATATTTTACCACTCTTTAAAAGGCTAACTACCACCGCACTAAACCGACATATTGGCTGTCAACATGGATTTGATGCAAATATGGTGAGATTGTACGCCCTTGAGCATGTTTTACCGCATTTTCTTGGGAGTGATATAGATCTCACCCTGTTACAATTAGGCCGTGTACACACGATCAGTCCAAACCGATGAAAACGGACTGAAGTTCATTTTCATCGGTTCACAGATTGATGGTCTGATGGTCTGATGTGCGTACACACCATCAGTTCAAAAACCGATCGTGGTCAGAACGCGGTGACGTAAAACACAACGACATGCTGAAAAAAACGAAGTTCAATGCTTCCAAGCATGCGTCAACTTGATTCTGAGCATGCACGGGTTTTTGAACCTATGCTTTTGCGTACTAACCATCGGTTTTTACTGATGTTTAGGCGTCCATCAGTCCGATTTTAAAGCAAGTTTTAAAACTTTGGACTGAAGGACAAAAGACTCATGGGCCATACACACGGTCGGTTTGGACCAATGAAACTGGACTTCAGTCCATTTTCATCGGTTTGGACCGATCTTGTGTACGCGGCTTCAGAGACAAGATGGATCCACAGCTTAGATGCTATGAAGTATCCAGGACTCAATGAATACAACAGTTTCAAGTCCTTTTTATGATTTGTTTTTATTTGTTTTATATATAGCTGTGGAGATTTTTTGGAGTATGTCTGGCACCTATGTCCGTTCCTCATTCTTGCATATTTTCCCTCTATGTCCACTGTTTGTGTCGATCCTTCCCATCTCGGGATCATTTTGGATGGTATTTAGGGTCCCCCATTTATCCCCCCTTCCCCTTTTTTCTTATTCCCTTCCCCCTACCAATCTTTTGTTATACTTAAATTGGATTATATTATTTCTACATTGTAATTTTTCATGTTACTAATGAATTTTGTTTTTGCTGCATTTATTCATTGACATTTAAATCCGTTCAACAATGATTTTTGTTCTCTTAATTGTCTTTGCAGGATGTTTCATTCAAGGCTTTCCTTTCTGGATGCTCGTCCACTATGGATCCTTTTTACGACATCTTTTTCTGTGTGTTTCCCTTTGTTAGGGGTTATGTGAGCCTGCTTTTGCCTGCCCTTGGTTGGATGATAGCGGTGACTTGCTGTGCTCGTTTTGATATCTGAGCCCCTTTACCAGTGGTTGTATGGACACCCCAGGGCTGTGTTGCTTGTTGACACATTGCTCGCCCCTTCCGATTTTTGACATCTTCGCCTCCCCTGCATTTTAGACTGGTGGCGTGAGTCTGCTTGGCTCAGAGCGGTGAGCGGCTGACGTCATGCAGCCTAGCAATCTGGGGTTTGTAGGCGCTGGAAGGCGTGCACACAAATGCGCGTTGGCCTCAATTTGTCCGCAGCTGATCGGTGGTGTCAATCACCGATACAGCTGGTGAGCCTGGCTGGGCGCTGTTATTTCGTTCAAAACATTTACAGGTAAAATGCTGCCTTTATTGGGACTTTTTTTTCATTTAGCATGTTTGGATGACATATCTGTCATCACTGATACTAAGGAGGTGCCTCTTTTTACCTTGCACTGTATTCCCTTTTTTTTCAGGATTGGTCCCTCTTCTCCCGCTAATCTATCTGCTGCATTTTTGGCTGCAGTAGATTTCTCCATTTGATTATACTGCTAGTTTTAAAATCATTGGCAGTCTTTTTAGCGCCCATCCTATTGAGAGTTCAACTTTTCAAACTAGGTATGTATGGAGGCTTTGTTAGCCCTATATTTAGGGATAATTAGCCACAGATATGTTTTTTGTGGTTTTATAACTCCTAATTATCATTTTGAAATTTATTTTTCTAGTTTGCAGTATTAGCCCCCTGCAACCACATTAAAGGTTTTGGTCTGCTTCTGTTGTCGCTTCGATTTGCGGCTTTTTACTCTGCTTCTTGTTTGAGGTACGGTAGGTCGTAATGGTGGTTATCTCACACATTGGATCTATCTTGTTCGTTTATCCTTTTGAGAGTTCAGCTTTGTTATGAGATATCCTTCAATATAATTTGTATTAATTATTTGTATATTTTTTACTAGATTGTACTCATTATACTGATTGATTCGCATACTCCTGAGAAAGGCAACAATTTGCCGAAGCATATCGGGACTTTGTAACAATCAATGTCAATCCTATTTTATTCTTTGTGTTTCTTTAGATAATTTGTACTATTAATAAAATGTTGTAATTATTTTGGTCTTGAACTACAATTTTTTGTGACTTGTTTAAGGCACCGCTAAAATTCTCTCTTATTTCTTACAACCCTATATTACTCTATAGGGATGAGGTGCCGGATCCACTAGAGGATACACCAATCACTTCTGTTTCATATATATATGGGTATACAGTATGTGCACAATTCCACCAGAACTTTTGTTGGGCCCTTTGCTGATAATACTTGCTTGTACATTGGATGTGTGCACTGTTATTAATTATTCTTATATAAAGCTTGTATGATTTTCATACTGGTGCACATCTATATACTTATGATTAATGTTATATGCTGGTTGCACTATTGTATTTGAACTACTGAGTAATTTGAAGGAAGACAATCCCCTCTGTTCACAGTGGCCTTGCCCTACGTGGTGGTATTGACAACCTAACATGTTTTTGTAAGAAGACTCAGAAATCACTGGTCTGAAGAGGGAAAGAGAAAACCTTCTTCATGGTAAAATTGGTCTAAGCACTATATAAAATCAAGGAGCAAATAGAAAAACCTCCTTGATACCCTAGTGGACTTGAGGAATGCAGATAAATTACTGTCAGCAGGTCTGGTATATTCAAGAACCACAAATAACATAGTTATAACAGTTTTAAAGGGATTGTAAAGGTATGTTTCCCCCCTAAATAGCTTCCTTTACCTTAGTGCAGTCCTCCTTCCCTTACCTCACCCTTCGATTTTGCTTTTAAATGTCCTTATTTCATCTGAGAAATCCTCACTTTCTTTTCGTCTGTCTGTAACTACACACCGTAATGCGAGGCTTTCTCCCTGGTGTGGAGAAAGCCCCATTGAGGGGGCAAGCAGGAGTGTCAGGACACCCAATAACACACAGCTCCTTTCTCTATCTGCAAAGTAGAGAGTGTCCTGACAGACAGAAGAACAGGAAGTGAGGATTTCTCAGAAGAAATAAGGACATTTAAAAGCAAAATTGAAGGATGAGGTACGTGAAGGAGGATTGCACTAAGGTAAAGGAAGCTATTTAGGGGGAAAAAATTACCTTTACAACCCCTTTAAGAAAATAGTTTTTTTTTTTCCCCTGAATTGAGAGTATGGAAACTTTTTTTATATATATCATAACTGGCATACAGATCTACTTGTTTACTTTGTTTCTTCAAACTGAAATGTGTTTGTAACTTTAGGTCACACCCACTACCTTACTGAGGAGGATCCGGAAGTGAGAAATTCAAGACAAAGAAAAAAAACATTTAGAAGGGAAATTGAAGGAAATGGTAAGTGAACCAACAATGCACTAGCTTAAAGGAACCTATTTAGAAAACAAACCTTTACAACCCCTTTAAGTTTATAAAGCAGCATCTGCTTACTTGAGTGTAATACATTGCAGCTATTCATTGCATATAAATATCTATAGGGAGACTATGTTTATTAGGATTGGCAGTCCTCTTCGCCTATGAAATAGAGAAAAAAAAGTTATAGCTGTGCTGTCCACAATATGCAGAGGTATTAAAAGAAGGCAAACGAATGCCTGCGATCTGGCAAGATTACAGGCTTCTAATTAAGGAAAAGAAAAAACAAAACATGAAAGAAATGTGTAAATATAGATACTGTGGGCCAGATTCTGGTAGAGTCCGCGGCGGCGTAGCGTAATCCATTTACGCATGCTCCAGCTCACGTCGAAAAACGTTGTTGAAACCGACCTGAAAACAACGTGATTGTCACTTACGCAATGCCCTATTCGCGAACGACTTAGTAAAACGATGTAACCGACGGAAAAAGACGACGCTGACCTGACGCCGTATTTAACATGGCATGCGACGGAACTTCGTAAGCCTACCCCTCATATAGCAGGGGTAGGTTTATGCTTACGGAAACAACGTAAACGACAACGAGGCGGCGTAAAAACGTTCGGGAATCGGCGTATTAGGCTCATTTGCATAGGCAAATGAGAAATCAACGTACAGGCCACCTAGCGGCCAGCGAAGTAATTACATCTAAGATCCGACGGTGTAAGTGTTTTACACCTGTCAGATCTTCACTGTATCTATGCGTAAGTGATTCTATGATTTAGACGCATAGATACCCGGGGAAAAAAACAGATACGACGGTGTTTCCTGCGATACACCGTCGTATCTCTTTTGAGAAGCTGGCCCTGTATATACTCGTGTATAAGCCGACCTGAATATAAGCCGAGGCACCTAATTTTACCACACAAAACTGGGGAAACATATTGACTCGTGTATAAGCCTAGGGTGGGAAAATGCAGCAGCTACTGGGTAAACAATGCCGATCTGCAGCCTCACTGTTGCCCATTTGCAGTCTAATTGTGCCCATTTGTAGTCTAACTGTTGCCCATTTGCAGTCTCACTGTGCCCAGTGGCAGTCTCACTGTGCCCAGTTGCAGTCTCATTGTCCCCAGTTGAAGTCTCACTGTATACATAAATGCGATGGTAATTACTAATGAAAAAAATGTAATTGAGAAATTTACCATGGTTGACAATCTGTGTCATGCAGACAAAATACTGCATTAAATGTGGTAGGGAGACCTGAAAGGAGAATTCATTATATCCCCTAGCAACAGTGTCTAAGGCAGTAGAGTTGTCCTTGGAAACCCCCAAGAATCTCAGCATGCTGAAGCTAAAGGCTGCCCCAAAAACTATGGTGCCACCCTGATGGATGAGAGTACATTTGAATGGAGTAATAGGAATGTGTTAAAGCAGAGTGCCAGAGTTGAAAATGAGAATGTGTTAATGCTGACTGACATGTTTGACAATATTTATACATTTGATTAGGAGTGACAGGCTCCCAGTGCTAAGATTTTAGTAAGGAAACCATACCTTTCATTACTAAAACAGCGTGTGTCTCCCGCTGTGTAATGCAGTCTGTTTGGCCATCCATTGAAACAAAGCCCCGCCTCCTCCTCATCTGTCCTTGATAGAGGAACACTGATATGATGATGAGAAACTGTATCAGTGTTCCGCCTATCACAGACGAGGAGGAGGCGGAGATTTGTTACAATGGACGGGCAAACAGAATGCATTATACAGCGGGAGACAAACTCTGTTTTAGTAATGAAAGGTATGGCTCACTCGAGTATAAGTCGAGGGGGAGTTTTTCAGCCTAAAAAATGGGCTGGAAAAATCAGCTTATACTCGAGTATATACGGTATATGTAACTGAAATAATGACAGCATTATTAAAGAATAATAAGTTTAACAAAAGATATCATACATCTGAAAAACTAGAAAAATGTTCAAATTAAAAAGCATACCACTACATAACATAAATAGAATTGTCCAAACCATCTATTTTTTGCTTTGGTATAAAAAAGTAAGAAAATAGGACTTCAAGACGATTAGCAGTTTGTAAATTTTTTGTTATTAAGCTGCAAAAGTCATTATCGTGGCTTATGTTCATTTACTGAGCAGACACCTAAGGGCCAGATTCAGAAAGACTGGCGTATTTTTAGGCGGGCGTAACGCATCTCAAATGCGATATGCCGCCATAACTTAGAGAGGCGAGTACCGTATTCAGAAACAACTTGCGCCCTAAGTTACGGCGGCGTAGCGTATACGGGCCGGCGTAAGCCCGCGTAATTCAAATTATCAAGGCAGCGGGCGTGTTGTATTGAAATGAGCCGTGACCCCATGCAAATGAGGGGCCGAACGAACGGCGCATGCACCGTCTGTGGACGTATCCCAGTGCGCATGCTCAAAAAATTCACGTTGGATAGAATTGCCTAAGATACGTCAAACACTGCATACGACGTGAACGTTACTTACGCCCAGCCCCATTCACTTACAACTTACGTAAACGACGTAAAATTCGACGTCTGTTCCGACGTCCATACTGCCTCATATAGCAGGGGTAACTTTACGCCGGTCGTACACCTTACGTAAACGACGTATATCAATGTGCCGGGCGCAAGTACATTCGTGAATCGGCGTATCTAGCTCATATGCATATTTTACGTGTAAATCTACGGAAGCGCCCCTAGCGGCCAGCGTAACTATGCAACTAAGATACGACGGCGTAAGAGACTTACGCTGGTCGTATCAAGCTAGAATTCAGGCGTATCTTGGTTCCTGAATACAGGGCATAGATACGACGGCGCATCTTTTAGATTCAGTGGGGTAGATTCACATAGAGATACGATGGTGTATCTATTGATACACCATCGTATCTGTGAGATCCGACGCTCGGATCTATGCGGCTGATTCCTCGAATCAGGTTCCGCATAGATCTCCCTTAGAGCCGACTAGTGTAAGTGAGTTACACTGTCGGATCTTAGGCTGCAATCTCCCGCCATCCGCTAGGTGGCGCTTCTGTTATTATACGCAACGAATATGCAAATGAGGAGAACCGCCGATTTAGAAACGAACGCCCGGCCGTCGCTTTTTTTTTACGACGTTTGCGTTCGGCTTTTTCCGGCAGATAGTTACCCCTGCTATATGCGGGGTAAGTGCGGCGTATCCTATGTTAAGTATGGCCGTCGTTCCCGCGTCGAATTTTGAATTTTTTACGTAAGTCGTTCGGGAATACGGCCATACGTTAATAGCGTTAACGTTGAAAACAATGACGTCCTTGCGACGTCATTTGAGGCAATGCACGCTGGGAAATTTAGCCGGCGGCGCATGCGCAGTACGATCGGCGGGGGGACGCGCGTGATTTAAATAGTAAACTCCCCCTAGCCGCGGAATTTGCATTCCGCCGGGGGATTTACGATCCGCCAGGGCAACTTACGAGGCAAGTGCTTTCTGAATACAGCACTTGCCTCAAAAACTGGCGCAGGTGGATCGTAAAAAAGATAGATCACGCGGATCAAAAGATCCGCTGATCTATGTGAATCTACCCCAGTGTTTCTGAATCTGGCCCTAAGTGTTTAAATAGAATTGACATTTTTAGGTATAATATTACACAAGTATCAGCTGTTTTGAGAAATGTAGAAGGCGAGTCCACCATTTTTTCACTTCCCAGACCTTTCTATTGGCCCACCAGTATGGTGGGCTTCCACACTAGCCAATAGGAAGTCGTGAGAGGCTAGCCTTCACCAATGCTATGGATTGTTGAATGTTTCATTTCACAAGGGCCTAATATTGGGGCATTAGGATGCCTGCATTTTAGTCCTGGGGCCAGTTTGGTGCCAAGCGTGCTTTAATTGCTTATGAAGGGTGATGTTGTAGCAACGTAATTGGCTTTGTTTCTGTTTTACGAATAGAAAACATTAATGCAATGCTTGAGGGTGTTAGCTTTAGAAAACCTGATATCAGATTGTTCTAGCTTATGACATCAAGATTAGCACTTCCTACGTGTCCCTGCTGCTACCCTGAAGGAGGAATTATGATAGGATATTTGCTGAAATCAATACATAATTTGATTGAGCCTTTTTGGTTTGGTGTTCAGATAAATACTTTGATTCAACAGTGACAGACTATATATGATAATGACCTTTTTTCAAACCATATAATGAGAATATGATCTTCATAATGGATCTGTAAAAGCAGTTTAAAGCCCTTTAATTTGTTAGTTAGGATATTTTTTTCCAGTTCCACTTAAATTGCTCAGGGGCTCAATCTGCAAATGCTTTGTCAGATTCAAGTAACACTTGTATTATGTTTCTTTTGTACTGTTTGTATAAAAAGTGACATATAAACACAATAAAATGTAAATGTAAATGACAATTGTTAGCTAATGTTCTACAGATACAGTTATTTAAAAAAAAAAAAATTAGACCATACTTTGTAGGAATTAAACTCCAGTTCAAAGACATCGTTAAAACCACTTTGCGTCCAGACCTGACATGTAAAATCCTGCCTTTTGTTCTGCTAGAAAACTACTTAGAATCCGAAACAATATATATTTTCTGAAAACAAAGTCACTGGAAAATAAAATGGTGGGTGTTGGTATGTATTTATGTTAAAAAAAAAAAAAAAACATTTGCACAGCAGTTTATCAAATGCAGATTTTCAGGAAAAAATACACTGCAATGAATTTTAGTGCACACAAACACAATATACAATGTATTATGGTAAAATATACAAGACAACGTTATACCGTGTAAATAGATACCTAACATGTCATGCTTTAAAATTGTGCGTGAAATGCCGTGAAATGGCGGCAAACTACAGTACAATAAATTATCTATGGAGCAATGCTTTAAAAGCCTTTACAAGTTACCAGTTAAAAGTTACATAGGACATCTGGTGCTAGAATTTTTACTTTATAAGCAAACAGAGGTCAGTTTTTATAATGAAATCAATTTGCGGCTTACTCCTGGAATAAAACAGGACAGAAGACCACCACAAGAACAACCTGGCTGGCAGCTGATCAAAGAAAAAGGGCTAGAAGTCTAGAGGTCAATATGCACATACGGCACAAAATAGATGATTTATATGCTGTCCCAGATCTACCTGGATCAGCAGACAACGCCACCGAAGGCCGTATAATATGCTTAAAATGTTACTAAACTCACAACTGTAAAATGTCTCTGTATATGTAGCATAGCATGCTTGTCGTACTCACTGTGGAACTTATGGGGTTAATATTCTGCATTGTGTAAAGAGGCTGTTTTATCCTCTATGCATAGATCCTTTCCTTCTGCACTGTCTATCTGGGGAAAGCCAGGTAACACGGGCAGGCTGGAAAACCTGCACATGCTCAGTTGTGTATTTTATGCTGGAGAGAAAAATTACTTGTTGATCAGTGCTAGTTAGGTCACATGATATTGGCATCACACATGTGGGCATGTATACAGGCTAAAGTGGAAATCTCCTCCTTCCTGGAAACTCAACACTGGAGAAACTGTGCAGTTTATCACTGACCATAGTGCAGATCAGCCCAAAAGGTATATAGTAGCAGTATTTTAATGTAAAAATAAGATTTATAGGCTGTGTGCACTGTGGGGGGGGGGGGTGAACAACCTTTTAAACCCATTACTCTCTCTCTCTCTCTACTCTCACCCACAAGGTGTTTTTTTCCTGTACCCATCACCTCTCCAGAGAACTGTCTGAACTGGCAATCTTATCCTGCAAAGAACCCCTCATGGTTTTGCATAGAAACAAGGTAGTTTTGGGCCCTAGGACTTCCATTTCTGCCTTTTACCTTTTTATTTTCAAAGTTTTATCAGGTGTATGTTTAGGGCTTATCTGATGCCAGCTTTAGGTGTTAGGTCTTTAGACGACTCTTTGGACTGTGGACAGTTTCCTATTTTCAGTTTATTGTTCTTGAGTTTGATAACATATGTGCTATGTTGTCCATCCCTTAGCTGGACTGCTTTTGGGTGTCCTGACGGTTTCAGACTTCCTGTGTCCCTCAATGGACAATAACATAAATAAAACATAAATTTTGTACTGACTTTGTGGAGTCCAGTAACAGATCGAAGTCCTTCTGTGTTTATGGTGATATTTGTGGTATTACTTTAATCTTGTACTGGCTAACAGTTTTTTTGTCCATTCCTCCTGTAGACAGCAGTATAACCTTAAGCAGGGGTGGCAAACACAAGGCCTGCGGGCCGAATCCGGCCCGCCAGGCCTTGTGATGTGGCCCGCGCAGTGGCCCCCGTCAGCAGGGGGGATCTCTCTCATCCGATTTTTTTACATTGCTGGCATCCACCGCTAGGTCTCCACAGCCGGGCAGAGACAATGTCTCTGCCGGCCGCCATTTTCTTGAAGACCGCCGCAGTCGCTGCCGCCAGAGGTCCGAGGCCGGGCAGAGACAATGTCTCCGCCGACCGCCATTTTCTTGAAGTCCGCCGTCGCCGCCGCTAGAGGTCCGCGGCCGGGCAGAGACAATGTCTCTGCCGGCCGCCATTTTCTAGAAGACCGGAGAGAGTCTCTGCTGGTGGGGGAACTCGGCTGGTGGGGACTCGGCTGGTGGGGACTCGGCTGGTGGGGGACTCGGCTCATGTAAAGGGGGGACTCGGCTCATGTAAGGGGGGGGGACACGGCTCATGTAAGGGGGGACTCGGCTCATGTAAGGAGGGGGGGACGGGGGACGACTCGGCTCATGTAAGGGGGGGGGGGACGACGTCTCGGCTCATGTAAGGGGGGGAACTCGGCTCATGTAAGGGGGGACAGGGGACTCGGCTCATGTAAGGGGGGGGGACACTTGGCTCATGTAAGGGGGGGGACTCGGCTCATGTAAGGGGGGGACTCGGCTGATGTAAGGGGGGACTCGGCTGATGTAAGGGGGGGACTCGGCTGATGTAAGGGGGGACGCCTGATGTAAAGGGGGAACGCCTGATGTAAAGGGGGGACGCCTGATGTAAAAGGGGGACTCGGCTGGTGGGGGACTTGGCTGATGTAAAGGGGGGACTCGGCTGGCAATGCCTGATGCATGGAGAGACTCCGGGCTTGAACTGATTCTGCATTATGGTGAGTTGAATGATTTCATTTTATATTACAATGTAATATTAGAACTAATGTGCTTCGCACTCCTGAACCCTGCGCTGCGTCCATATGCAGCGCAAGAAAACTTGGAGACTGCTCAGACTGAACACTATGGTGGAGTGCAGATACAACCGGCCCTTTGAGGGCAACCAAACTGCTGATGCGGCCCCCGATGAATTTGAGTTTGCCACCCCTGACCTAAAGGGTTAAGACTTCCTGTGTTCTTGTAGACTCAATGGGCTCCAAGTAAATAATTTTACGGTGAATTCCAAAATCCTGTTTCTTAGTGTGGACATAGCTTGGCTCAATAATCAGACTGAATAACCAGACCAAGATGAACAGTAATGGCTTTTCAATAGTGAAAGTAATTGTCCTAATAAATAATGGAAATACTCAAATAATTAAGTTTTGTAGCATTCTAGGCAATTTTCTGAGAGAAAAAAAAAGAAAGATTTGCATTATAACATTTAATCCTCAAAATGTGAACATAATAACTGAGATCAGATTGTAATATATTTCTCATTATCCACAATAGGATATGTGATTTAAAAAGAGCCATAGCTGGGAAACATAAAATAATGTTTGAAATAGTTTAAAGCCAAATGCAATCCTCTGTACAAGGCTGTCTATGATTCACATGATATATAAAAATGCCCAATACCTGCACTGGCATTCTTGAACAGGCAGTTTCCTACAATCATGTAGAAGGCAGTCAGTAATCACACATAGAGTGTCCATACCAACACCAGTTAGAGCCAAGTCATGCACTGTAATTCAGCTCAGGCTGCCTGGGTGAAGACACAAGAACATGAACATATTTAATGTATCTTGATAAGCACTGGACGCTTTTTACAAGTTTGTAGCAGCTGGGCACTCCAAGTGCAGAATTGAGAGACAGATATGTATAATCATGGTTAGAAACCAACAGGTTAGTCTGATGAAGGATCAAATGCCTGAGTAGGAAGTTAGGAAAGGAAAGGGGCAGATACACTATATTACCAAAAGTAATTACACGCACATGAATTTTAATAACATCCCAGTCTTAATCTGTAGGGTTCAATATTATGTTGGCACACCCTTTGCAGCTATAACAGCTTCAACTCTTCTGGGAAGGCTGACCACAATGTTTAGATGTGTGTCTATGGGAATGCTCAACCATTCACCATGTGGGCGAGAAGGCCTGGCTCACAGTTGCCTCTATAATTCATAATGCTGTTTATTATTATAATAATAATGCTCGCCCAGCATCCCCTTGCCAGTATGTTAGAGTCAGGGCCGGCCTTTGGGGTGTGCGGCCAGTGCGATCGCACAGGGCGCCATAGCAACATGGGCGCCTGGCGACCGCACAGATTCTTTAATTCGCCCTCGTATTAAGTAGTGGGCGGGGGGGGGGCGTGCCGCACACGGGGGTGACTGAAGAGGACCTTGCTGGGTAGCATGGCGTGGTGCCGAGTGCCTGGCTTTGCAGGGGGGGTGCCGTGCAAGCCGCATCCCAGCCCGGGACCTGGCCGCAGTGATCCCCCTTCTCCTTAGGCAGCTCAGCGGTCTGAGTCTCGGCTGCCTGTGACTGTCTCAGTCACGCAGCCGAGCAGTGAAGCCGCCTCCCCCTCCTCCTTGTCTGTACTGTGCTGTGTGTGCAGCACGCGGCAAGCAGATTATCTGCTTGCTTTACAGGTCTGAAGGGGGGGGTTCTATCTGTATTGTGGGGTGGGGGGTTCTTTATTGTAGGGGGGTCTGCACTGTAGGGGTTGATCTGTATGGTAGGGGGGGGGTTCTGTATTGTGGGGGGATTCTTTATTGTAGGGGTCTGCACTGTAGGGGTGGTCTATTGTAGGGGGGGGTCTGTATTGTAGGGGTGAATCTGTATTGTAGAGGGGGTTCTGTATTGTAAGGAGAGATCTGTATTGTAGGGGGAGGGGTATGCACTGTACGGGGGTCTGCGTAACATGCAGGGGGTCCAGAACTGTTAGGGGGGTGTCTGTGTAAAATACAGGTGTCCGGGGCTGTGTAATGTAAAGGAGTCCAGTGGTGCAGGGTGCTGTGTAATGTAAAGGAGTCCAGAGATGCAGGGTGCTGTGTAATGTAAAGGGGTCCAGAGCTGTGGGGTGCTGTGTAATGTAAGGGGCCCAGTGGTGCAAGGTGCTGTGTAGTGTAAAGGGGTCCAGAGGTGCAGGGTGCTGTGTAATGTAAAGGGGCCCAGAGGTGCAGGGTGCTGTGTAATGTAAAGGGGTCCAGAGATGCAGGGTGCAGTGTAACGTAAAAGGGTCCAAAAATGCAGGGTGCTGCGTAATTCAAAGGGGTCCAGAGATGCAGAGTGCTGTGTAATGTAAGCAGCCCAGTGGTGCAAGGTGCTGTGTAATGTAAAGGGGTCCAGAAGTGCAGGGGGCTTTGTAATGAAATGGGGTCCAGAGGTGCTGTGTAATGTAATGGGGTCCAGAGGTGCAGGGGGCTGTGTAATGTAATGGGGTCCAGAGGTGCAGGGTGCTGTGCAATGTAAAGGGGTCCAGAGGTGCAGAGTGCTGTGTAATGTAAAGGGGTCCATTGGTGCAGGGTTCCATGTAGTTTAATGGGGTCCAGAGATGCAGGGTGCTGTGTAATGTAAAGGGGCCCAGAGGTGCAGGGTGCTGTGTAATGTAAAGGGGCCCAGAGGTGCAGGGTGCTGTGTAAAGTAAAGGGGCCCAGAGGTGCAGGGTGCTGTGTAATGTAAAGGGGCCCAGAGGTGCAGGGTGCCGTGTAGTGTAATGGGGTCCAGAGGTGCAGAGTGCTGTGTAATATAAAGGGGTCCATTGGTGCAGGGTGCCGTGTAGTGTAATGGGGTCCAGAGGTGCAGGGTGCTGTGCAATGAAAAGGGTCCCAGAGGTGCAGAGTGCTGTGTAATGTAAAGGGGTCCATTGGTGCAGGGTTCCATGTAGTGTAATGGGGTCCAGAGATGCAGGGTGCTGTGTAATGTAAAGGGGCCCAGAGGTGCAGGGTGCTGTGTAAAGTAAAGGGGCCCAGAGGTGCAGGGGGCTGTGTAATGTAAAGGGGCCCAGAGGTGCAGGGTGCCGTGTAGTGTAATGGGGTCCAGAGGTGCAGGGTGCTGTGCAATGAAAAGGGTCCCAGAGGTGCAGAGTGCTGTGTAATATAAAGGGGTCCATTGGTGCAGGGTGCCGTGTAGTGTAATGGGGTCCAGAGGTGCAGGGTGCTGTGCAATGAAAAGGGTCCCAGAGGTGCAGAGTGCTGTGTAATATAAAGGGGCCCAAAGGTGCAGGGTGCTGTGTAAAGAGGCCAGAGTTGCAGGGTGCTGTATAATGTAAAGGGGTCCAGAGGTGCAGGGTGCTGTGTAATGTAAATGGGCCCAGAGGTGCAGGGTGCCGTGTAGTGTAATGGGGTCCAGAGGTGCAGGGTGCTGTGTAATGTAAAGAGGTCCAGAGGTGCAGAGTGCTGTGTAATGTAAAGGGGCCCAAAGGTGCAGGGTGCTGTGTAAAGAGGCCAGAGTTGCAGGGTGCTGTATAATGTAAAGGGGTCCAGAGGTGCAGGGTGCTGTGTAATGTAAATGGGCCCAGAGGTGCAGGGTGCCGTGTAGTGTAATGGGGTCCAGAGGTGCAGGGTGCTGTGTAATGTAAAGAGCTCCAGAGGTGCAGGGTGCTGTGTAATGTAAAGGGGCCCAGTGATGCAGGGTGCTGTGTAATGTAAAGGGGCCCAGAGGTGCTGTGTAATGTAAACGGGTACAGAGGTGCAGGGTGCTGTGTAATGTAAAGGGGTCCAGAGGTGCAGGGTGCTGTGTAATGTAAAGGGGGCCAGTGATGCAGGGTGCTGTGTAATGTAAAGGGGGCCAGTGATGCAGGGTGTTGTGTAATGTAAAGGGGGCAGTGATGCAGGGTGCTGTGTAATGTAAAGGGTCCAGAGGTGCAGTTGTGTAGAGGGGTACACAGTAGTGACAGAGATATTGAAGGATGCAGGGGGCACAATGGGGTGTTTTTACATTTTATGGGGGGGGGGCAGATATAGGATCTGCCCCGGGTGCCAAATGCTCTAGGTACACCTGGCAGGCCACAGGCGGATTCTACCGGAAAGTCGGCGTGGGTGACTGTCCTTGCCTTGCTATGAGGAGCTCATATGCCTTGCGCACTGAGAAGACAAAGGAGGGCACGAATCCACAGAAGCAGGCAGCAGATGTAAAAACATTTTTCTGTAAGTAAATAATTTTTTTATAAGTGCAGTGTACTGCTTAATGTTTTTTATTTTCTTTTTTAAATAAGGTGTTTCTTAAAGGAACAGTAAAAACACAAGTTAAAAAAGACTTTATTGTAATTATGTTTGATATTTGATAGTAAATTTACAGGTAGTGGTATTATACCGTGTGATTTACTTTATTTGTGGCGTTATTAGAGAGTGTGATTTGCAGTATAGGTGGCGTTATTATAGTGTGTGAATAAAAGTTGTATTTTTATCATAGCTTGTAATCTTTTTTTTGGGAACTTAACGGAATGGAAGGCTTTAAATGGAGTCGGTATTGGAGAAATGGGTGTGGTTACTGAGGGATGTGGTTACTGAGGGGCGTGGTTACTGAGGGGCGTGGATACCAAGGGGCGTGGTCACTAGGGGGCGCTGTAAATCTTTCTCGCACAGGGCGCCTAAAGGCCTAAGGCCGGCCCTGGTTAGAGTTTAGCAAGAGTGCCTTCCGGGGCTCTGTAGCTTACACATGAATTGTGTACGAATGAAAACCCTGGCCCAGATTCACAGAGCGATTACGCCTGCGCAACAGGAGATGCGCGTGCGTAAGTCTAAATGTGCGCGTGCGTTTCGTTGCGCGGCATCCCCAGAACGAGATACGTCCCGCGTAATTTCGTTAGACTGGCGCATCCTTCCGCGCAAAAGTGCGCTAGACACACCATTGATTTGCTAGTCAAATATGCTAATGAGGGACTTACGGGGATCCACAAAACAACGTTAGGGCAGCGCAGGCGACGCAGTGTGCGCAACAGCAAAATGTCCTGTCTAAAATTAGAGCATATAAAAGCTGCTCTAAAAAGAGAAAAAAAGTCTACTTGTCAGATAAAGCAACACTGTTAGTGAGGAGCTCAGCAGTCACACGTGTTGCACAACAATCTGTATGCCAACATGCCAGGGGCATCGTCGCGCATAGCTATACTACTGACTTTAGATGAACAAAGAAGGATGAGGGCACTGGAGATGTTTTATTTTTATTTTTTATTTGCTTATATAAAATTGACAATTTAATCTAATCTAATACAATATTATTATCTGATACAAGCCCCTCACTCTTCACTTGATATATCACACACGCATAGACATCTTTGGCATGAGTGATTCTGAGGTGTCTCGCATCTTCAGATTCACCCCTCATGTCATCCTGGAATGACCACAACCTTGCAGGAGGACATCAGCAGCCCAACACATGGCACCACCCATGACACCCATGACAGCTACATATCCAATCAGAGCCCCATCCCCACAGATTTCAAATAGAACATGTATGGGGACAGCTGGCTGGTTGGTGAGTGACATGGGAGTCAGGCATGACTATCCCCTCCCGTGATGCACACCTCACAAGTGGCACATGCATGACTAACATCCTCCTGTCTTTTCCCTTCAAGGTGACTCTGCATATGCACTGGTACCCCATCTCATGACCCCATCTCATGCCAGCTCACATTATGCATCTTTGCACGTTAAACACACACATTAATCATGGCACAATGAGAATGCATGCATGCACACCACTGTGGTCCCTAGCACAGACACATCACATCCTCATCAAATTGGATTGGCACCAGTCCACCATGCTGGACTTGTGAGCAGCAACGCCACGCCAAGGCTCCAATTATGTCACTGTACATTCATACACCATTCACACGGACCTGGGGATCACTTCTCCCTGGTCCTGGGGAACCCTTCTCCACCAAAATAGAGGGTGACACCCCTTTTCCGGCAGGAATGTCACCCCCACATTCACACAGCATTCACAACACAAAAAAAAATAACCAAAAAAAATGACCTGCCAAAGCAAAAAATTCCCAGCAAAAAAAAAATCTATTTAAAAAAAAAAATCTATTTAAAAAAAAAAAAATCTATTTAAAAAAAAAAAAAAAATATATAAAAAAAAAAAAAATGGGGAAAAACAAATTAGTGCCCTCTGCGTGAGCCACGCCTGGGGCGCCCCCGGCCACGGCCCCGGCTTCTCAGGGGAGACTCATGGGGAGGGGTAAAACCGGGGAAGGAGGAGCAGCCCCTGATCTCTGCCCACCTGGCGGCCTGCCCTCCAAGGCCACGGCTATTCTGTCCAGGGCAGCACCAAGTGTTGCCGTGTTGGCCTGGATAGCCAGGGTAAGGGCCCTCACATCCTGCCCAACGCCTGCTGATGTCGTCTGCAGTTCGTTAAGGCAGGTTGTGAAAGCCCGGGAGTGGGAGTCCAGGTTCCCCAGCGTATCCTTGATGGAGGACAGGCTCTCCTCCATCCGCACCAATGTCTGGCTGACCTGTCCCAGATGGCGGGTCTGGAGGAACTGGTCCCTTCTCAGGGTGGCGGGCAGGAGATCGGCCAACCCCCTGGTGGTCTGGGATGACATCCTGCCTCCAGCTGATGCTTGTGGCCGGGGAGAAGGGGAGGCCCTTGTGAGGGGAGCCATGTTGGGGGAGGAGGGGGGGGGCTCCCCCTTAGGGAGGCCTGCCTGCTGCCAGGCAGAGGGGAAGAGTCCTCAAAACCCAAACGTCCAGTGCCTGACATGGACTCCTCCTCCTCATGATTCTCCTCCTCCTCATGATTCTCCTCCTCCTCATGATTGTCCTGCTCCTCTTGAACCTCCTCCGCGGACTCCGGCCTTGTTGGGGGGGCCTCATTAGGCTGCTGTCCTGGGGTTGGTGCGGTCAGGCCAGATGGCCCTGCACCCTCCTGCACATCTGTGGATGACACAAAACATTCACCGGTTGGAGGATCCACACACTTGCCACATATTCCCTTTCACCCCCTCCCCCACACATGCTACACACCTGATATTAAAAAAATAAAAAACTTACCTGGCACCACGGGCTCCGGACTTGAGTCAAAGCCGGGCAGGCCCTCAATTTCATGCCGATGAAAGGTCAGGGCCACCGCACGCTCCTCCGCTGTCAGGCTAATACGGCATGGTGGGCCCCCTCCTGTGCCCCTGGCATGGGCATGCATTCTGGCCATCTTCTGTTTGACCAGACGCCGGAGGTCATTGATTTTTTTGTCAATCCCAGACCTGGTCCATGTCTCCCCCTGCCCCGCAGAATTCACCTGGTCAGTGATCCTATCCAAAATCTCCCTCCTCCTGGCCGGGGTGGTGTTGGCACTCTCTGGGCCGTGGAGGAAACGCCCATACTCGCTAATGGCCCGGGCAAGAATCTGTTTTTCCACAAGTGTAAAATTCAGCTTGCGTTTTCTCTCACTCATCCTTCCAAAAAAAAACAGTCCCAGTCAACAAAATTCACGCACACAAACAAGCACAACCAATCGAAAAAAACACACACACAGAGAGAAAACTACTGAGCAAGAAACAGTCACCAAAAAACAAAACAAAAATACAGCAGGAAAAGAAACAAACACAAATATATCAATCAATCAAACAGTCTCTCAAACACTTATCAAAAACCACTTTCAAAAATCTACTAACAAACACTTGATCACACAGAACACTAATCTGACAACTACAAAACACACCGCAACGAACAGCAGGACAAAAGCACTTGGTTAAATGGGAAGGGACAAAGGGATGTACTTTTGCAAAGGAAGTGCGTTTGTGTGTGTCTATTTATACTGTTTGCGTAGTTCACAACGTTGCCCTAGTCCATTTCCAATTTCACTGATTGCGCCGCTCCCGAGTTGTGAGCATGCGCACAGCGGAGCTGACATGGTCTCCTTCAAGCGCGCATGCGCGAGCCGGCCGGCCCTTCATTTGCATGGGGTCACGGCTCATTTCAATGTAACACGCCCACGTCCTTCCCAATTTGTATTACTCCTCCTTATGCCTCTGAAAAAACGTTACGTATGCGCAATTTCCTGCGCAAAAGCTATGAGAATACGGTGATTACGCGGCAAAATTGCGCAAGTCTAAGGTAAAGGCGGTGCGCTACGCCGGTCCAATAATGCGCAGATGTACGTGAATCTGGGCCCCTGTTTTTACTGCATACTGTTAGACAGGACAATTTGGTAGGTTAGCAGGCTGGTCGGTAAGTTGAGCCAGGAATTTATTTGGTTTTGTTTTGCCTGTGTTGCCCTTCCATGTGCTCCTTGCTGCAAAGGCCAATTACTATGGGGGCAGTGACTATTTGTTTGCAAATATTGTTTGTTGAAATATTGGTGAATGGACACCTTTGCTGCTATATGCTGGGTATTCAGTGAATCCCTGTGCCCTTTAAGGAGGGGGGCTCCCTCCAGTCTCACCTGCCCCCTGCCTATCCATTATAATGTATGTGCTCCTACTGCGGAAGGCTCTCAAAATTTAGAGCTAGAACTACAGATACCAGGGTGCCAAGACGGGGCTCTATAGCTTACGCATGTATTTGCAAATGTGTGCAGACTAAATCCCTGTTTTTAACGCATACTGTTAGACAGGACAATCTGGTTGGTTAGCAGGCTGGTCGGTAAGTTGAGCCAGGAATTTATTTGGTTTTGTTTTGCATGCGTTGCCCTTCCATGTGCTCCTTGCTGCAAAGGCCAGTTATAGGCAGGCCCGGACTGGGACAAAAAATAGGCCCGGGCATTTTAGACTGAGCAGCCCAGGGGGGGGAGGGGCACAGCAGGGGTTAATGACAGGATGTGAGGTGAGATAAAAAAGATAGATTGAAAGATTAAGATAGAAAGAAAGGAAGATATATAGATAGATAGATCGATAGATAGATCGATAGATAGATAGATAGATAGATAGATAGATAGATAGATAGATAGATAGATAGATAGATAAAAAAGATAGATACAGATAGAAAGAAGGGAAGGAAGGAAGATAAAGAAAGATAAAAGATAGAAAGAAATAAGGGGAGGAAGGAGGATAGATAGATATAGATAAGAAGGAAGGAAGATAAAGAAAGAAAGATAGATAAAGATAGAAAGAAAGAAGGGAAGGAAGGAAGATAGATAAATAGATATAGATAGAAATGAAGGAAGATGGATAAAGAAAGAATGAATAATATAGAAAGAAAGAAGGGAAGGAAGATAGATAAATGAATAATGAAAAAATAGAAAGAAAGAAGGGAAGGAAGATAGATAGATAGAGAAAGAAAGATAGATGAAGATAGAAAGCAAGAAGGGACGATAGATAAAGATAGATAGAAAGAAAAAAGGGAGGGAAGATCGATAAAGAAATAAAGATAGATAAATATAGAAAGAAGGGAAGAAGGAAGGAAGGAAGGAAGGAAGATAGATAGATAGATAGATAGATAGATAGATAGATAGATAGATAGATAGATAGATAGATAGATAGATAGATAGGAAGAAAGGAAGATATATAAAGAAAGAAAGATAGATAAATATAGAAAGAAAGAAGGGACGGGAGAAAGATAGATACAGATAGAAAGAAAGAAGGGAAGGAAGGAAGATAGATAGAGATAGATAGATAGATAGACATGAAGGAATATGGATAAAGAAAGAATGAATAATATAGAAAGAAAGAAGAGAAGGAAGATAGATAGATCGATAGATAGATAAAGATAGAAAGCAAGAAAGATAGATAGATAGATAGATAGATAGATAGATAGATAGATAGATAGATAGATAGATAGATAGATAGATAGATAGATAGAGAAATATAAAGATAGAAAGAAAGAAGGGAAGGACGGAAGATAGATAAAGAAATAAAGATAAAGATAGAAAGAAGGGAAGGAAGGGAGATAGATACAGAAAGAAAGGTAGATAAAGAAAGGAAGGAAGATAGATAAAGATAGAAGATAGTAAGGAAGGAAGATAGATAAAGATAGAAAAAAAGAAGAGAAGGAAGGAAGATAGGTAGATAGATCTAGATAGATAGATACAAATATATAGATATATAGAAAGGAAGGAAGATAGATAAAGATAGAAAGAAAGAAGATAGATAGATAGACAGTGGCAGTGCATCTATAGAGGGCGCTCCCTCTGGCTCAGCCGCCCCCTCTGGCTCAGCCGCGACAATGGGCACAGTGGCGACAATGGGCACGCTGGCATCAATGGGCACGCTGGCATCAATGGGCACAGTGGCATCAATGGACACAGTGGCGACAATGGGCACAGTGGCAACAATTAACGGGCACAGTGGCATCAATTGGCACAGTGGCGACAATTAAAGGGCACAGTGGCTGCGTTTTTGATGGCATGGCACAGTGGCTGCGTTTGATGGCATGGCACAGTGGTGACAATTGATGGCACAGTGGCTGTGTTTGATGGCATGGCACAGTGGTGACAATTAAAGGGCACAGTGGCTGCGTTTGATGGCATGGCACAGTGGCTGCATTTGATGGCATGGCACAGTGGTGACAATTGATGGCACAGTGGCTGCGTTTGTTGGCATGGCACAGTGGTGACAATTGATGGCACTGTGGCTGTGTTTGATGGCATGGCACAGTGGTGACAATTGGTGGCACAGTGGCTGTGTTTGATGGCATGGCACAGTGGCTGCGTTTGATGGCATGGCACAGTGGTAACAATTGATGGCACAGTGGCTGCGTTTGATGGCATGGCACAGTGGTGACAATTGATGGCACAGTGGCTGCGTTTGATGGCATGGCACAGTGGCTGCGTTTGATGGCCCAGTGGCTGCATTTTAAGGGCACAGTGAGGCTTAATAGCCACCGGGGGCCGTTCGTGGGCCACGAGGGCCGTTCGCGGGCCGCAATCGCCCCCCAGGCCGTGAGGGCCGTTCGCTGCCACAACTGGCCCGCGGGCCGCCGCGGCCCACCGGGCATTTGCCCGGTCTGCCCTATGGCCAGTCCGGGCCTGGTTATAGGTGAGGGCAGTGGCTATTTGTTTGTACTATTGACCCAAATATGTTCCTGCCCATATGTGGTCAATAACCTCACTGTATATATCGGCCACCTCTTTGTTTATGTTCACTTGTCAGACCGGAAACTGTCATTCAGTTGCTGAAGCAGATTGTGTTGCCGTTTTGTGTGTTTTTTCTTTGGTGGGTTGGCAAGCATCTTTCTTGATTGACAATGAATTTAAAACATGGGTACTTTTTTTTTTCTAAGGACCCATCAAACTCTGTGGGCCAGATTCTCATATGAGATACGATGGTCTATCTCCATATATGCCGTCGTATCTCTGTTTTTTTTGCTGGTTATCAGTAACGCATAGATTTTGCTTAGATCCGACTTGCGTAAGTCACTTACACTGTCGGATCTAAGTTGCAATGTTACGCTGGCCACTAGGTGGCGTTCCCATCGATTTCTGCATCGAATATGCAAATGAGCATGATACGCCGATTCCCGAACGTATTTGCGTGCCGTCGTCGTAGTTTACGTAGTTTGCGTAAGCGTAAGGTTACTGCTGCTATATGAGGGGTAACCTTGCTTAGGTCCGGAGTACGCCATGTTAAGTATGGACGGCAGGACAGCGTTGTTTTTTTCCGTCATTTGGGCCGTTTGCGTAACTCATCGCGAATAGGGCTCTGCATTAATTACGTAGACGTCTAAACCAATGTATTTGCGGTGTACTATGGAGCATGCGCACTGGGCTACGTTTACGGCCGGCGCATGCACAGTTTGTTCGGCAAGCTTAATTTAAATACAAGCCTCCCCCTTTGAATTACGCGGGGATACTCCGGGCCATTTACACTACGCCGCCGCAAATTACAGAGCAAGTGCTTGGAGAATACGGCCCTTGCTCTTGTAAGTTGCGGCAGCATAGTGTAAATAACATACGCTAAGCCACCAGATATGAGAATCTGGCCCTGTGTGTTTACTTATCTTACATTTTGTGAATGAGCATTCATTTATTCAGGTGGTGGGGAGTCACTAAAAGACAGTATAAAGGAATAGTAATGATAAAAAAAAAAAACACTTGTGGGTTTAACTAATCATTTATTTTTGTATAATTCTTCTTGTAGGGGCGTGGCATGGTGTGTGTCCTATGCCTACATACTTTTGCTATTAGGTGTCCCTCGTTCCCATCTCAAAAATGTGGGAGGTATACTGTTGTAAAAAATTGTAGTGCAATGCAAAGCAATTTTTTGTGTGCGTGTGGTTGGCGCAGGTGGAATATCCAGTGGTTAGTGGGTGGGTGTGCAGCAATTCAGAAAAAACTGGGTCAGGTTACCAATCTGGTATCCTGTTCCAAGTGGATATGGGGTGTGTGGTGAAAATTGCGCTTCCCTATATTGGTATTACTAGGCGATTTACCTTCTATCGCCACTAGGTGGTGCGTTTCCCTACAAAGGTAATCCACTCCTCTGTGTTCAAATATGTAGTACAAAATATATAAATATATACTTACATTTACAAAAAACTTGAAAAACGTGAAAAAAACGTATCAGCTAATACATTAAGAAAACTTATATCTCTAATTGTACATAAGTCAAAAATTCCATGGGTAAAAAGTTCTTATAAAGTTCATATAGTGGATGGTCCAATTATTCCCTCTTGTGTAATTGGGTGTACTTATGCCGGTGTGTTTCTCTAAGGTGTAAACAGGTTGTTACCAAACCGTCACCATTTAGTGGTATCCCGTCACCTTAAGAAATGCTCACTCACCAGATATCATGTCAACCAGGGCCTATGGTTCATTCATCAGGATAACCACTCTTATTTGGGCTTTCTTCTACTGTCAGATATTTCGTCCTCTCCTGTGAAAGCTCACATACAAAGAATGGTGTTCCACATGGTGTAGTATATTAAAATAGTATTTATTGAATAAAAACAGGTAAAACTTTGATTGCGAAACGTAGAGGCTGCTGAACGACACAGGCTGTAAGACAGTTGGGAGACTACAAGGAACACGGCTTTGTTTACCTACCTACAGTTTATGCATACACGGTTGGAGAAACTTGGTGCCGGTACATAGGCACAACCAAATGTGAGTGCAAATTTTACCTGTTTTTATTCAATAAATACTATTTTAATATACTACACCATGTGGAGCACCATTCTTTGTATGTGAGCTTTCACAGGAGAGGACGGCATTCCACATTGGAAATATCTGACAGTAGAAGGAAGCCCAAATAAGAGTGGTTATCCTGATGAATGAACCATAGGCCCTGGTTGACATGATATCTGGTGAGTGAGCATTTCTTAAGGTACCACTAAATGGTGACGGTTTGGTAACAACCTGTTTACACCTTAGAGGAACACACCGGCATAAGTACACCCAATTACACAAGAAGAGGGAATAATTGGACCATCCACTATATGAACTTTATAAGAACTTTTTAACCATAGAATTTTTGACTTATGTACAATTAGAGATATACGTTTTCTTAGTGTAATACCTGATAAGGTTTTTTTCACGTTTTTCACGGTTTTTGTAAATGTATTTATATATTTATATATTTTGTACTACATATTTGAACACAGAGGAGTGGATTACCTTTGTAGGGAAACGCACCACCTAGTGGCGATAGAAGGTAAATCGCCTAGTAATACCAATATAGTGAAGCGCAATTTTCACCACACACCCCAATGCAAAGCAATGCAGTTTATGGTAAATGCATAGTTCAAAGTTTAAAATGGAGAAAAAAAAAACATATCAGCACAATTCAAAGAAGCAACCCGTGCTAGAATGCACATTATGTGCACGGTAAGGCACGGGCCAGGAACGAACCCTGCAAGGTATTTTTGACATTTCCTTCCAGTACTTCTGCATAAACAACGTTAGGATTTGTTTTTTGTTTTTTGTGCTCAAACTGGTTAATCTAAAGCAGCAAAAATTTTTTTTTACAATTATTAAAAAATCCACTGTTGTTATGTTGAAGTTTACTCTTTATCTCTAATTGTAGTGCAACAAATGACCAGCAGAGGGAGCAGGGGTGCTTTCAAACTGTAGAAAGGATTCAGGAAAGAAAAAAGAAACCTGGATTGAAAATGTAAAATATGTGCAAGCTTTGATATTATCCGTTCCTGAAATATATGTGTTTTTTATTTATTTATTGTGCTTTCAGGTACTTCTTCTTCTTTCCTTTGCGTAGGTAAATACATATAGAAACAGTTAAACTGATAGAAAATTACCTGTTTATGTGAATAAAAACAGAACAAATCAGATGTCATAGAGGCATGCAAAATATAAACTGAAAATATAAATACAAAAATTAATTTATAAGTTTTCAAAATTAATAGTTAAAAAAAATCTACAGTCAGAGCTGGAATTTTTTTTAAATACTTTAAAAAATCTATAAATATTAAAAGGTGAGCGGTGAAGTAAGAATAAGAAATGATTTTGTATTGATGGAAAGATTGGTCAGACTGGTCACCTTGCTCCTTAACCTGCTCTTTATTGCCGAAACAAGTGACTTGTAGCCCTGTAATGCACTGCTGGTCTGATGCCAGGAAGGTTATCATCCACTGAAGCATGACAGCTTTGGCACCATTATATGTAAGATAATTATACAAAAAACTGGAAGAATAAAATGACTGTTCGCCTACATTAGCTAAAGACACTGCGTATCGATTTTTCATTATAGTCAGACAGAAATGGAAACTTTCTCCCCCATCCCCTATCATAATGAAGGAAATTTAAATTAGACAACCAAAGCGGAAAGTGTCTGATGCGCATATTAAAAAAAAAAAAAAAAAAAAAAGAGATCCAAGTAACGGCGCTCTTCATCAGATTTGTGCTCCAATTTGCAAACAAATTCAGTTGATCGATAGCAGCATCAGAGTCACCCACAGAGGTTAACGAAATACATTGTCTTTTAATTATGGCTCTTCTATTCAGACAAAACTACCTTCATTATAAGTTTCAGATCAGATGCAAGATTAAAACCTTATGGGAAAAAAGACAAGCAGGCTTATTTAATATTACCGTACCAACAGTAAGTGTGTGCAGTAACCCAAAGCAACCAATCAGAACACCTTGCTTTCTCGAGTTGCTTTTTACCAGTCTAGGGATTGATCATTTCTGACTGGTTGCTGTGGATTAAAAATTATTTTTTTATTGTACTGTTACGCCACGTACACACGATCAGTCCATCAGTCCGAAGGACTGTTCTCATTGGTTAACCGATGAAGCTGACTGATGATCAGTCGTGCCTACACACCATCGGTTAAAAAAACGGTCGTGTTAGAATGCGGTGACGTAAAACACGACAACGTGCTGAAAAAAATGAAGTTCAATGCTTCCAAGCATGTGTCGACTTGATTCTGAGCATGCGCAAGTTTTTAACCGATGGTCGTGCCTACTAATGATCGGTTTTGACCTATGGGTTAGGCGTCCATCGGTTACATTTTAAAGCAAGTTGGCTTTTTTTTAACCGAAGGTTAATTAACCGATGGTGCCCACACACAATCGGTTTTGACCAATAAAAAACGGTCCATCAGACCGTTGTCCTCTGGTTAACCGATCGTGTGTGCGCGGCCTTATAGGTGTAAATTCATGGGGCACTGGCAAAACATGAACTTAGATCTCCTTAACTGTTGTTAAAAAAAAAAAAAGACTGTCAAATTTAACCTTTAAAATAGTACTAAACCCTCAGTGTCTTTTTTAACTCATTACCTTGAATACATTAAAATAAGCATCCCCATGTAAACTATCAAAACAATTTATGAATGCTGCTGGTTGTTACTCTAACCTGCTTCCCTGAACTTCCGGTCTTCACAGGAAAGAGTTAGACCCCTTTCACACCGAATCGTTTTTACAGAGTTTTAGCGTTAAAAATAGCGCTATTAAAACACTCATAACACGCTCTCCATGCATCTCAATGGACCCTTTCACACCGAGTCCTGCAAGCAGCATCTTTAGAGCAGCTTTTGAAAAAAATGCTCCAAAAACGCCCCTCTCCATTGAAATGAATTGAAAGCGCTGTAAAAACGCCTTACCCTTTCACACTGAGGCACTGCAAAAGCGCTCCTCTAAAATGTTAGGGTCTTAGCGGTGCTTTACCAGCGTTTTTCAGGCACTGGCAGTGTGAAAGGCTCTGAAAGCACTCAGGCTATCACATTGGAATTGCAGGTGAGCTTTGCTGAACAACACTCGAATAACGCTCAAATAACATTAAAAAAACACCCCAGTGTGAAAACGGCGATTTTTTTTTATGTCACAATGTACAGTATAAGATTTCCTGTCATCTGTGCCCAGTCCAGAGTTAATCCAGCTTTGAGCAATCCTCTTTTATTGTTCTGTGAAATAAAACGGACTTACAGAGAAAAACCTTAGTCCGTTCCGCCACCCCTTGCTGTGAATGACAGGTTATGCACCTGGAGACAGGCATTATTTTTTAATTCCCACCCCCACTTTTTTCTGAAGTCATGTGGTTACTTTTCTGGATTTTGACTGGATGTTAGTGATCATAGCAGAATTTAGTGTAAGGAATACACAGGAAAAAAAATGTTGACAAGGGGAGTGTAGAGGAGGTCGGGGAGTCTACTGACATCACAACTCCACCCACACAGCTCAAGACAACGGACCCACCCACAGAATCTGCAGTTTTTTCAGTTCTTATAACAGACAGAGGGGTGACATTTGACAGGTAAGGGTACATGCAGGAGGCATGTATATCCTTATAGATCAGCACCATGGCAGTAGTTTAGAAAGGATGAGAGTGGGTTTACATTCACTTTAATAGTGAACAGTGCAGTCTATAGTCAGTCTCTAAGCTTGGAGTAAGAAGTGAAGGAGAATGGGAGTGCCATCCTAGGTTATATGGGGTTGTGGGTTTCTATTGATGCACACAGTGTAGGGAGGCACAGCTTTAGTCCCTGCATGCACATGTGACTCCATAGGATGCTGAAAGAGAAAGGAGCCACCTAGAAACAGGAAGCCTGGGGCAGTGTTCATGCCATCATCTTAAACTGGAACATAGGCAAGGACCAAGAACTTTTGTAAGTAAAGAAAAATCATTAAATACGCTGCTGAAAGTGCCTAAAAACAGAGGGTTTAACCACTTAAGGACCGCCTCCTGCACATATACGTCGTCAGAATGGCACAGGTGGGCACAAGCACATACAGGTACGTTCTCTTTAAGTGCCTAGCCGGTCCGAAGCTACGTGAACATGGCTCATGACTGTGACCTTATGGCGGACACCTTTGACACATTTTTGGGGCCATTGTCATTTTTACAGCTATAAAAATGCACTGATTACAGTAAAAAATGACACTGGCAGTGAAGGGGTTAACCACTAGGTGACGCTAAAGGGGTTAAGTGTGCCATAGGGAGTGCTTCTAACTGTAGGGGGATGGGCTGTGTGTGAAAGGACACTGATCACCGCTTCCGAATACAGGAAGCTGTGGTTACTGGCCTGTCACTAGGAAGAGTGGGGAAATGCTTGTTTACATAAGCATTTCTCCCTTTCTTCCTCACTATGACGTGATCGTGGGTATGCCCGCAGACATCAAGTCCGCGGGACCCGTGGTTGAAGTCATGGAGCTTGCAGTGGCACGCGCGTCCACAATGCCGCTTTTTAACCACTACAGGTCCCACCCATAGTCATATAACGTCCACAGATGGGATCTCTCATCCTGGGTGAATGCCATATGATGTCCTGGGCTTCCCGGCCGTCTAGGGGGCGCGTACAAGCCACCGGCGACGTGCTTGCCCGTGGCATTGCTCGGGACCCAGTGCGCTTGCCCAGCAGCCGCGATGTCTTCCGAGCACCCGCGATTGCCCTCAATCACGGCAGGACTGTGGATCGATGTGTGTTCACAGTACAGCAGATCACACATCAGTCTCCTCCCCTTGTGAGTCCCCTCCCCCTACAGTTAGAATCCCATATTAGGAAACATATTAACCCCTTCAGCGCCCCCTAGTGTTAACCCCTTCCCTGCCAGTCACATTTATACAGTAATCAGTGCAGTTTTATAGCACTAACCGCTGTATAAATGTGAATGGTCCCAATGTCACGGTCACAATAAAAATCGCAGATCGCTGCCATTACTAGTAAAAATAATAATAAAAAAAATTAAAATAAAATAATTCTATCCCCTATTTTGTAGACGCTTTAACTTTTGCAAAAACCAATCAATATACACTTATTGCAATTTTTTTTTTTTTACCAAAAATATGTAGAAGAATACGTATTGGCCTAAACTGAGGAAAATGTACGTTTTTTTATAGATTTTTGGGGATATTTATTATAACAAAAAGCTAAAAATATTGTTTTTTTTTCAAAATTGACGCTCTATTTATGTTTATAGCGCAAAAAATAAAAACCGCTGAGGTGATCACATACCACGAAAATAAAGCTCCGTTTGTGGGAAAAAAAGGACATCAATTTTGTTTGGGAGCTACGTTGCACGACCGCATAATTGTCAGTTAAAGCGACGCAGTGCCGAATCGCAAAAGTGCTCTAGTAAGGAAGGGGGTAAATTCTTCTGGGGCTGAAGTGGTTAAAGGGGACATATATATATATATATATATATATATATATATATATATATGTACAGTATGTCCTTCTGCCTGTCCGTGCCATGTTGTCGACGTATATGGTCGTGCGCTGGTCGGCAAGCAGTTAAAGTAACACAGTGCCCTATTGCAAAAAATGGCCTTGTCATGAAGGGGGGGTAAATCTTCTGAAGGTCAAGTGGTTAAATACAGGTGGAACAGTAGTAGTTAGACCACTGACTCCAAGGGTCCAGAAAAGTTTGGTTCTTTTGCCCATCTCTATGAACTAGAAAATGCTGGTTCCCACTGGTGGCTACACAGAATAGATCCTGCACTGGTATTAAATAAACACTATTGTATCTTGAAGGGGAGGAAAGGCCAAATGTGAATGTACTATCTACAGCAGCCAATGAGGCTTCAACATTGATTACTCTCAATAACGACAAAAAAAAAGAAAAAAGATTGGTTCCTCTGGCAACAGCCGCTCTGCCCTTGCTTCATTTTCATCTAGATCTGCAGGCTGATCATAACTCAGCTATACTGTGAAGGGTTAAACATAAATAAAAATTAAAAATGCACTTAAAATGTGATATGGGTTGTGTAAGAAGGTAGAAAACAATACGGAGACTCCATGCAGTCTGTGGTAACCCATAGTAACCATTGTTGGTGCCACAAATTGTTCTTTGCTTTTTCTTATATCCTTTGTTTAACCCACAAGGCAATAAACACCGGGAAACATTGAAAGACATTTCATACATTACATATTGTCTGACATGCTAGAGAATCTATAATATGAAAATAAAATCACTAGGACTTTTAGCGACATGTTAGATTATTCAGCTTTCCTAGAAAGTGTCAGTAATTTAGTCATATAGAAAAAGAAAAGAAAATCACAGCTTTTCTATTTGCATGATGTTAGCAGTGAATGTGCTTTGTTGGGTTCAGGAATATCAGCTCTGCTGTCTGACTAATGATGGTCCCATAATTATGTATAGACAATGCACTCAACAAAAACAATCCATGTCTGCTTCACAAGGTCTTATCACTGCAACATATTACATACAATTGTCATCATCATCCAGAGCTTCTACTTACACTGGGAGAAGATAACATCCTAAATACATATACACACTGCACTATGTTACTGGGCTGGAGCCTTTTAAATGGGTGTCTACTACAGATATTCCATGGAAGGAGCTCGTCTCTTCTGCCTCCTTTACTTCTCATGTGACCCATACATAGAAAACGTCTCCTGATCTGCTTGTGTAGGACCTCTGATTACTCTATAGGGAGGGATGGGAACTACAAGTCCCACACCTTCTTTATCCGGATCTATCTATCTATCTATCTATCTATCTATCTATCTATCTATCTATCTATCTATCTACAGTATATCTATCTATCTATCTATCTATCTATCTATCTATCTATCTATCTATCTATCTACAGTATATCTATCTATCTATCTATCTATCTATCTATCTATCT
>CM056049.1:139207984-139407984 GCA_029574335.1 Rana kukunoris | reverse complement strand
GATTGTGTCCCTTGTTTCCCTACCATGCTCTGTGTGCAGGGAGCACAGTGTGAATGTACACCGCCCTGTTAGTCCTGCTCTTAGCAGCAGTCACAACAGCCTTACGGCCTCCAGCACCTCCCTGAGCCAGGCTATCCTTCCCTCTGCAGCAGCAGTGTCCCTGACACATTCACGCACCTTTTCCTATTAACTCTAAGAAAAGGCAGAAGCCTACGTTACCGCACAACCGCAGTCTTTCTCTGCTGCCCACTTGTGCACCTCTATTTGTTCCTTTCGCACCCCTCTTTTTTTTTTTTTTGGCCGGGAGTGATGTTGCACGTGGAGATGTTGACGCTTCTCTCTCTGCTACTCTGGATGTGTGTTTGCAGCCAGGATCCTGGCTCCAAGGTGGTTGCTGATCGCTATGCGGTGTACTGGAACAGCACCAACCCCAGGTAAGGAGGAGGGGGAGGTTAAGAACTGACATACTGCTTTGTACTAAACACACACTGTCCAAATCTGGCCGCAGCAGCATGTAAGCTGGATTGATCTAAGTGCTAAAGCCAGGGAATAAAAATTCTGTTTGGCTGATCTTAGAGTAAAAGCATCACTCAAGAAGTAACATATAAGTGCATATTCTACAACTGTGCTCTTTTGCTATTATACTGTGGTTGTAGTCCGTATGCCCCAAGGCTAAATTTGCTGGCAACACAATTTGAAATGAAGGCATACCTCTAACATATTCTACAACTGTTTTTTTTTTCTCTTATACTGTGATTGTAGAATATAGTTCTGAAGGCTAGCACTGCTGGTAACACAAATCTATAATATAGTATGCAGGAATATTGGACTTTCTGCAGCATAAAGAGGCAGTATGATTTTTTGCATTCAGAAAGGGACTAAGCATCATCAATGACTCACTAGGCATCACACTGGATATGTTCTTGGTGTACTGAGCACTCCATTATGTCTACATACATTAGACCTACACTGTTTCTGCTATCAACACTTCACACTTAAATACATTTTGCACAATCGGGCTCAGTATAATCAGACATCACCCGGCAGCTTTTTTTTTCTCAAAACATTCAACATGTGCTAATAAAACTTATTTCTGCTTAGTAGCTCTATCGTATTAATTGCCTTATGCTGGGCATACAGTGTTTTATTTATCTAGTGATATGACAGACTCAAGCATGACTAGCAATAATGGGTCAGTCTAGGCCGAGCATACGGAAAAGATCAGAATCTGTCATGTCACTTGAATAGATTTCCCAGCCTGCGGGATCATTTTTGTCCTGAATTTATCCATTGCATGATCCCATCACTGTCTGTGTGTATAAAATAAAAACAAAAAGGTCTCAGGGAGGATAAAAACCTGCAGACACGATGGTAGTCTCTATAAGATCTACCTATGGATGGCAAACATCCTTGTAAACGTTCATATGTTAGTGCTAAATCAAAAAAAATATATATATAAAAGAGTTTTAAATGTGACATAATCAACTGGTCAATTTTTAAAAGAAAAGAAAGAAAATAAGTTGAAGTAGCCAAATTCTTTTTTTTTTCACCCCGTATAACATGTCTTGTTTTATTCTTGAAGAGTTTCCCATTGATGGTTAGGCAATATCAGCAGCTTTAATTGAACAAACAAACCATATTGATCTGTCAAACTCCACTAATGTTTCAATTCCTTTTGGAATCTACTTCCCCCATGTAAGGCAGTACATTTCTTTGAAACATAATGAAGCTTTGAGCCAAAATATCTCAGGCATCTTCTTAGTTACTAATTAACTCTATATAAACATGTGTTTTCTTTCTAGTTGTAGGCAGGACTCCTTAAAACTGTTTGCAGGGCACTGCAGATGCCTTAGTTAAAGATGATTAGAACGTAGAAATATGAGAATAGGACTCGAAACTCCTGGAAAAATTACAACGGAAATAATGCCCACCAATGTGATTAAAGTGTGTGCGTATGTTTTGGTTAACTGCAAGACACTAGAAGACAGACTTGAATAAAACTTTTATGGAGAGAGGCCAGCAATAACTTGTTGAGTTATGAGGACCGGTGTTAGAGGCAGCACTTTTTATTGTTTGGTGTTTTTTTTTCCTTTAACTGCTTTGCTAAGCTATCATAAAATTACATTATTTTTTTTTTAAATGTTGACCATATGTTCAGGAAAGTCACCTGGGCTCTATATTTTTATTTTCTGAAAACAGATGTGTTTCCAAATCATTTGTTACCTTTCCCGTTAGGCTGAGGACATCTTATCACAGGTTATCTGCTTCTTGTGCCTGTGATACTGCTGTTTAGTTTGAGATTAGTACATTGATTTTTGTCACAGGTCATGTTTTTTAATAGATCAGAATTGCCTGCAGAAAACTCTCACAGTGAAGAAGGAGCAGTGGCATAATCTTAAAGTTAACAGTATTTACAGATGATACCAAAAATGTTGCAACAGCAGAGTAAAATATGGTTGGAAGATAAAAGTTCTTTTGACACAACATGCCTTTGAACCATTGTGATATATCATGCAGATACACCCAAGTTATAAAAGAATTGGCTGTTAATTGGTTTCAACAGAGAATACTTCAACCATATGTAAAAAAAAAAAAAAGCATCTAAACTCAAAAAGAGCATCTGGATGTCATAATAACTTGTCCAAAAGAAAAAAATGCAAGAAACAACAAAACAATAAAACAACACAGCTTCCTTAGTGACCTCACACTATTTATTATTTAGCACATCATAGTTTACCCTTTTACTGTAACATCTTTCAAAAACAGATCCAAAGTATTGTGTACTTTAGCAAAGTAGAAGTTTAGATGGGGCATGTCAAGCAGGATTCTGGCAGTAAGTTTAAAAGCAAGGCCAAAATGTGCTTTCATTTTTCTTGCAAAATGCCAGCCTAAATCTGGATCTTATTAAATGCCTTTCAGAGTTCATTAATTGCACTGTAAAACATGCAAACAACTGATAAGAACATTTCTTTTGTTCTGGAACTCAAGATACAAATTAACGAGTGCAGTGGCTTTAGCTTTTGTAGATGGAGCCCTGTGTAATAAAACAGGAGTGCTAGTGAAAGTCTGAATAGGAGAGCACCAGTAAGACTGCCAGGGTTTATGTGATATATAGTTAAGCTTAACTTTTTAAGAGCACTGATGCCTTTCCCTACTTCCCACAGGCAGCTATACCAAAACCTGCGTCCGTGTAAAATACTACTTTATTTAAATGACTGTCTGTATTCTTGGTGTTGCAAGTTATTTTCCTGGAAACTTAATCCTGAAATATATGTCCCTTAGTTTAACGTACAGTAACTTTTGGCAGCTATTATAAGTTATATTAACAACCTGTTGAATTCTCTAAGTAGATTTTCAGTTCAACATAGGCAGAAAGTGTATGTGAAGAACCACTACTGAACTTTTTTGACTTTTTGCCAAAAAGCTGCTGGAATAATTAAAAGTGTCTGCTCCTAAATGTGTTTGCCTGGAATTCTGAAATATTGCATCCATAACAAATCATTCATTATGTCAGGCTTGTCAATTAGCAATATGCTGAAGCTGTGGCATTTGTCTGCTAAGTTTGACTTTACAAAAGAAAGATTATTTTTGAACCGTGCTTGCCATGATTTGGCCATTGACCTTGTAATCTATTTCTTTAGCTTAGTATATGTCCTTTTTCTAACTATATACTCTAAAATATACTCTGGAATAGTCGTTATGTGTTCAGCCAGTACCAGCAGTAACTTATTACATGGAATGAAAGCACTTTTTTAGGAGGTACAAAAGCAAACTATAGAGTTACAGCACATATGCCTCAGCCAAATAAACCAATAACCACTTGTGTTGAATATTTACAATTTATTAAAAAAATGTACACCATAGTCTTTGCTTAGAATGCCATATCATTTGTGTTGGATTTTTGCTTAAAAGATATGATAATTTATATACATACTGTATGTGAACAAGACAAATTGATCCATAACCAAGCATACAATGATTCATCATAATCAAGAGTGTCTTGCCTAATGGTTATGATGTTGCGAAATAGATTAGTAGTTATCTTAGCATATGTATTAATAGGCAGGTTAATGTCCTAATGACTGTGATGTGTTTACCTACATGTAAATAGTATTTTTGATTAGCAATGATAACAACTGCAGTCAGATGGTGGAAAGAAGTTTGACTAAAGTACTCTTTGCGTGGCTGGCTATTCGGAATAGCTGTGTTTCAGCTAAATCCATCTAAGTCTGTCTCTCGATACTGCAGAACCAGGTTTATACTTGCTCTGGGCTTGTTTTCAAGATTTGGAAATCTTCGGAGGGCAGCAAGTTAAAATAAATAGTCACATTCTTGAAACATTGGTTCCTGCTTCCAATTTCCAGAGGGGTTTTTGATTTGGCAATTTCAATTTGAGGGACAAAGAGACCTCCAGCCCAATAAATTTTTCATGATTAAAAGTGTAGCAAGAGTGTTCTCAGTAGTTCATTACGTGCAGCTTGCTGGCTTTAATAGTGTTACTCTAGCCTGTTATAGCTTTGAAAGAATACCTTGGTTATTTCAAATGGGTTCCTGCAAGAGACTGTATTTTCCCCTTGTGGATCCCATGCAATCAACAGTAGTTTTACAGACCTCATCCTTTGAATGAAGGGCACCTAGTTAAGGGTAAATTACCCTCCTGTAATTCTTCTCATTTAATCTTTTGCAAATGCCCATAATGAAAGCACTACATTCCACCCACTGGCCCCGTTTCCTGTTGTAGAGGGACAGATAAAGATGAGTCTTTCTTTCTGTCCCCTGTTGCTATGGACCCAGCAATCGAGCAGCTCCATGCTGGGCTAACAAAATGAATGAATACAATTAGTGCTTAAGGAAAGTTGGTTTGCTCTGTTTTAAGAGTATCTATGGACCATCATGTATGCACAGTCACAAGCATTGCATTCTACTCTTTCATTTTATAGTAAAAAATGAAAAATTCCCTCTCATGATACTTTAGGATGATCTTATGCATTAATTGCATACAACCTACAACTAGGAGTCTATTACTCTCTAGCAATTAGTCATATCTGTTCCTGATGTCTTGTATATGAAATTCTTAATTAACAGTTTAGAAGTACATCATTTTTAATGAGCACGCATATGTGTAAGGGGATATGAAGAGCTCAAGTTATAACATTTTTGCAGGATGTGTAAAATGTGGCCACCACTTTTAATTATGGCAATAAATAGTCAGTGCCCATTTGCCAATATGTGAATTTGTCCTATGTACGGCACTCCTTGCCCCGGAGATATCTAAATCCTTGCTAAGGCAGCAGTCTTATGTTATGGTAGTATAACTGTAGTAGAAATGGAAAGACACTAAAAGTTAATGGGAAAAATCTACATCTAACAGGAAGCATGGAGATGAATTCTCTCATTGTGTGTTTGGCGAAGTACACTTTGTTAATTAAGTAGTTTTAAGGTGATTCGAGCGATGAAGGTGAAACTTTGTCTCCATTTTTGTTATTTTTTTGGTTAAATTCTTAAAGACTGATCAAATGAAGACATCTGTGGGGCGAGTAACAACTAATATTGTTGTTATATAGATACGTGGACCATACAACCCTTTTTCATTCATATCATTTAAAAAAATAATAGGGTTAGTCAGTGCTCAGTGCTAGATATTAAACATTTAGTTTGGTAAAGTATTCTTAGTATGGATATATAGTTTCCATAACCTGCAATTTGATCCACCTGTGTACTTCCATAGTGATTACACATACAATATATAGACATTTATGTAAATGCATTTCTTGTAGACATATAGTAGTTGTGTCAAGGCTAAGTCAAGGTCTGTATGAACCTTTCTCCTATAGTATTTCATCTTGTTTCTATAGAAATGGCTACTTACTTTTTATAGTGAAAGCTTACTATAGTAGTTGTCTCCACAAGGTATTATAGGAAGGTAGCACTTACCTAAACTTATTCCTAGTTATGTTGAATTAAACAGGTTTTAAGCTGGGGTAATGTAGAAGGATATGGTAGGGATCGCTTTTGTGTGATGCACTTTGTCTAATCACAAAATGGCTTCTCGCTGCTTCTTCAAAAATGGCTGCTTGTTACCTCAGTTGCTCCAGTGAGTGAACACAAAAGCCTTGCAGAGCATGACACTGCTAAGTATGCAGAATGGCATTTATTTCCCCAAATCATTCTAATCTGACCAAAGATTTACAGTTTGAGTAAACTGAACAATACTTTTGGCATCGTAATTTTGGCGGTTCAGTCCTTGTGTGTTTGCTGAAGCAGGTTTATACGTTTTATCTAGGATCTTTTTCCCACCAATTGGTTTCATTATTGCTCTAAAGAAGCATGTGCTATGCCATGTTTCCTATTTTAAGGATTATGCTTTACGGACCGTCCTAAGAACACTGGAATGTAGATTTGTAGTATCACAAGATCTTTTTCTTCTGGATTATAGAGGGATAGCACTAAATTAAACAATAAAAACATTTGAAGATTTTCTGGTTCAATAAATGTCTTAAACAGCAGGAAGAATAAATTAAATACATTTTACTTATGGGTCAGGTAGAATTACAGCTAAATATGCTATAATTGTATTGACTGGGAGGACATATGTCTGCTCCTGCCGAAAACTAGACCAAGATGCAGGTTGTACATCCTATTCTATTGAGCTAAGGTGTTAAAATAATTTATTACCTTTTGGGCTAACAACTATTTCTGATGCTTTTGCATTGTGTTTGTGCATATTTGTACACACTCATGTATATGTATAGCATGTGCAGTATATGACATATATTATGCAGTAGCACATTGTAGATGTGCATAATGTAAATTAATGTATGTATCGCAAGTGATACCCTATTACCACTAGGTATGCATTCAGTTTTTAGCACTTTATATTGTGTGGCTATGCAGTATATAGTAGAAATACAAAAAAAAAAAAAAAGAATTAGGCTTACTCCATATACTTCTATATCTTATTTGCAGGTGGATAGGTACATAATGGAAACCAGTAATGTAGTATGTAGATACATTTTGTGCACATGATATTGGCACTTTTGCCATGGCAGACAATTTGTAAGATCTTTCAGAGGTTGTCAAGGCAAAGAAATTAGGTGGTTCGTACATAACCTCTAAAGCACAATAAAATGCACCTAGTCGATAATAATATCACCATTTACAACCACTCTGTTTATATTCATAATTTTGACACTTTTGTGGCTGTAGAAAAAAAGCAAGTCATTATTGACATTGTTCCTTCTGTCGTTCTTTTTATGACTGGAAAGACGATTTGACTTTTTATTGGCTGACCGATTTTCCAGGCAGTCAGGCAGCATATAGTATGTGGCAGGCTATTCTGTAAATGTCAGTATTTCCATTGGAGTGAGCGTGCCTCCCATGAACAAGAAAGCTATGTTTTATTAGAAGAGACCTGGCTGGATTGCTGATAGGATTGGAGAAGGCTGTTCGTCTACCTACTCAGGGCTATAGCTCTTCAAAACCTTGCCAGAATACAAACTGCTTTATCTAGAACTCAGTATAAAACTTGTGGTTATTTTACTACAGAACATTGGAAGTAGAAGTATGCTGGAACTTGTAGTTCTATGACTGCTGGAGAGTTACCCAATCTTAAAACCTGATGAAATTATTAAGAAACAGGGAGATAGATAGATAGATAGATAGATAGATAGATAGATAGATAGATAGATAGATAGATAGATAGATAGATAGATAGATACCTTCATAAACCATCCTCTATTTTGAAAATGCTATAAGGGAGTAAAAGGTTGTCTCTACCTATAATCTCTACTTTTTCAAGGAACTGGAAGAGTCAGTTTACTGTTGTTTAAAGCCCCCTCATTTCCAGTAGAATTCAGTAAAATTAATGTTCTGTCCAATAATGTTGAGACAGCAAATATTCATCTTGGAACCCATTTGGGGCAGGAGTCACATGCTGCTTCCATCAAGAATATGAAATCGACACTATCCTAAACTGGTTAAGTCCTTTATTTCATACATTAGATGCATTTTCACCAAACTCATTTCTCTCACATAAAATGCCTTATAAAAGACTAAAATAAGGCATTATATGTTAAAAACAACATTTTAGGGAAGGAATGCAAAAGCGAGAGAAAGAGAGTTGCATTTTTCTTTTTTTTAAGTAGTTTTTTAGGTATGGTGCACCAAAGCATGCAACGTTCCACTATCCGAAGTCCTAAGCATTTTATATGTATATTCCAATCTATATATGTATTTAATTTTTTATTTTTTTATTATTACAAGTAAGCGCTATTAAGCAATCATCCATATAATAATAATAACAATAAAAATAATTGTAATACTAATTACAAAGAGGCCACTCACACTTTGCAAATACTGATATACAGACCTGTGGAAGGTTTGCTCACTGTTTGTATTGTTTGTTCACTGTTTAAGGTTTTATTGTGTTAAAGTGAGATCTGCTAACCAGTGTGCCATGGGTATTGACTGCTTAAGCTGTCAGTTAACACACAGTGACTATGCATGCTCAAAAGAGCTATATTCTCTAGGTTTGGATTCAGATTTATAACTGAATCTCAGACTTCACAAAATCGATTCTTCCAACTCAAATTTGTGAAATTTCATTCAATCTTGTAGTATGTAGTAGGTCACCTAACTTAGCTGAACAGATGGCCCTCAGACATGCCATTGAGTTGCAATGATAATATTTTCCTGTTTAATTGTGTGGACAGAAAATGTATCAAAAATCTTCCTTTGTCTGCTCATGTTGCTCTGTGCTCTGGAGGCTTCTATTTCCAACTGTCCTGTAAGTTATTAGTGTCTGTCAAACCCATAATTGCCGCTAGTTCCTTGCTCTCTCTTCGAAAAATACAGCAAGCAGAGAGAGTAAATGAAAGGCATTTTTTTTGTTACACGAGGGCTGCACATTGCAGCACTTAGGCTTAGCTTTATTAATAGTTATTAGACTTTGCATAATTTTGTGTCTTATTGCATAGAAACATCAAGCAAAGGCATTTAATTCGCACTTTGCCTGAATGTTTAATTATTATTTTAAAATTATTATACTGTAATTACAGTTGTTATTCATTTACAAAAATGACTTCAGTACTTGTGTATAGTATTTATATATTGCACAGTGAGGTGCAATGAGTGTAAAAAATGTAAATAACCATAGTCAGCTTACTAAAGGAGTCATTTGTTCCTTAGCCTGCGTTCATTTCAAATACCCAATGAGTTTGACGAGGCATTTCTATTTTCATTCCCCTTACATTAAGTGGGTAACTGAAATGAACCTAGGGTAGACTGAAAATTACTGGTTAAGTAAATAAGGCTTTAGAAGTTACCAACAGAAATGGGGGCTTGCAATCAGAATGACAATTTCTTTCTTACTAAATTTGTTTTTGTATTTTTACATGCTAGGTTTTTCTGTATAATGGGCTACTCTATTATATACCACATACATATACTGTATAACACACAAAGGAAATATGCTAAACACAACTCATTAGGTCTACTTTTTTCTAACCTATTTGCCATATAAATCTTTTGGTGTACTTTCTAATCTCATTAGCTCTTTGTTAATGTAAAATATATGTTTTTTTTCTGAAAGATTACTTTAGTATACAGACACAGCTAATTGTTTTCAGCCTTTACAGTACATCAATACAATTCCATCTGCTTATAATTGAGAGGATACAAATTATGGCACACATCAAAGACATCTGGACACAGAGATGTGTTCTTAAAGGATGTATGATCTATATACATATTTGTACAATTTGCTTTTTTAATGTTTTATTTTAAAGCTTCGATAGTAATTAAAACATGGCGTGGCCATGGTTGATAGCAGTATTTCTTTTTTATTTTTTGAAAATATTTCAACACCAGCGTACAGTAGGTGTAGAGTTCAATTCAGTTTATTAACATGTGTCAATAGATTCTTCTGACTAGATATACTGTAATCATGAACCACAGAACATTTAGGTTTCTAGCTCACAAGGAGTTACAAAGCTTGAATTTGCTTGGGTCAACAATAATGTTCCCGTCACAAGAACTGATAAGATTTCCTGTTGCCAAACATATACCTTTTCTTTGTGTTACATCCTCATTCAAATATATTATTTTGCTGTGTGCCCATATCTCAGACAGAAATGCATAGATTTCATTTTAGATTAAGTAGGAGGCTCCAGTCAAATACTCACAAGTTAATGCCGACTTTATAAGATTTTCCAAACAGAGCTAAGAATGAGATTGGCTAGCCATATGCATGAGTGGCTTAGAATCTGGGGCATTAGGGTAAAGCTATGATAATTAAACCCTTCTATGTGGCGGCAGTCCATTTATTTACTTTATTCATATATTCCCTTTATCTGTAATACATTATGGTGACTTGCCAGCCTGGTTACAATGGCCACAATATTTTCGCTGAGCGCTCATTATGGTATGTAAATTTTGTTTGTCCAATATTCATTGCCGTATTTTAGATTGCGCTCTGATGATCTTTCAAGGTTTAATAGTGCGGATTTACGAAATCCTGATGCCCGCTTTCAATGCTGCGTGAAAAGTTCTTGCCGCCATAAAGCTGGCATTAAGTCACGCATATGTGAATGCCTTGTAATTAATCTTAGAAATTAGTTATAATGGCATCCCCAAAGTTTTTTAGATATGTTTTTGATGTGGTGTGTATGTATACCTGCTATATATATTAGTCAGAATTATCATAATACCTTTGAAATGTCGTGGCAGTGCCCTGGATATACGTATGCATACATCTACAGATCCAATATAATGATTAAAAGTAGAGGTAAATAGTAAATGCATCATCAGGTTCATCTATCTATCTATCTATCTATCTATCTATCTATCTATCTATCTATCTATCTATCTATCTATCTATCTATCTATCTACAGTATCTATATATCTACAGTATCTATCTATCTATCTATCTATCTATCTATCTATCTATCTTTTTAGCTATTTCGTCCTGTTCTAGCAATGTAATATAAACAAGGCCTATTTTTTACTACAGTAAGTGCTATTGTCCATAAGCATACCACAATGCGTAGAAAGTGGAGCAATCCTTCAGCTGGGCATTGATGTCCAGTGGGGCCAGCTTAGCTTCATCCCATTGCGTTCTCTGCAGTAGAACGTCAAATGAATGTTTATACTGCTAGCTAATAGAGTTGGTCCCGCAAAGGTAATAAGTTGTTATACAAGAGGGAGAAAGCTCACAATTCAGCATTACATCTCCATTCAAAAGATGTTATACTTATTTTTATGTGAAAGATTCTAAAAAAATACAAGTCTTTAGACAGAATGTCTGTGTCTTAGCCGTTCTCCCAGTCTATAGGCCAATAGATATAATAATATTAACTCTTTCCTTTGTTATGAATCACTTTGCATATAATGCATAGGAGAGGACAGTTCTTACTGTTGCATCTTTATGGCTAGCAGTTCTTTATATGAATTTGTATCTGAGTGCTGGTTCCTCCACCATCTCTCATTAGGAGAAAGATCAAAAAGCAACCCAAGGGCATAAAATTCATAAGACAAAATGGCTGCTCTCCCTGGGCTGTCCCATATAAAGATGACTGTGGTTAACTGTTTAGGTACTTTATTGCATACTGTCAGCAGTTACTATTGATTAGAAGGAAAAACATTTATTACGCCTTAGTATTGAAACACTAATAGTGTTTTTGTGGCTCCCCAAAGTATTTCCAGTTGTTCAGGGAAAGTAGAGTAGAAATAAGAGCTGCCAAAAAGTGTGTCTCTTTATTACTAATTAATCAAGCAAAAAGGCACCTCACTGACAAAACCAATGTCAGCGGTGACAGCCTCTCTGGGATATTTTATTTGAAATACTGTAAAAAAAAATAAAACTAATTAAATGATTCTCAGGGGGGTTCTGCTCTATTAGCTAACATCATGATGTACACTGTCTTTTTCGTTAAACCTTTAAATTGAAAACACATTGAAAAACACCTTCAAAGCTATGCTATGTGTGCTTACTGCAGAGCCATACTTTTACTTGACAATGCTATCATACAGGTAAAGGAAATTAAAATCTGTTTGCTTATTTACAATTAAAACAAACTCGTATTGCATCAAATTAGTTATAGGATCACACACATAGAAATGTCCCATTATGGCTGTTTCTTATATATTAAATAGGCTCATTCACATGGGTGCAGGAAGCTATACACCATAAAAAATAGCATATTTCTGTGTCTGGGAGTGACAGGTGTTGCATGCAATTGTCCATACAATCAGCGACAGACTACGGCTGTATACGGCTGGTAATGCACATCTGAGTGTTTACTTGTTTATGGGATAGGGCGGCTCATCTGGCCCCTAAGCAAGTAGACGCTCGGACATTTTCTTTCCAGCAAACAGCCACAGCCTTCACAAATTTTTGCTGGTGGCTACAACACTTTCACCTGGTCAAGTGAGTATGGCTCTTTGTGCTTTTGTAAATGAGCCCTATGGGTTAATTACATTCATTACATATAATAAATATTTTGCACAAACTATGAGGCATCTGCACATAAATGAGCATTCAACGTGATTAGGAATTTGCATTTCATGTGATTGGGTAAATTAAGTGAATGTTTGCACAGTTTTTTTTTTTTTTTGGGAAAAGGTTGTCAACTTTTTAGTAAATCAGTTGCTATCTATCTTTAACTACTTTGAACCGTTTATATCAGTCATTGCACCAGCAGAGATTACATTGTTTGTCGTCATTTTTGTTGATTTACTTAAGGAGTTTACTTTGAAAAGTAGATTTTTCTTTTGCTTAGTCAATGAGGTGAAGCTAAAGCCCTGTACACATGGGCAGAATGTCAGGAGATATTTCTGGGTACAAAAAATACCGTCCGACGTTCTACCCAACAGAAGCCAGCCAAACGTGCATGCTGGAAAACCAGCAGCGGGATTACTCCCAATCAGTGCTCTCAGCCAATGCCAGGGTTCCCGATCCGAGCTGTCAGTTTGTGTGTACCCAGCTTAAGTGAAAAATAAAAACACATTTTTTTTATTTTTGCTCACACGTGATTGGATGATTAAACTCAGCACAGTTTCACCTCATTCAAAAATTTGGAAAAAATCACTTTGTAACATGAACATCTACTGGTTTGGTAAATCAACCTTAATGTCTCTAGCATGAAGATACAGATATTTTATTTAAAAAAAAAGATACAGATATATATTTATAGAACCAGTTTGAAATACTTGAAGAAGTTAGAGTATCCATGGGGAAACTCATATAGACATGGGCAGAACATACAGAATAGTGCCCCTTGATTGAATGGATCTGTGGGTGCAAGTTCTGCACAGTGACTGTGCTAATCACTGAAAATAACTGACAACTAAAGTCATCTGACCGTCACTAGAAAATAAGATGTTTAACAGTTAATTTCAACTGCCCTTAAAAAATTATTGGTCTACAAGGTTGAATTGTTACAGTCAATTCATTGAAATTGTTGGACTAAAATATACACCTTTTCTCTAAGCAAATATACCACATTATTTTTCTTTTCCATGTAGCGCAACTACCAGAAATATATCACAGATAAGTACATGTGAAGTGTCACATAGCAGCTGCCCTTGCCCACCCTACATTATAGTTATTTCAGTCCCAGGAACCTGCCATAACATTTGATGGCTTCATGGCTTGACTCACAATACTGCACATCATTGCCTTCCAAGATGGTAGTCCCGAAGTGTAGTACTATACATAACTATACAGTACTATCTAGGCGTCACTTGCATCCCTTTGTCTCTCTCAGTGAATAGGACAGTAAAGGGTGTACAGTACACTGCAGTCCTACATCGTCACCATATCCCTGATCACACTCTTTGAAGTCAGCAATAGCACCTTGCTCTACATGCTGGCACGCATACCTTTATAGTACTGTACAGTATTCATATTTTACCTGTCAATTACACTTGAGCTGATTGTATCTATATTGTAATATATATTAAAAATGAATTTATTTTATATTTTTATTTACTTATACTTTACCGACAATGTACGCAGTGCTTTACACACACATACATACATATATATATAGCACATTCACATCAGTCCCTGCCCTCAAGGAGCTAACTTACATTCTTGCAAACTATTGCCGATTAAGACTGGAGCCAATTAAGCTACTGGCGTGTCTTCAGGAGTGTGGAAGGAAGCCAGAGTACCCAGAGAAAACCCACACGGGTATAGGGAGAACATGCAAGCTCCAGGCAGGTAGCGCTTATTTTAAGCTACATGGGAGAGGTGTTTGGGACTTTGCAGCCAGGGAGGCATGATGACCTGAATGTGTCTGGCGGGTAATTGTGACCATATATAATGCACAGTAACATAATACATACAAAAATGTAAAATAGGTAGAATTTATTCCACCTATTCCAGCATAATAGCACAGAATAGCAACATATTGGTTCACAATATCATCATATAAAACACCAAACTCATTATTGCGTGTCTGTCTAATAATAAAAAAAATATGATTTGAATTGGTAAGATCCAGTAGAACATAATGTTGGCACCAATGTTAAGATGTAAACAAAGGGGCATCTAATGTGCATTTGAGCTATTAGATGCCTCTTTGTTTACATCTCAAGATTGCTACCAACATTATGTTCTACTGGATCTTACCAATTCAAATCATGTTTTTTTTTTTTATTGTGGAGACACAAAATAATGAGTTTGGTGTTTTATATGATGATATCATTGTGAACCAATATGTTGCTATGTTATTATGCTACCATGTTATTGTATGAAAAAAATTCTACCTACTTTACATTTTTGTATGTATTATGTTACGTTGCAATATATATTGTCACAACTCACAATTCCCCGCCAGACTCATTCATGCTTGATGCCTCCCTGGCTGCATGTTTCATATAAAGTCCCAAACCCCTCTCTCATCTATTTTAGCAATTAGGGATGGAGGCACATTCACTGTGCCTCATATAAAGTCTCAAACCCTCTCTTCTCCTTAGTGTTTTTTTTTAATTGTTGCGTTGAAGTTATTGACTATACATACCAGTTCATCATTCACATTTATAGTAAGTAAGTAGAAATGAAAAATATGTACGAGGAATACCATGACATCAGTTACCATTATTTTTAATGGGTAATCTTAAATAGAAATATATGTGCTGTATTGTATCAATGGCGTACATTAAGAATGGCCTGTATGTGCTGCTGTTGAATAATTACAGCTTACATCTAAAGTTTTAGCACATTCAGTGGACATTCAAATAAAGCAGATCTCACTTGGCTTAACCAGTAGATACAAAGTTACTGGTAAACAACTCAAAGCTGCAAATTTTCATCATTGATTCAGGACAAAATGTTTTGTGCCATGTATTTAACATTGCATGCCATGGACCCACCTGTGTTTTTTTTTTCTTAGCAGCCAAGGATAATCGAAAACTCTCAACTATACCAATTAATTCTTAACGATTTTACTTTTAAACATCCATGTTAAATTGAGTGCCAGCTCTGCAGCTCGGGCTGAAAACCTTCTTAAGCACATTGATGAATTTGCCGTGTTGTCCAATCCTTGTTGAGAGGAATGAAATGTTCAGATGTGGTAGCAGCCTCACAGAAGCAGCCAGTCAATTTTCGTTTCATCCAGTTGAGTGCTAATTTAGCAATACTTAAAGGTTTCATTGCCTTGTAGTTAATTAGCACTGAGCAATGAATGCTAACTGTTCTATTAGTGCACATTGTCAGCACAGGGAGGTTCTTTGTGTGATGGGAACCATTTCAAATTTATAACACTCACACATGTTGGGTGTTCTGAAACACAATGGCCTGAATAGCTAAAATAATTGTAATAAATACATAATACTCACTTCCACACATCTTTTCACTAGCATCTTCCATTATGGCCAGTGTTCTCAAAACTGAATTGCCAGTATTGTAATAAATGTCCTCCTTACCGTCTTAACAAAGGAATATGAGAGATGTTCTATGCCCGTTAGGGGAACAATGAAGGTAATTACACACTCAGCTATGAGTTAGAATACACCATGTAGTGTTAGTAGGCAGACATGTATGCATGTGTGCTTTGTATGCATGCCCTGTATGCATTGCTGTGTGCTTGTTATGTTGGCTGGTTTTAGCTTAATTTATGTATCCCCAGCAAATTAGTTCAGTAATTCTGTTGCCATCAGTCTCTAATTTCCAGGCACGGTCCTAGAATTTAAAGGAGGACTCCAGTCTTGGAAAAAAAAAAAACTGTTTCTGATGCCAGACCTCTTCAGATCTCTAATTATAACCTATTCACAATGTGCCTATTTCTGAAGCCGAGAGGAAAGTTAATATGCAAATTAGCTGGTTTCTCATCCAGACACCAGTAATTATTTTCTGTGCTCACCCTGCATTAAGATCAGTGGGAGACATGGGTGCCGTGCTGTGCCTTGCCACACAATCGACAGCTGTGATGTGCTGAGGTGGAGTGGCCTCATACAGCTCACATCTTTTTTTTATTCTTCCACATATGTATAGTTTTGTTTAAGCCATAAACAACACTATCACTAAAGTTTTTTTTCCCCACATAGTGCTATTTTTTTATATTATTATTTTGCTTTAGTTAAATCTCTGTTATTTAACAGGTTTATTTTATTTTTAATAGTAGTTGATGCTTGGAATAGAGTGTCAGTAGAGGTACTGAGTCAGCCAGTATGTTGATTTTAAACAAACATGCTAGAGACAAAAGAATTAATATATAATATGTTTTATATATATATATATATATATATATATATATATATATATATATATATATATATATATATTATAGTATATAAAATGGGCAGACTCAATGGAACACTTGGTCTTTTTCCTGCCATCACTCTTCTATGTTTCTATATTTCTAGATGCAAATAGTTCTTGTTATTGCATGCCCTTTGATATAAATTTCACTGTTTGCCAGCTAATTCTGTGCTAGTATTGCCAGTTTTTATTTCAGTTCAGTGTTACCGTAGGTAACATTGACTTCTGATATTGCTTGGCAAAGCCTTAAAGAAAAGTGGAAGGTTAAGAGTAGAGTAAAACCAGTGCCGAATTTTAGGGGGGAAAAAAGAGCAATTGCCGGAGGGGGCTCCGGACTTCTTTTTATAAGAAATGCAAGCATATTTTCCTCCAATATTCCGTAGTGCCACGGGCAGGGCCCTCTGATCTCTCCTGTATTGAATTGTATTGTAACTGTACCATCTTCTCTGATGTTGTAAAGTGCTGTGCAAACTGTTGGCGCTATATAAATCCTGTATAGTAATAATAATAATAATAGTGTGTTCCTCAAGGAAATTGTCCAATTTGAAGCCTTTCCGGCCGTGTCTCACTCCATCTCAGTTGTTCAGGAGAAAGGTCATTCAGCAAATTGCCACTGATAAAGAATTATCTGATAACTTGAGTTAGTTTAAATGATTTTTCAGATGCTAAGTTTAGGTAGAAATGTATTGTGTATTCTCACAGTCAATAACATTTTGAAAAAAAAAATCAGACAAGTATCTTTAGAACAAATGTGGTTTATCATTTCAATTTATTTTTATTTGTCATATAATTAAAGTTCTATATTGAGGGGACCCTGAACTTGAAGTGCCCCAGGCCCACGAATGTCTAAATCTGGCACCAAGTAGAACCCCTTTATGTTACTACATAGAATGATCAGAATTCCTTAAACATAAAGTTAAGGCAATAAAATGAATGACATGGTTTCATAGAGTAAACAGTAAATATTTTTTTATTTTTAATCTAGCTATTACATAATCATTCATGCTTAAGGAAAAGTGGTAAATGGTCTTAAATTGCTGCATATTGCACTTGTCTACTTTTTCAATCATTGCTAGTGATTAACAATAAGCGAATGAGTGTTTGGTAGCAAAGATTCAAATGAGTTTCATTAGCACTTTGTGTTTGGAAGACGGGATATATCCAATATAATTTTATTGATCAGCCAGTGTGTGCCAGCAGTTGTAATACTGCAAGAAATAAAATCTGTTCATTGTTAGGTAGAGAATCATATGCATCATCATTGACATTGGAGCAGTACCAACTCAGGGTATGAAGGACCTTTCACTTTTTATTGGGCGGAAATTGTTGCTTTCTGCCAGTTTGTCACTCATTTTAATTGATAACATATGCACTGGCAAAGTCCTCTGTTTAAATGGCTGCTACACCTGAATCTCAAGTTGTTTCACAGAAATAAGTTCTTAATCATGTTTGCAAATGAGATCGATAGTTCTCTGTGCTGTGTCCACATCCCAGGTGGTTTTTAGCTTAGGACCTGTGAAGATTGGTTATAGCTAATTCTAGCTCAGGATTAGGTAGTTATATTGCAAAAGTTAGTTATGAGTAAGAAACTCGTTTAGGAATAGACCATTTTAGTGTTAGGTTAAGTTTAGTGTTAGGCCTCGTACACACGACCAAGGAACTTGTCGGAAAAGACACATCGATTTCTTCGACAAGTTCCTTGTTAGGCTTGTCGAGAAACTTGACAAGCTGTCTTTGCGTACACACAGTCAAGACCAAATCTCCTCATTCTCAAACGCGGTGACTTCAACACATACAACAGCAGGGGAAGTTCGATTCCACTGGCACAACCCTTGGGGCTGCTTTTGCTAATCTCATGTTACTGCGTGTTAGGTAAAAGTTTGGTAAGAGACATTTTCACTTTTCAGTCTGTTACAGCGTGACAAATGTGCAATTTCCATTACAAACTCTACTTTTATCGAAGGTGCGCAGGTTTCTAAGCATACACACCAACGTGTTTTTCGTCAAAAACCAGCCCGGCGAGGAACACGACGAGGAAATTGAGACTCCCGTCGAGGAAAAAGAGACAGTTTTCCTCGGCAAAATAGCTCTCCCATCAAGTTTCTTGATGGATTTTGCAGAGGAAAATGGTTGTGTGTACGCGGCCATAGAGTAAGGGTTTTCTCTGTTAGTTTTGTTTTTAGGGTTGGTTCACATCTGTACAGCGTGTTTTACATACACTTTAGATGCGTAAACATTGAACTCTATATAACGTACATTTTCAAGATAGCACATTAAAGATGCAGCAAGCAGGATATTTTTGAATGCACCATGCCTTAAATGAATGTAAGATTTGCAGGTGTAAACAGGGCCTAGGGGTTAGTGTTAGCTTTTGAGGTAAGTTAACTGTTTGGTTGTTTAAGAATTAGGTCCACACTTTAGGGAATAAGTGTAAGTTAGTCTAGTAGGTGCTAGGAGTAAAGCTTTTCTTCTTTACGATTGTGTTAAGGGGAGTTTAAGAGTTAAGTCTTTTTAGCCAGTAGAAACTTCAGGTAGGGCAGGATTGAGGACTGTGGGTTAAAGGTTATGGGTAGCTTTTTTTTTTTAGGCATACTATTAACCCCTTAGAAAGGTTTAGAATGCCGGGAGGTGGTGTGGGGCTTATGGTCATGTGGCCGCAGTGATTGACTGTCATGGCAGTCACATCAAATAGCAATTGGGTGCTTTCTGTTAGGTGCCATTAATTGTGCTGGGAGTGTTAAGGCCAGCGCTCTTGGCACAGCTCTATTGGCGCTGTTGCATGCAAATATGCAGCCGATCTATGCCAAACCTTGCCCACCAAGAGGCCGCATATTTGCATGCTCTCAGCACTACGAGGTCAAACAACAGAGATTTACATGTTTTTCTTGTTCTGGTATCTGGTTGTGTATTGCTTATATGCTCCTTATGCAGAAACAACATACATGCATACACACGACCAGTTTCCTCGGCAAAGAAGCTCTGCCACCAAGTGTCTTGATGGATTCTGTCGAGGAAACCGGTCGTGTGTACGCGGCCTCATCTGTAAATCTCCTTTAACCACTTGAATACTAGCCTGTACAGTATTTACCCCTTCATTAACAGGACATTTTTCCTGTGATATTTTAAAAATGTCTCAGTCGTGCAACAATGTATCCAAATACATTTATATCATTTTTTGAGACAGAATGTTTCAGTGGTTATTATAATTTTTTTTTTACATTTATACTAGATAAATAAAAATAATACCAAACATTTGGGTTTGCCTAAATTTACCTTAATTTTTAAACTTTTAAAAAATAATCTTACAATCATTGCTGGTCAGTGACACACTTTTATTTAAAAAAGAAAACCCCAAAATCGGTGGTTGACAGTTTCATTTTATACCCCACCTTTAAAAAAAATCCCCAGTCATTCATGGTCAGTGGCATTTTACCCCTTCCCCACCAAAAAAAGAAAAAACATTTTTTGTTTCTATCCATGTCACACAAATATGCAGTGGCAAAAAAGATGGGCTTTAATGTCCACATATGCGCCACTGTATGGTTGATGTTTCTGTGATTTGTGATTTCTGTGATTTCTGTGATTTGAGTGCACTCACTGCACACTCCCAGCACAGAGACTAAACTATCAAAGTTCTCAGTCCTCACTTTAGATCAGTAGTCAGTGGGACGACGTCTGATCATATAACCACTGTGACAGCCAATCACAATGGTCACATGATCTTTGATACTTCTCACCCCCAGGCATTCATTTTATTAACAATTGCTTAGGCGAGCAGAAAGAGATTAAACCATTCAAAAACAGTCCCGTAAAGTAAGTGGTATTTTACACTCCTGCACTTTAGGACCTCTCACCTTTTTATCTGCCAATCCTCCTTCCTGCTGTTTTAACAAATATTAAGCCCACTCACAATGGGTGAAGGTGAGATTCCCCCCATGTGATTGGCCTGAATTTTTATGAACACTACTATTGATTACACTTTTGATGCCTGTGATAGGTTCAAAGTGATCACAAGGTACAGAGCAACTCTGACTGGCTTTATACACCAAACTGTAGTCTGAGCTGTCCAATGATAGTTCTGATCACAGCTTTTTTTTTAGTGCGCTAGCTGCTGAGTTTGTTTTCTGTAGTTTTGTTTAGAAATGGCACTCCAGAAATACACATCCACCTCCCTGCCTTTTTTTTTTTTTACAATATGGCGATACAGAGGTGGTTAAATAAAAGTTGTTTACACTACATAAATGAAAGTACATGAGGAATAAAGATCAGAAGAACCAGATCCTCTGCCATCTTTTTTTAGGCAATGGTGCCACCTACTACTACTAATGCAACGGACAAGACACAAGGTCATCAATGTGGGAGGGTGTGTATAAGGAGCTTCATAGTGTCTCAGAAACAGAAATGCTTTATTTTTAGTAAATGTAGACAACCCCTTTAAATGTATCTACCCTTATCAGAGATTAAATATATCACATTTTTATTTTATTTTTAAAAGCCAGTAGAGCATTTGTCCCACACAATCAAACTCCTCTTCATTCTTTAAGATTTCCTTCAGAAAAAATGTGAATGTATTTGACAGGCTAATTCAGGTATCTATACATTTTCTGAAAAGCATTAGTCCATACATACCTATTCTCGATTGCTTTGCTTAAACAATTACAGAGAGCACTATCATTTGCCTGCTTATGATATCTTCCTTTGTCAGACACCTGTTCATACACACGTATAATCACCCTTTTCAAGATTTGAATTGCTTTTTTGTTGTGTGACGTTCGCAGGGAATGTGAAAGGTATTTTTAATTAAATCTCTTCCGAGTAGGTGCAAATCCAGTAAAGATAAGCGCGAAGACAGGACGCTGCAAAAGTACTCAGGACTTGTGAATATGTTAATTTGGTTCACTACATGACATACTAGTACATCTCTGACACAGCAGGGGAGTCCTATAAAGATTAAACCATTTAATGTCATTTACATTGCTCTGCATAAAGGTACCATACTTGAAAGTGAAGGTGTGATGATGGTCAGGATTGTTTTTACAATATTTAAATCAATCGTTATATATACTTATGCTTTGATTAATAATTCTTTATGATGCAAAGAGATTATTATGTACTCATGAAAAATGATTGACAAGGTCATGTGATCCCTTTACAGTGTTTATTTATTGTGGAATCCAAAGAAATTCCTTTTAACATTATTTAAAGAGGAGTTGGTTTCGCAGATGATTTTTGTCAAGTAACGCACGGTCAACCAGATTGTATTTTTTGGACGTTCTCCTTTGCTTCTTTCAGGAAGGTTTGACATCGAGAACGTCTACCTCTCTTCTCCTATACATTAATTCAGGTCATATCGGCATCCATATCAATGTACCAAAAATAAAGAACGTCTCTAGCTAGGTAGAAAAGAAGAGGTTGTTTTTTTTTTTTTGCCTCCTCTATATAGTTGCCTCCTCACAAAGTTTTTGATGGCATAGACCATGGGTCTTCAAACTACGGCCCTCCAGTTGTTCAGGAACTACAATTCCCATCATGCCTAGTCATGTCTGTGAATGTCAGAGTTTTACAATGCCTCATGGGATGTGTAGTTCCACAACAGCTGGAGGGCCATAGTTTGAGGTCCCCTGGCATAGACAGTATATATATAATCGGCGTACAACACGCACCCTAACTTTAAGAGGAAGGTTTCAGGAAAAAAACTTTCCATGGCCCCCTACGTATAACACAAAGGCACAGTTTACCCTCTATTTTCAGGGTAAAAAAGTGAGTGTTATACGCCAATAAATACAGTGTATGTATATATATATATATATATATATATATATATATATATATACATATATATATATAATTGTACGCTCTCAAAACTGTATTGTCCCTCTTCATATTGTTAACTGCTTTACAGACTGTGGGTCGTTTATAAATCCTGTGTAATAATAATAATAATAATAATAATATATCAATATTATATAATAATATACCAATATTATAATAATAATATACCAAATAAACTCAATATACTATTGAGTTTATTTAAGTATACAGGAGCAAGGTCCATAATACAAATTGCATGCATCCCAAGATCAGAGTCCTCTATGGCCTAATTATGACTCATCTAGCTATACACATTCTATTTTTTTATTTTGTCTTTCTTCATTTGAAAAATATAAAACATTGTCAATACATACTAGTTAATATTCTTCTTATTACATATATATACCCCCCCCCTCCCCAAAAAAAAAAAATCATTTTCCATCTCCTGGATTCTTCTCCTATTTTATCCATACACACAAAATCCCCTCTATTCCCCACCATGTTCCCTAATTATTATTTCCATATCTCTCTCTGATCTCTTAAATTGTACCGTCTTTCCAAATGGCTTCCAGCGTATCTAGGGACACACAACCTTTTTGACGGCACTACTAATAAACTCCTCCATTCCATACCATCATTTTCAAAAACCCAAAATAAAATCAGGGACATGGGGAATGAAAGTTTGATCATCTATTATGAAAATGATCTCACATTTATTATTACTTTATTAGTGACGGTGGAATTTAAGTGTTTCTAAACCTAAAAATACAAATTGAATGCATTGCAGGTTACCAGTCCTTAGAAATGGTGACTAGATTTATTTTCTTTTTTTTGCAGGCTGTTTTTCCTTTTACACCCACACATATAAAAAACTTTTCAAAACATATTCGTATAAATATGAACATTGTGTGTTGACTATAACTTTGGTGTGCAGCCTGTAGGTCAGGAACGGCTATGGGATCACACTATACATTTTTTTGTTTTTCCAAACAGAAGTGTTTTTCTTTTTTAGCGTTTTATTGAAAAACACATGTTTTGAGATTTTTTTCAAACAATGACAAACTGTGAGTTGCCTGGCTTCTTTTATAAAATTATACATAGGGGTCAACTCACTAAAGCAGAACATGGTGTGATATTTGCAATTTGCTGTTGTGGAAAATTGTGTTTTCAGTTTACTGAAGGTTTTAGCTAATGGATCAGATGAATTTACCTCATGCACATTATATTATTGATTTTTTTTTATGTTAGGCGTGTTGCATGTTAAAATCATGATGTCTTTTACTCGTTCAAATTTTGCCAGCCAGCCTCTTATAACTTGGAGTTCTATAAAGTGTTTATTGAGTAGTGCAAAAAAGTGGTGAAGATGAAATAACAATTGAGAATAAAAACAAAATGGATGATTTTATTAGTTACACATCTATACAACATTTTAGGAAAACGGTAGTAATAACTAGCACAAATATTTTTTTTTTTATACATCTTAGTAAATAATCTTATGAACGCCTGGAATCACAGTGCTAAAAATGGAAAACACCGACCTGTAGATTTTAGTAGATTTTTGACACTGGGGTCCATAAAAAAAAAAATGATGCAGCACAAGCCAAGTTACCTTCAATGACAAACATCCTATGCTTGAATGGCTGGTGCTTACTGTACAAATCATAAGTTCATTGCTATGGGCTCCTCCCCACGGTGATCTTTTTCCAGAGCTTGCTCACTATTCACATCATCCATTTAGAAAAAGCCTTGTATTCTTTTTACTGAATGCAAGCATTCTGTGACTGGATGAGGATAGAAGGGGGCTGGGTAAAGCACTAGATCTCCCCTTATCCAATATAATCCAATGAAGTGAAGAGCAAGCACCAACCTTTCATCACTGTACATTAGCTGGATGTCTCCATTACAGCTCCAGAACAGGAGCACTGTACAGAAGAACCAGAAGCAATGAAGAGAGGTTTTGTACAGTAAATGCATAGTCCCAGATACACAGAGAGTTGGGCGCACATTACGCCGCCATAGCGCAAATGCTTTATGCTATGCCTACGCAACGTGGAGAGGCAAGCACTGCATTCAGCAAGCTATTGCTCCCAACGCTGCATTGGCGTGGCGTAAGTTTCGAAGGCGCAGGCCGGCGTAGGTGGAAGTGGGAGTGAGCATGCAAATGATAGTCCGAGCATGGTGCAGTGTTTTACGCCCGGCGTATCACGAACTGCGCATGCCTCGTGACGTGAACGCATGAAACAGCACCCTTATGCGCATGCTCACAACCACGCCGGGACAAATGCCTAAGCTACGCCGGATCACGACGTACGCGGTGAACGTAACTTACGCCCAATAGGCCCTTTGCATGTCTATTGCTGGGTTGTGCCTCATCTATGCGGAATAACTTTATGCCGGATGTAAAACTTACATGCTCCTCGCTTAGCATTGCGCCGGGCGCACGTACGTTCATGAATCGCCGTATTTCCCTAATTTGCATATTTGAATGCCTAATTAATGGGAGCAGCAACATGCGTCCAGACGAAAAGTGCACCCACACTACGCTGGCGTATGTAAGCTAGGTCAGTGTAGGGTGGCCAGTTTTTAGGCGTATGTTGGTTTGTGGGTACAGATACGCCGGCACACATTTTCACTTACCGGCACAAATTTCCACTAACGTCGGCGTAAGTGCTTTGTGAATCTGGGCCATAGGATACTTGCTTTGGATGTAACTTGTATAACATGTGCAATTCTTAAAAAATGATTTACACTTTAAGGTCATCAAAAAAATGTGTGTATGTGGAATGCTATTGATCCGTGGTAATTTATCCACTAACTGACACATTTTGGGGGTGCAAGAATTTTCTTAATTGCTATTGCTCAAGAGATAGGGCTGGCACTAGAGACATATACACAAGGATTAAACCCACATGCTTAGCTGATGTAAGCATGCAAGTTTATGCCACATTTGCACTTTCGAAAAACCGTGTGATGGTTGAATCTTCTGAAAGTTGCCATCTGCCTAATCTTACTTTTATTGTTAAGTATGTGCCAAAAAATTATCTTTTGCTGCAGAATGTTAATTGGATATTTTGGATCGTGCTTTTCTTTACTTGCTTTGTTGATCCAAAACAACCTAAATAATCATTAGGGCATTAATGAAATAATACTAATTGTCTTAAGATGTTAATGACTGCCCCAAGCCACATCTCACAAACCCTGTAGGAAATAACAGGTGCAAATTTACATACAAAAGCACAGTTTTTTTTTTATGCTAACTTCATAAAAGAGCTCAAACTATTAACACATTACCGAAAAATTGCATTTTTTACTTGCTTTTCACATACTAAAAAATAACAATATTTGTCATCGCCAAACGAAAGTCTTCAGATGTACATAGGAAACCTCCATACCACCCCCTCCCTACTATGAACTGTCAAACTGCGGAAGCTGGATGATGTAGAGGAGCACATTCTAGAAGTGTCATGTGACCTTTTAAAGAAGTACTCCAGGCAAGTAGCTGAATGATGAACAGTGAAAATCCATATATATGAATTGTTTCACCTGCCACTTCTCATTCAGCTTTGTGGTTTCAATAGTCAGCTCTCAACAACCAGCCTGTTCACTGGACAGAAAATCACCATACACACCTCTGCCCGAAGAGCAGGCAGGGGACACAGGAAGGAAAATGCACATGGTTGAAAATTTGAAGCAGGGAGAATTTTTTAATTAAATCACCTTTATCCTTATTTTTTATGGAAAAAGGGACAAATCATACCACCATCTGAATATAGCAAGGGTATCTGAGATGTGCATGTTTGTGAACCTGGATAAAGAAGAAAATTTACAAAAAAAAATGGAATTTCAAGTCTTAGGCCTAGTACACACGATCGGACATATCCGATGAAAACGGTCCGCGGACCATTTCCATCGGATATGTCCGATCGGGAGTTTGATCCGATGGTGTGTACACACCATCGGATCAAATTCCCCACCGCCGGACGGCGCGGTGACGCGGCGGTGACGTTGACGCCGCCACGTCACCGCCACGTCACCGCACCAGGAAGTTAAACACTTCCGCGCATGCGCCGAATCCATTCGGCGGCGGCGCGGCGGTGGTGGGGGACGACATGTCTGCTGGTAAGTGTACTAACCAGCAGACATGTCGGGCGGACAGATTCCACCGGATGGATTTCAAAGCATGCTTTGAAATCTGTCGGGTGGAGAAATCTGTCCGCTAGCCCATACACATGAGCGGAGATGTCTGCTGAAACGGTCCATCGGACCGTTTTCAGCAGACATATCCCCTCGTGTGTACGAGGCCTTAGGGGTTGGTTTACTAAAACTGGAGAGTGCAATATCTGGTGCAACTCTGCATAGAAACAAATCAGCTTCCATTTTTTGCCAAAGCTTCATTGAACAAGTTGAAGTTAGAAGATTTTGCACTCTCCAGTTTTAGTAAATCAACCCCTTGTTGTCTGAAATGTATTTATAGCCGTTTTTGAATTTTTTTACAGGAGGCGGACTCCGTCGCATGTCCGTTTTCATCAGATCTTACTCGATCCGATCCACCATGGACGAATGGGGACGTATCCCCCATACGTCTGTTTTTAGCTGATCGGATAGGGTCAGATGTCAGCGGACATATCTCCGCTGCCATCCGATGCTCCATAGGGATGCATGGAGCGTCTGTTCAGGTCCGCCGTCAAAACTGAACGGTCCGTCCGTGAGAATGAGGCCTAATTCCATGGAAGTGATGGTTACAAATGTATCAAAATTTAACACTTGTAGCTAGCCATCTATGGCTAGCTTAAGGCCTCATGCACAGGGGGCATAAAAAAAAATCTGCTTATCCAGGTGGTTGGCATTTCTTCTAGCAGCCTGTAGAAGCAACACTATGGGAGTTATTTACGAAAGGCAAATCAACTTTTCACTACAAGTGCAAACTGCACTTGTAATTGCACTGAAATTGCACTTGGTAATGTAGTCACTGTAGATCCAAGGGGGACATGCAAGGAAAATAAAAAACAGCATTTTAGCTTGCACATGATTGAATAATAAAATCAGCAGAGCTTCCCCTTATTTCAGATCTACCCCTCAGATTTACAGCCACTGCACTTCCAAGTGCACTTTCAGTGCAATTTCAAGTGGAAAAAAATAAAACGGAATCCTTCCTTCACACAAACTTGTAGTTTACACTTGTAGTGCAAAATGGATTTCCCTTTCGTAAATAACCCCCTATGAGTCCATGCACATTTGGACATCTACAGGCATATTTGTAGAGGAGCATTTACAGGCTGAAAAAAACAAAAAACATTATAAGTTCTTTCGGGCAGAAGGACTCTTGATGCACCTAAATGCAGTGTTTGGGTGCGTCCTAGTGTTTTTAAAGGGGTTGTAAAGGTAAATGTTTTTTCACCTTAATGCATCCTATGCATTAAGGTGACAAAAACATCCGACGGTAACACCCCCCCCCCGAACCCCTGTTTTACTTACCTCACCCCTCGAAAGTATCGTGCGCGTCCCCGTGATCCTCTTCGGTTTACAGCCTGGCCGTTGATTGGCTAGGCTGGACAGATTGATAGCAGCGCAGCCATTGGCTGGCACTGCTCTCAATCACATCCGATGATGCAGTGCACTGAGGGGGGGGGGGCCGAGTGATAGAGTCGGCGGCTATGCCCGCCGCTGTATCATGGGAGTGCGCCCACAAAAGCTTTCCACCATGCAAGCTCACTCGCATGAAGGTGGAAAGCTCTTGCGAGGAGGAGCCGAGACAGCTGCCGAGGGACCCCAGAAGACAGGGTTGGGGGACACTCTGTGCAAAACGAGCTGCACAGTGGAGGTAAGTATAAGGCGGCATACACACGATCAGTTAAACTGATGAGAATGGTCTGATGGACTGTTTTTATCGGTCAAAACCAATCGTGTGTGGGTGCTATCGGTTATTTAACCACTTACCTACTGTGCACCTACACCCCCTTCCTGCCCAGACAAAATATAAGCTTCCCGCACTGCGTCGCTTTAACTGACAATTGCGCGGTCGTGCGACGTGGCTCCCAAACAAAATTGGCGTCCTTTTTTTCCCACAAATAGAGCTTTCTTTTGGTGGTATTTGATCACCTCTGCGGTTTTTATTTTTTGCGCTATAAACAAAAATAGAGCGTCAATTTTTAAAAAAATGCAATATTTTTTCCTTTTTGCTATAATAAATAACCCCAAAAAATATATAAAAAAAATATTTTTTCCCTCTGTTTAGGCCGATACGTATTCTTCTACATATTTTTGGTAAAAAAAAAATGCAATAAGCGTTTATCGGTTGGTTTGCGCAAAATTTATAGCGTTTACAAAATAGGGGATCGTTTATGGCATTTTTTTTTATTTTTTTTTTACTATTAATGGCGGCGATCTGCGATTTTTTTATTGGGACTGCGACGTTATGGCGGACATTTCGGACACTTTTCTGACATTTTTGGGACCATTTACATTTATACAGTTATAAATGCTATAAATATGCATTGATTACTGTATAAATGTGACTGGCAGTGAAGGGGTTAACCACTAGGGGGCGGGGAAGGGGTTAAATGTGTGTCCTATGAGTGTTCTAACTGTAGGGGGAGGGGGGGTGACTGGGGGAGGTGACCGATTGTGTCCCTATGTACAAGGAACACAATCTGTCACCTCTCTCCCTGACAGGGACGTGCAGCTCTGTGTTTACATACAGAGCGGCACGTCCCAGCTCACTTACAGAGCAATCGCGTGTGCCCGGCGGCGATCGTTGCCGCCGGGCACTCGCACGGGATCCCCGCGGAGCGGCGGGTGCGCGCGTGCGCCGCCGGCGACGCGCACGGCGCCCGCCCGCGGCTTTAAAGGGACATCACATCATATGACGTGATGTCAGAACAATGGAGTCGTCTGCCCGCCGTCATTTGACGGCGGGCAGATGACAAGTGGTTAACCATCGGTTAAAAAAAAAGCCAACTTGCTTTAAATTTAACCGATGGATTCCTAACCAATAGGTCAAAACCGATCGTTAGTAGGCACGAACCGGGTAAATATTCACGCATGCTCAGAATCAAGTCGACGCATTCTTGGAAGCATTGAACTTAATTTTTTTAGCACGTCGTTGTGTTTTACATCACCGTGTTCTGACACGATAGTTTTTTTAACCGATAAAAATGGTCCATTAGACCGTTCTCATCGGATGGACTGATCGTGTGTACACGGCATAACATGTTTGTTATTTTACAAACATTTTTTTTTTTACTTTAGTGTAAAATGTATAAGAATTTTACCCGAAAATACTAGAAAAATGTACACTTAAAGTGTACATTTTTCTAGTATTTTCGATTAAATTCTTATAAATGCAAACACTCCTAAACACACCTAAACCCTTATATAATATGCTTCGTAGGAGTGTTTTTCATGCTGCTTTTTTTCTGCCAGCAGCTCTGGCATTTTTTTCTGTTGCCTAGTGTGTGTGCACAGATCCTATAAGGGAAATCCCCTTTACTTTGGAGAGATTTCCTGCCACATCTTGCTGTTTCTTCAGGACAGAAAGTGAAGAGAAATCTATCCAACGGGACATAGACAGCTTAAAAAAATAAGTTTTGGCTGTAGATACACTTTTCTTTTTCTTTTAGTGCTGTGACATTTTAAGCGCTTCTTAGTTTAGCTTGCTGTGCTATCTATATATTTGTGCCATTAGTTCAATTTTCTACAGCATGAACCTTAAGGAAAAAAAAAAAAAAACACTTAAAGTGTAGAGGAAGCAATGATGAATCGGTGACAGGATAATGTAGCAAGGTCTAGCCGAGAATTGGTATTTTCTTTGTCAGTGAGTTTTTCTAGTGATACAGCACTTTGACAGCTCTTACTGACAGGTAGGTAACGTCAGGGCATCATCTCCTACTCCCAGAAATCCCATCACTGTCAGAACCATGTTTGCTCTTTAATCTATGGTTCAATTGCACTAATCTTTTCCAACTGCCTCTATTTTGTGTGGTACGGATGACAGGAAGTAGCTAAGTCTACTCCCCAGTCAGATCTTTATTTGTTTATTCCTGTCCAAATAACATAAGAATGTTAAGCACATACCTGTGCTGTGTAATACCAGTTCTGTAATAGATTGTCCTAAAAAACATTACAGCACAGCACACAGATTGTGGCTTTCAGTGAAGTGCTCAAGGACCTTTAATTTAAAAAGTGACAGCAACTATCTTCTCTATAATGTCCTGACATGTTAAAGGTTCTAGCTGTAATTTCCCGCCTTTTAAGTTATAGTAGAAGGAAGCAGCAGAACGTTGTTTGTACATGTCTGCTAGAATTTAAAGGGGGTGTGAAGGTTTGTTTTTTATTTTCTAAATAGGTTCCTTTAAGCTAGTGCATTGTTGGTTCACTTACCTTTTCCTTCGAGTTCCCTTCTAAATGTTTTTTTTTCTTTGTTTTCTTTGTCTAAATTCCTTACTTCCTGTTTCTCCTCAGTAAGGTGCTCAGTAAGCTGTTCTGGAATTCAGACAAAGAAAAAAAAAATTTAGAAGGGAAATTGAAGGAAGAGGTAAGTGAACCTATTTAGAAAATAAAAAAACAAACCTTTACAACCCCTTTAAGAAAATGTGCATTGAAATAGCAGGCCGCATGCTATGCAAGTGAAGCAGAGCAGCAAAACAGCTTCTTTTATTTCAACTTCTTTGTTATCAGTTGGATAAAGTTGGGCCTGTGTTAAGTATAGTAATCTATTACCCTCATCTCGTTGGATTCTATTTTATCCTCTGGCATTTTCCAGAAGCAAATGTGTTTAAAAAATAACATGTATAATGAATCAAGTTGAATAATGGTCCATAAGCTGATTCAAAATAGAGATTAGAGAAAGACAATTTCAAACATTTCTAAGTGGTGGAGCAAGAGCCCGCTTTAAAGAGGCAACAAAAACACGCTGCCTTGGACTATTAATAACCTTTAAATGTGTGTGCAAAGGAGATAGTTCAGATTCTGCTAGTTGCTGGGTATTGAGCACATGATATTGTTTTATGATGTTAGTCATTTCAGGCTGGAAAGAGCTGAGGAATTGATGACTGCAAAAGGTGGAATGTAAGTCAACAATGGGTAAAAAATATATTTATTATCACGAACCATGCTTTGCTTACAATGTACTGTTCTGAGTTCCTTTTAAGACATTTTCACATTTATTTCTAGATGCTTAAATCAGTGTTTTTTTTTTCAGTTGTTGTTATTAAAGCGGAGGTCTGCCAAAAAAAAAATTATATTAAAAGCCAGCAGATACAAATACAGCGGCTGCTGACTTAATAAATGAACACTTATCTGTTCAGGGTGCCCGCGATGTCGGCAGCCGAATGCCCCACAGCCATCCTCAGTGAGGGAATCAGGAAGTGAAGCGTAGCGGCTTCACGTCCCGGTTCCCTACTGCACATGTGCAAGTCACACTGCGCATCCTAACTGGTCCCCAGAAGACAGCGGGGGGGGGGGGGTGACCTCCATAGGAACCTATGCCTGGAATATGGTGCAAATACCTGTATTATACAGGTATCTTCAGCCCCTCCCCCTGAAAGGTGCCAAATGGGACACCGGAGGGGGGGAGGGTACCAAAAAGCGGAGGTTCCATTTTTGTGAGGACCTCTTCTTTAAGGCTGTGAACTCATTATTTCTCCGTATTGGGGTCTCTCTCTCTCTTCTGTTAGATCCGTTCTTTCTTTTTTTTTTTTTTTTTGGGACAACAGTCTATACCGCATAAGCATGTTTAATGTCTAATGATTTTTTTTTCTTAAACCAGAACTAACCCCATCGATTTAACAGTTTAAAAAAGCAGTTACATTCCCGTCACAACGGGAATGCTAATTGTCTTGTCACATCTGCTCGTGCTCTCAACCATAACTGATCACATGTGCAGTTGCAGATCAAACACAAGCTAAGATGGCAACTTCCTTGGCTAAATAAGATAGGAAGGTTTAGTTCCGCTTTAATGTATTATCAAGACAAACACTATGTACACATGTACCTCTGCGATGCTCACAATTTTTTAAATTTTGTGTCAATAAAAACGAATGAACATAAAAAAAAGAACTTATAGCCCTTCACAGAACTGTTAAGGTACAGGTGCTCTGATCAGATTGGCTAAGTGCATGTCTTAAAGGGTTTACGAGCCCAAAAAGAGCATTAGAGTTCCCACCCATGTCCAGGAATGGGTATTTTTACACCCCAGGATTTTAGCTGAGTGATCTGTAGTGCATTTTATGCATCAGTCTGGGTACTCTTTATATAGGGTGCAGTTATAGTTCTCATAGTAACACTTGCCACTGCAATAAAACTGCACTGAAAACCATAGCTCAATGAGACAGCCAAAAGTGTGAATTAGGGAAGTGGGAATTTTTTCCTAAAAAGTCCAGCACTTTTTTCTTAAAAAGTCCAGATATCTCTGTAGACTAAGCGGCAGCTGAGGCCTAATTTAGGACTCACTCCAGACTGTCATGAAGAAGTAGCAGCACATTTAAGGGATTATTACTCTGCGCTTTCCTCCTTTCAGAGTCTCCTGATAGAAATGCAGTTGTTACTTGTTAGACAGCAATGCATTATAACCTTATAGCGCTGCCTTTTCTCTATCAGGCTGGGTCATGCTAGTCAAAGAATATAGGGAGGTCAATATAGAGACAAATTCAGGTACTTGTGCTAGTTCAATGTGCAGTGTTGGCAAAGCAGAGACTCATTTGATTCAAAGAATTTCAGGGCTGTGAAGACCACTTCATTCCTTATGTATTGAGATATGTTGGTCAACACTTTCCCAAAGCTTGGACACTATGGCCCAGATTCACAGCCATTGGCGCATCTTTATGCCGCCGTAGAGTATCTTCTTTACGCTACGCCGGCGCAACGTTGAGAGGCAAGTATGAAATTCACAAAAAAAATGCATCCAACGTTGTGCCGGCGTAGCGTATATTCGTCGGTGTAAGCCGACGTAAGTCAAAACAGGTGGAAGTGGGCTGAAAGTGGGCGTGATGCATTGTAATGAAGCGTGACCCCATGCAAATGATGGGCTGAGCGTCATCCAAGTACTTAAAATGAATGGCGCATGCGTCGTAACTTGAACGTATCCCTGTGCGCATGCGTACAACCACGCCAAAATAACTGGCTAAGATACGTCAAATCACTGCCTACGACGTGAACGTAACCTACGCCCAGCCCTATTCACGTAGTACTACGTAAATGACGTAAAATACGACGGCTGTTCCCTGGTCCATACCTTTGCATGCGTTGTGCCTCCTATATGAGGAATAACTTTACGCCGGACGTAACCCTTACGCAAACCGCTTAAAACATGCGCTCAGCATTCAGCGTAAATATGCGCCCACGATACGCCGGCGTAGGAAAGTTACGTCGGTCGGAAGAAGCTTATTTTTCGACGTAACTTAGTTTGTGGGTCCGGCGCATAGATACGACGGCACACATTTGTACTTACGCTGCGTATCTGTAGATACGTCGGTGTAAGTGCTACGTGAATCCAGGCCTATAAATACAATGCTTCACAATTAGAGTAATTCGTACTATTGCATTGAGCCACATTTATTTGTGCTTAAAGTGGAGTTCCACCCATTTTTTTATGTTTGTCTGTGCTGCATGCCCTAATCTCATAGTGTTCAGAATGGACAATTTTTATTTATTTTGTTGCTTGTAAATACCTTTATTTTGTAGTCCTTCATTACTTCCTCCTCCTTATTAGCCTAGGCTATTAAGTCACAGGGCTATTTGCAAGGGTTTCTGGGATAGGCATCATGTTTCCCAGTAGTCCTTGCAAACCTGACTGAAACCTATTACATTGCTTGTGCAGCACTGAGCATGTGCGAGATATGCAAAGCTGAAATCCAGGAAGTCATACAGTCTGGCTTCATGATGCCCACACTTAAGATGGCCACGGTCTATTTCTAGATTATAAACTAATCTAAATGTTGTAACAACCTAACAAAACGGACCTTAGTTTACAGACTAACTTTACTAGAATACATTAAGCTTGTGCATTACAGGGGTATTTATATTTAAAAAGTGAAATTGTGGGTGGAACTCCCCTTTAACAACAGTACAGCTCTATTTTTTTAGTGCAATGTGTGTATCAACACAATGCACATTTGCTGTTACTTAAATGAAGACTCCCTTTAATAAAGTATATTGAAGTAAATTAAACACTGCTACACTTGTAAAAAAGCATGCTAGCGCATATTGATGCATATGTGTTAATGCTAGAGGCGTTCATGTGCTTTAAATGTTAAGGTATTGGAGGACCTAAAGTCAATGTATAAAGTACTTCTAAAGCCAAAAGTGGAGAGTGGAGAAAGGCTGTATGTGTCTTCACAAGGGAGTTTCACCCTCTCTATTTGTCCTGGGACTTAGCCCCCATTTACCCTTTTGTGTTTTTTCCTAAACCTTACTATGTTTGACTATGCAGAATCCTATTCTTTCGAATTGTCCCTGTTCTCACTTGTACGCTCATCTGACCTATTTTATACACCCTGTACTCATGTTCAAAAAAGTGCGTGACCATTATTTTGGTCCCATAGACTTAAATGGGAATGCTGTAAATGTACAATACATGCTTTTTGTGCAAATTTTTACGCACAAAGAATTCATTTCCTCCTGAATAACTGCACTTCTCCTCTTGCCCAGTCCAACCCAGGAAACAAACTCCTGAAGCTTGACATGCATGCAAAAACACCTATAATATTCATGTAATATGTCTGGAAAAACTCTTGGAAAAATTCCTAAAAATCATCGGCTCTGCTCAAGTGTGAATTCAGACCAAAAGGGAGAAAAATAAATACATAATTAGTTGTCACTAGAAAAAGAAGCTGTAAAAAAAGGACCTCATGTTGGGAATATTTCCCCTCCTGTGGTGTTTAGGGGACAGCAAAAGGAAATCCTTAAAAATGTTTTTATCTTTTCCTATATTATATACGTAAATATATTGTAAAATGCTGCACAAACTGTTGGCGCTATATAAATCCTGTATATCCTTTAAATTAATAGTCATAACTGGCTCTGGCTAAATTATCTTTAGATCTTCTTTAAAGGCAGTGTCGGGCTCCTGCAGACTCTCTGTACACTTTTTGCTCATACCTGTAAAAAGGCCAGGCAGTTACTGAAGGGCATGTAGAATCAATGGAATATGAGGGAGTTTACCAGCTCCCCTACAGTTCATTGAGAGCTACAACTGCTGTCAGCTGTTGTGCAAAGGTACTTGTAGTTTATTCATTCACAGAAAAGTGAGTGACATGGCCATTTGGGCGGAGCTGTTTTCAAATTCTGACAGCTGGTACGGGGAAAGATCCCCCACCTGTTGTCAGGGGGGGGGGGGTGAGTGGGGGGAAGAGTGGCCAGTAGCTGGAACATATTACTTGCTCTATCCTAAATAAGAGTAAAACATGTAACATGTTCCAAAGGTGAACATATTCTTTAATCAGTTAACTGGAGGCTTTTCAAGGCTTTTCATATTTGTTTAGATTTCAGCTGCAATACAGATGATGAGATTTACACAATATAGCTGTCTATGACAAGCTGCTTTTCATATATATCATGGATTACAGTGGAACCTCGGATTGGGAGTAACGCGGTTAACGAGCGTTTCGCAATACAAGCACTGTATTTAAAAAAATCTGACTCGGTTTGCCAGTGTTGTCTTGCAAAATGAGCAGGATTCAAGCCAAAGCGGTGTGCAAAACCACGTTTGGCCTGAGGTGGGGGGAGCCAGAGTCGAGCAGAGCCGAACGGCGACATTCGGAAATGCTTGGAAAATCACGGAAATACTCAGTTTTCAAGGTTTTCCGAGTTCAGCCGAGGTGTCCTCGGTCCTTTCTAAGTGTTTACAAGGCTCTCCGGCGCCCCCCGCCTCTGGCTGCATGCGGTATTGCATGCCATTGAAGTCAATGCAGAACAAATTATTTTCGTTTCCATTGACTTCGATGGGGAAACTCGCTTTGATATGTGAGTACTTTGGGTTACGAGCATTCTCCTGGGACGGATTATGCTTATAATCGAAGGTTCCACTGTATTTCTAAATGACTATTGCTGAGTACAAATAGCACTGATGTGCAGTATGCTATATAAACTAATCACGGATTACAATCCAACAGTTTATTGCAGTTAAATGGATGCATGCATTAACTGGTTGCTATTAGTTACTGCAGCTTTGTTTTTTATATAAGTCGTTAGTAAAAAATAAAGCACGTATCTTCAAAGTCCCTTGGATGAACACTGATAGCGAGCACTGATAGATGGCTTTTAGAATGGGTGTTAAAATATTTTGGAATAATAGGAGAGAACAAACCATTTAAATTGGCCACACAAATAGCACTTATATAGGGACCACAAGCTAATAGACAGCTGACACAAATTCAGATCCATTAAGTGCAATTCAGTAAAATAAGGAATATTAATAAATGACATTCAATGCTGAATAATTTAGCCTTCATCATTTTAACAAATAATTTGTGTTTTACAAACAAATGAATTAATGGCCTTTGAAAAAGCATGCCTTTATTTATCATTGTAACTATAAAATAACAATTATAGTGATTCTGTCCCCAAATTACAACAGATGTCATTTAAATGCAACTCAATTGTAGAAAGAAGAATAATAAATATTCGACAAACTAGATGTAGTGTATATTGTTTTTTTTTTTGTTTTGTTTTTTGTAAGTAGCAACTGGCATGTTTTAATAAAATGATAGTAATCAGTGTAATTTGAAATTTATAAGTAGTCTTCATGCCATCGGCTCCACATTGCTGTAAATATTGACTGTGTTGAATCTGAACCCTTTTCTAGGGCCAGACACTGGTGTCCTGAAAGGCCTCTATTGTTCCCTTTTAGTCAGCATTCCATAGCCAAGACCAAAGTATGCATGAGTTACAGAGAGAAGAAAGGCAGCTCAGCTAGTTTAATAGAGCTCCCAAATGATCTTGTAGATGTTCAATGTTGAGGAAAAGGAAAACTGTACCAAAAACAGCAATAGTTCATGATACTCTACAGAGTGTAAAACTGCCTTAATTAGTGGAAAAGCCAGAAACACATTTCCGCCTCGTGTATTGAAGACCTGGCAGCCTTAACCCTCTCTCTGCTGATCTCCAGGGCTTAGAAGAAAAAAGGGAGAGCAAAACAAAGAACATATAGGGCTGTTGTCTGGGACTGGATCAACATAAGTAGCTGCTACATATCACTCATCGGCACAGCTATTTGTGCAAAGTGTGAGTTCTTTGTTAGAATTTGTGTAAGTGAGCTATGTGCCTCGTCATTCAACCACATTAACTTAATCAGAGTGTTTACATTATGAGTTCCATGTGTGCGCAAATACATGTACATTTTCAAAGTGTCAAGATAACTATTATTCGGTCCCTTAGGGCCACAGTGTGCACATTAATATACTTTTGCAACTTAAAGAAAACATCTTGATCAAGGCTGAACTATAGACATAACTGTGCATGTGACTTAAATGAATCCCAGAAGCATAGGGGAACAAATGCACACAAACCTAGCTTCAAATACCTATATATACTACTTTGTTTTAACAAGTGGTTTATAAAATATTTTTTCTTTATGCTTGGAAAAATTTATTCTTTAAAAGTATTGGACACAATTAGTGGCAATGTGATGATGAACTGATTAGTAAACAAATGTTTTGGAAGTTTTATAGGCAACTCCCAACCTTATATTGATCAGTGGTTCAAAATTAATTAGGCTGGGCTTTGTTTTTTGTTTTCCACTCCTGTGTCCCGTTTTCAGTGGAGAGTGGTCTGAAGTCCGCTCTCTGCTGAAGTCACTGATATCAGTCTTGGCAGCACGTCATCCTGACTTCCGAAGTCTGCCTTGACTGACGGCAGTCTCAGTAAGCCGTTGAGATGGCACATCTCTGCCCCTTTACAGCTCATCACTCCAATGAGCATGGAGGAATAGAGCAGGAGAGATGCTGACTGACAGGCAACAACTCTCTGCTCAGGGAGGGGAGAAAACCGAGCCATTGGCGGTGTTCACTGGCTCGGTTCTCAGTGCAGATACCCCAGGTTACAGCTGCAGCATTGGTCTGATGCTCTGTCCACCTAGGTAAGTATGAATATATAACAAACAAAAAACATGCTTCTCATTTAATATTAAATATTGTAGTAGGGATCAGACACAAAAAGATACACTCAGCATCCTCTCAAATTATGGCTCTGTTTAGTCTGCAAATTTTTTTAAACCATTAGAGTATATGGGCCCAACTGTGGGCCAGGTAAACCCTTTGTGTCCATCAATAGCGGGCTCATCTCTGTATCATCATGTACAACAAAGGACCAGCTGTAGCTACCGGTTTTGCATTGTACATTATGATGTCGGTGAGAGGAGGGGCATCACAACTGGTCAGAGACTTTTAAGAACAAAGGCTCCAGAGGAATAGTCATCACAGTTGGAACAGGCTAGGAGCAGACTGCGGACCATGGATTAATGCGAGCGCTATTTAGAAATTTTCTAATTTAATGTAGGAAATGCAAGAGTGGGGAGGATTGGGGACAGCTTATTAATTTCAGCAATTTATGATGAGATTCATGAAGCATGCATGTGAACTCTGGGACAATTAAAAGCACACATAAAGTGTCTCCAAGCCCTTATACTGTTTTCTTTTACTTTTAAAAATGTAGGGTGTGAATTGTTGTTGGTTTTTACACAGAGGGACATCTTTATATGAAGGAGAGTTTTTCAAGCATCTTCATGGATAACAATGTGTTCATAGATATATTCAATCTTGGTCATTTTCATTCATGTCAACATGAATACTATCAGCATTCATAGAATAAAATTAAAAACAGTCATTTAGGCCAGGGGTCTCCAAACTATGTCCCTCCAGTTGTTCAGGAACTACAATTCCCATCATGCCTAGTCATGTCTATGAATGTCAGAGTATTACAATGCCTCATGGGACGTGTAGTTTCACAACAACTGGTGGGCCATAGTTTGGAGATCCCTGATTTAGGCAATGCCTGACCGACTCCTGTACAGTCCATTTTCTACAATTTTTTCCCCAAAAGTTTCATTGAATTATTTGACTAGAATATGATATGAGTAATAACAAAAATACCACCATACAAATACACAGTAATCAATAAACAGGAAAAAAATGGTATGATATCATTCAATACCTGTCAGAAAACAAAATTATGTGTGTTAAAATCTTTTTCATTACAAAGTCAAACTCACAGACTGACAGCTTTAAATGTTTCATAAATAAAGACCTGTAATCACAGGTTTGCTGCCTTGTGTGTTATAATATACCTTGTAGATAGATATTTTCCCAATGCTAATGCTAAAATGGGGCTATATTTTGAAGACAGATGATTTACTGTATATACAAGAGCTATAGCTCAAATGAGAACTAAAGATAATTAAGATAAAATTCTTGTCCTGGAGAGAGACATTTTCCTATACGCAGCGGTCTCGTAATCCCATTGAAGGACACTGTGGGAAGCCCCTGGTAGGCCTCTTTTAACCTAAAAACATAGTGCTGATAATATATATATATATATATATATATATATATATATATATATATATATATATATTTATTAACTTGGAGTTGCTAGAATGGAAGAAATTTTAATAAAATTGAATCTCCCTACAACCAGATTACAGCATCTGTCTTTTAAACAATTTCCAATTTAGATTCATCTGAATCTGCTTCCTGCTTGATTGGAAACGATTCAACAACGCTTCCTGTGGCAGCTTTGCGCAAACAAATCAAAGTTGCTAAATCTGTCTATAAATTTCTTCTGTTCTCCATACTGACCCATAGCTTGCAGAAAACTCATAGGGAGAGGGACACAGATTGAATGGGCCTTTCTACAGCGGATGCTTCCCTGTCACTTTCACAGCCAGCCGCTTGTTATCTTTATCTGCAGACAACACTGAATCTTCTTAGCAAGCATTTTGCCTTAGCTGATCCCACTAGATATTTACAAGATAAAGTTTTAAGATATACAGACTTTTTTTTTTCTTTTCTCTGCTGGAATATTTGAACAAGGAGCATTGACAATAACATATAATCATAGAATGATGAGCATGATAATGATAATAGTTATTATTCATTAAAGTAATAATACTAATCTGAGGATTCCATTAGCAATACATTTTTTCTTTTTTCAGATTCTCTTACATTATCAGAATTTGTGTTATTGGTTTTATTGTATTATGTGTAGAATTGTTAAATATTCCACAATGTTTTATGTACATTATGTATAAAGTTATCCTAGAGGTCTAGTTGAAACATTCCAGACAAACAGCACTACTCAAAAGCTGCTGCCCTTACCTGTCCATGATAAAACAGGGTACCAGCTCACAGAAGCCTGTTTTTGAAAATATTTTTCAAAAACAGATGAATAAATGCAACGTTCCAGTCTTTAAGTGGGTGTAAACCCCCAGGGCCGATTTTTACCTATAGGTAAGCCAATAATAAGGCTTACCTATAGATACAGTAAATATCTCCTTAACCTGCATTGTTTAGGAGATATTTACTTCGTGAAGCAATCAGTGACATCACCGTCACATGCACTCTGAAGAAACTGCATACATGTGCCATTCCTCCAGAGCCCTGTGAACAGTGACTATCATGCGCATGCTTGGGAGTGACATCATCGCGACTCCTCCATTCAAAGGATTATAGCCCCGGAAACCCAGAAGGAGGACTGGGTGAGGATGGAAGCCTTGTTATTGGTCACAGCATGTTGCTGGAGGGCTTGCTTTTAAGGTAAGGGTCATATAATGTGCTAGTAAGCGATGCATACTAGCACATTATAACATTGCCTTGCAGGAGGAATTTTTCTTTTGTAACAAGTTAATTACCTCTTTCACTCTTCCAAGGGTTTTTATTCAAACATCAACAGTATCACTGCAATCGTGGTGTCTCCACCTTAGAGAAACCACAACCCCCTAAGGAGGTGATAGGTTCTTTTGGGTAAAGACACCTTGACTGCAGCAATAGTGGTGATGTTTAAATAAAAACACTTGGAAGAGTGGAGACGGAGTGACCATCTATTATCTATGATCTTAAATATCTGTGACAAACAGATCAAAAGGCAGTTCATACATTTAATCTTTTTTTTCAACCATTGGGTTGAATGGAAAAAAAGATACGATTCCCCCATCCACATTGATCGCTTGGCAAAAACCTGACAGGCTGGTTGTACAGACGTCGATCAGTAGATGCATGAATTAAAATTTGGTGGGTTCCTGCTGAACCAGCCACATTTTGATCCATGTATGGCCATCTTGACTCAGCAGTGGAAGAGTTTTTTGTGATGCAAGGAAAATTGTGGAGGCTGCCATTGCTAACCTCCCCTTCAGAAAATAGTGATCCATGACTGATGCAATGTTGATCCAAATACTAAGTCACTGACTTGAAACAAGTATGCCAAGTTTCCCTTAGTTTTCTAATCTTTTTTTGCAAGCTTCAGGTCGGTAGCTGAGGTCAGAAACAGGCAGGAATCTATTTGCTTGTCAGAATCTCAGAGCATGATTATGAGTGCATGGCCAAAAAATTTTTTTTTTCATTTTTGATCAAGTAGGGATTGATCCGTTTTTTTCTGTCCTCTGTCCCTGCTTGGGAATATGGGAAATTAAAAATCTTTATTTGTCCTGGTGACCATTGTCACTGAGGTAAGAAGAGATATTAAATCCACATTTTTACAGTTTACACCCAAACAAAAAGTGAGGAGACATATTCCCAGGAGGACTCCTATTGACAGCTGTCTAAGAAATACCATACACATTACAATCTTTGTACAATCAACTTCATATTTACCAAAACTGTGTAATATGAGGACCTATCTAATCGATTCAATCTGGCAGACCTTTGCACTGCATACTAGTAAGTGAAGAACAATCTCCCTAATGGGGCACACAAAGGACAATTTAAACAGAACAGGACTTTCAATCCTCCCCTACTCTATGCAAAGCTGAAAAAAACTTCAGCAAATTATTCTGGAGATTTAGTTCATAGGATCAGTGAGTTTAACTTGTTTTCATACTACAAGTCCCTGCAGCTTTAGAAAAAGAGACATATTATATTTATTTATAGATTATATTCCAAAATATGAACAGCTCTAAAAATCTAATTTGTGCTCATGCCAACAAATCCAGTAAAGGCACCCATACATTGTCTTGATTAGAGTAATTTTTAAATGAATTTGAAGTTTGACATATACAGTAGGTACTTGGGCAATAAAGGCCAAGTTTTCCTTTGAAGCATGTTACATGTTACTGCTCATGCCCTGCTCACCCCTCACCTCCTTCACTGTAACAACAGCAGAGGATTCTCTCCCCACACCCGCTATCACAATTTAAGAACAGCTCCGCTCGCAGAGCAGAAAAAATTCATTCACAGGGATGTGTGAATGAGGAAACTACAAGTCCTGTCTTCCATAGCTGCAGATGGCTTGTAGTACTAAATGGACTGTGGGGGTGCTGATGAGCACCCTTGTAGTTCACTGGTACTTCTTTCGGCTTTCTAAGAGAACACCAATATAGAAGTATGGATAAGAAAGCTGCAAATGTTCCTGTAGGAACAAATAAATAAATAAATGCACATTTATTTTTCTGCAAAAATATGTGCATTTATTTTTTTTTCCTAAAAAGTGAACTGCAATAATCTGTATGATCCAAAAGCTTGCCAGATTGTTTGCCTTATTGGTATATCGATATATTCTTTTAAAACTTGAAAGATGGAGCTTCCTAAACTTCTTAAGGCTGCCTAACCTTGAATATCTTGTCAGATCCACAGGTGATGCTTATCTTTACCTGCAGCAATATATTTGATCTTTTCATTTACCATGTTGATATAGAAACATTTTGGAAATATCACAAAGATTTCTGACATGCAGGAAAATGTTAGCAAGTAATATTGAACTATTCTATGTGTGTTATTGCTTTGATTTTAATCAGCTTATGGGCTTTTTTTTTTGTATGGATGGCCTTTAAATTGTTCTCATTGATTGAAAATTGTTGGCCATACATGGATTGCTGTAGGCCAGCTATAGATGTTATAGTGTAGTTGACAGTGCAGAGTGCACAATCCATACAGCACACTGTTATGGTTTACTGTTGTGTCAGTTGAGCTTTCAAATGATTTCTATGGCGGCCACGCCCCTGGAAGACAATCCAATGCATAGAGCACTCTATTAGGGTATATTTTTCTACCAGCTAAGCTTACAGGTGATTTCTATGGAGGAAATCCAGAGAGTTTTCTACTAATTTATAAACTCAGCTCATCTACAGGGGAGAGCAAAGTGGGCCGAATTGGAGACAAAGAACAGGCAATGGCTCATCAGTGTCCGTGAATAAGGGGGGGGGGGGCAATAGCAATCAAGGCAGACTTTCTAAAGCCAGTCATACATGGATCAGCCAAATTTTGATCCATGTATAGTCAGGGAGGTTGGACAGAAGTCGATCCTTGACTTATGTACAACCGCCTTGTCATTTTTTTCCTTACTTGATCAGTTCTGCATATTATAGTCTGCAAGACTGATCAGTATAGTTTGATGCCTGGGAAATATCTGCACTGTCAGAATATAATAGCTCAACAAGTAGAATTCCCCCATACATCTTGAATGTGTGGCAGGGGAAAATGGTTCAGTTATTTTTTTCGTTCAACCCGCTGGTTGAACTAAAAAAAAAAATCCATCTATGGACTGCTTGAGATATGCAATGGAATCTCTGCTGTTATAATGGGAAAGCCTTTTATCACTTTCACTAAGAAAAGTAAAGCTGGCCATACATGGATTACTACTTGGCTGTCCGGTCACATTTCAATCCAATACAATTTCTGATGTTATAATGGGAAGCCTTCTATCACTTCCACTAAGAAAAGTAAAGATGGCCATACATGGATTACTACTTGGCTGACCGGTCTCATTTCGATCCAATACAATTTCTGATGTTATAATGGGAAGCCTTCTATCACTTCCACTAAGAAAAGTAAAGCTGGCCATACATGGATTACTATTTGGCTGACCGGTCACATTTCAATCCAATACAATTTCTGATGTTATAATGAGAAGCCTTCTATCACTTCCACTAAGAAAAGTAAAGCTAGCCATACATGGATTACTACTTGGCTGACCATGTGTGGCCACAGTGGTTCAACCACCCTGTCAGATAAAAGCAGCTAAATAAGTGCTGCAGGAAATAGGCTGCAGTGCTGATCAGTCTATTCTGGTGGCAGGGAGTGTCCTCACTGTGAGAATACAACAACACAGTGGGGAGGATTCTCCCATCCACATCACATGTGTGGATGGGGAAATCGGGTCAATTTTTTTCATTCAACGTGTTGGTCAAATGAAGAAAAAAAGAAGTTGGCCCATGTATAGCAAGCTTAAGCTGTGGAACCTGGAGATGCTTGCCCATTAGGTCATACTCTATACGAGTTATGAGTTAGCATGTCAAGGTTCATTTTCATACCTGAATGTTGGTGTCTCTTGCTCATTTAAAGGAACCTTTGATTCTGCAAACAGAGTTCACCCATTTATGTGATGTTATTGCTAGGCAGCCTTTCAATCCTGTTTGATTAACTGTTCCTGTGTCAGTGTGTGACCAACCAATTTGAGGGCTACCTGCTGAAAATCACCAAATCAGACATCTGCCATCTGATGTTTATGTGTACCCTTAGTTTTAATGTTTTCCTACAATCCTAGCTTAAGAAACTGCTGCATTTATATAATTTACAGCACAGCAGTTAACATTTTTTTGTTTTGAATTATTGGATTTAGCATTCTAAACATTTACATTATGAACAGTATATACATACACATGTTTAGCTCAGTGTATATGTTCACACCAGTGGAGCATATAATTCAGGCCAGTTGCTGAAACTGACTTTATATATCAGCCAGGCTTGGGAATACCCCACAAATATAGTGTTTATTTTCCCTTTCCAGTCCCAACAGAAAACCTTTCCTCACTTCCAAGGCTTTTGATATTGTAATCTTAAAACATTTATGTTTTCCCACACAAAAGGTGGCATTCAATTTTAAACTGAGAAATAAAAGAACATGATTTGTGAAAACTTACTTTTTTGAAAGTTTGAGGAAAAGCACGAAGGGGATCTCAGACTGAAATGACTGTTATTATGTGATATTTTTGGCAGAATGGGATGTAACTGTGCCAAACATAACAGTGTTTTTTTTTAAAGCTATTAGACAGTAACATTTTTAGTAGACTATTACTGGTGACGTACTAAGATAATGTTCTGACCATCAGTGATTAGTAGGAAAATATAAGAAACAAAAAATCGGTTTGACAATTGTCCCAAAAATGTGTCAAAATTGTCCGAAGTGTCCGCCATAATGTCGCAGTCACGAAAAAAATCGCTGATCGCCGCCATTAGTAGTAAAACATTTTTTTTTATAAAAATGCAATAAAACGATCCCCTATTTGTAAACACTATACATTTTTTTTTTTACCAAAAATAGGTAGAAGAATACGTATCGGCCTAAACTGAGGAAAAACATATTTTTTTATATATTTTTGGGGGATATTTATTATAGCAAAAAGTTAAATTGTCACTCTATTTTTGTTTATAGCGCAAAAAAAAAAACAACCGCAGAGGTAATCAAATGCCACCAAAAGAAAGCTCTATTTGTGGGGAAAAAAGGACGCCAATTTTGTTTGGGACCCACGTTGCACGACCGCGCAATTGTCAGTTAAAGCGACGCAGTGCCGAATCGCAAAAAGGGGCAAGGTCCTTTAGCAGGATTTTGGTCAGGGTCTTAAGTGGTTAACTTTATTGCTATCATACAGGAGAAATCAATTCCCTGTGTGATAGAAATTGGAGGTGACAGGTTATCTTTATTGACCCTGTCACCTCCAAAACAGGAGTCCTAGCACTGTGCAAGAACTCCTGTCACAGCTGAGATGGGAAGAACACAGCTTTCTACTCTCACTGTGTACATCGGTGGCAGGGACAGTCACAGGAGACAAACTCGGCGGCCTGGGGGAGGACGGAGTCCTGAAGAAAGAGCCAGTAGAGAGAGGTATGGGGGGGGGAAAGGACGGCAGCACACACTTTACAAGTGATTGCAGCGACATCGCCAAAATCACTTGTTAATGAGCGAGCGGATTTCAGAAAGCAACTTCGGGGGACTCCATGCCGCTGCCGCCCCTCTGCACCCTGCCCCCCCGAGGCCCGGCCTTGGTGGCCTTGTGGGAAATCCGGGCCTCTCTACGCATGTGCGGGCAGATATGTCTGCTGGTTAGCGTACTAACCAGCAAACATGTCGGACGGACGGGTTCCCAGCAGACAGATTTTAAAGCATGCTTTAAAATCTGTCTGCTGGAAAAAAATCTGTCTGTCCGCCCGCACACACGTTCGAATTTGTCTGCTGAAACGGTCCGTCGGACCGTTTTCAGCAGATAGATTTGATCGTGTGTACGCGGCCTTTTAGTCATATTTGACCTAATCATCATCTATTGCTGTGACTTGAGCTGACCATAGATGGATCGAAATTCAACTGGTTCAGCAGAGACCAGACAGATTTCAATCTATCGATGGCCGATAGAGATAAGTCAAACTAATGGTCATAGCCTCTCGAAAGGAAATTTTGCAAATCAAAACGCTCTTAAACCAAGTTACTCTTAAACCGAGGTTCCACTGTGTGTGTGTGTGTATATATATATATATATATATATATATATATATGTTCTATATATATATGTAAATATATATGTTCTACATAAGGTAAACAACTTTGTGATCTTATATCTATGTAGTATTGCCAAAGAGCTATGTAAAGAACAGTTTACTTTGTTTATGCTAATTAAAAATGTAGGTACAATTACGGCATTTCGACAAGGTCCAAAGGCCCTAAAATCAGAAGTGTTGCCTAAATTGTAGGGGCTCTAGACATTGCAGAAAGTCTATAGTTATACCTGAAATTGTAGTTACTGTAAAATAATTCAAATCAGTCATTATAATACTATTACTAAAAGGCCTGTTGCAAGCTAAAAGTAATGTTACAAGCTATTAGCATTACTGGTGAGCATTTAATGAGGGAGAACAAGTAATAACTGATGCTGAATTATAGTTTCGCCCATCATTGTCCTCCCCACCCACAGCACTTTGGGATTGACTTACTAAAAAGGATATAAAATGTTCACTTAGGAAAATGAATGTTCAGTTGGCTTAGTGAATAAAGTGAGCCTATATGTGTGTTAAAGAATAGAATTTTGCTTTCAAGTGTTTGAATATGTTACACAGTTTCACAACATGAACATTTCACAACATGAATATTCTCCTTTTGCAAATCAACTCCAGCATCTTCACAGTTAAAAAAAAAAAACGGAAAGCCTATGACCACCATAACTCCAAACCCAAAGCAGCATAATGATTTCTTCAGGCAGTAATAGCATTTGCCAAATTATTAGGCGGAAATAAATGTATATACAGTTCAGGAACTCATGCCAGATTGCTGACATGTGGATAACATAGACTTGGCTGTCCTGCTACCATTAAAGCAGTGCCAACTGTCTTTTACTTTAGCTTAAGCACTAGTCATGTGGCTGTTATGGAGTGGATAAGTCATAAAATCGGTGTTAAATATCACCATTTCTCAAGCTACCAGCCCTTAGCTGATTTAGGACGTTGTCAGCTAGTGAAATTTTGTCATAGCTGGGTTTTTGAGGACTCCGGTGAACTTGTCTGCTCCGTGACTCAACAGTCACCATTAATTAGTGTTCAGGTTTCTGATCTACCTAACCTACTCCATTGTTTCTTGCGTAAGAATGATTATTGGCACATGAAAAACTGAGAAAATATAAAGTGAATATATGGCATACCCAATCCTTCATTTTACATTATAGATTATGCTTTGAAGTTACCAAAAAAATTTAAGAACATTTTTTTTGTGAAGATGAAAGAACACAGTTATATTATTTATGGGTTGCTGATGAGCAAGTAAGTAAAACAGATAGTGGAATCCTGCTACAAAAGCTTAGCCAACTCTTCAAAGAGTTACAGGAATGTTTTTTTGAGTGTTTGCTCTCAATACACATATGAAAGAATACAATTCTAAAGCAGGCCATACAATACATTACGCAATTTTCCTTTCTTCTGCCACAGGTGAAAGGAAATAAAAACAGTTAATGTTGATAGGGGAATACCTCAAGCAGAGCTATTGTTTTCTGCCGACAGGGAAGGCGGGGAGCCTTCCCTGCCAGCAAAACACGATGATTAGTATTGCCGACTAAGGCCTTGTACACACGATAGGATAGCCAGAGGACAACGGTCTGATGGACCATTTTCATCGGTCAAAACCGATCGTGTGTGGGCCCCATAGGTTATTTAACCTTAGGTTAAAAAAAAGGCAACTTGCTTTAAAATGAACCTATGGATTCCTAACCGATAGGTCAAAACCGATCGTTAGTAGGCATGACCATTGGTTTAAAAACCACGCATGCTCAGAATCAAGTCGACACATGCTTGGAAGCATTGAACTTCATTTTTTCAGCACGTTGTTGTGTTTTACGTCACCACATTTTGATACGATCGTTTTTTTAACTGATGGTGTGTAGGCACATCAGACTATTAGTCAGCTTCATCGGTTGACCTATCACAATGGTACTTCAGACTGTTCTCATCGGATGGACTGATCGTGTGTACAAGGCTTTAGAGCCAGCATAACTGATAAATTGGGGAAACACAGACAGGTGTGTTGTGCACAAGTCGATCCATGGACTAACTTGTGTACAACAGGGGTGTCCATACATGGATTGAATTCATCCGGTCCCTGCTGAACCAAACAAATTCCGATCCACGTATGGCTGACTTAAATCAGAGCTCTGATACACTGCTGCATCCTTCAAAACAATGGCTTGAGTCCATAGGGCATTATGTCTTCAACTTCTCAATAACAAGTCATCATTTGCATATTGTACATTAAGCATCTGGATTAATGAACTGGTATGTAGGTCCCATGAGAGACATTATATATTGAGCTGTCAATGGCAGTCAATGGCCAATCTTAATGGCATTCAGTCAATGTAGGCACAATGATCAGGAAATAGTAGGCAGGTATTATAGCACTTTAATGATACTAATTTGATTTTATTCATTAAAATAGACTAAAGAGCAAAAGAGAAATTCATAGCAAAACATTTTAATGTATATTACTTCAGAGCAGTCAAAAAATAAAAATTGCTGTTTTAGTACTGTGCTTCATTGCACATTCAGAATTACTCAATGTCTTATTGGACAGACAGAATAGAAGTTCTGGGAGTACTTTTCTTATCAAATGAAAACAATTTAAATATTCATGAATTGCTCACATGATATAACAAAATGATAGCAGCTTGCAGCAATTGCAGGACCTGCTAGCAGAAGGCATTGTATAGCACTGCAGTGTTTGTCTAAGGAATTTAAGCCAAGGTGTCTGTTGCTAATGAACGATGACTGGAAAGGATTAAAAAAAAAAAGAAGTCATTCTCTCTATTGTAAAGAATACAAAAACCTTCAGCTAACATCCTCTAACTTCCTCTACTACTTCTGAGAGAGCCATGGGCAAGGTGCCGTTTGTGCCATATTAATCTGCTTAAGCTAATGAGATGAAAAGATCTTTTCTTGAGGTGCCGAGAGTTTGGCCTGGGTTAAAAAAAGATTCAGAGCTGCTAGGGACAAAATTGTGAATCCCTCAAATCATGCATTCATTTATAAATGTTATGGTAAGGCTGTGTCATTAAAGCAGAACTCTAGGCAAGTATTCTAAAAAATGCATTGCGGTTATATATTCATTGAATAAATCAGGTACTTTAAAATACAGTGTACTGACAAAAATCTTTTTATAATTATCCTTTCGCATTCCATTCTCAGGAATTAGACTGAGAGAAGTTCTGCAATGTGAGCCAGGAATGCCGTATTGCATTCCTTGATGTTGTCATTATTATATGTTTTCAGGCACTGGGGGCTGGAGGGGGAGGTGTTCAGGCAATAAAGAGGAAGAGGAGAATACAGCATGCACCTCCGCAGTGTGATGGTACACTTTTATTGGAGAGCAAACAGGGAGGTGACCCAAGAATTCACTAAGTTGCAAACATTAATAGTGGTGACACTATTCTAGCTATCTAAGTCTGACAGGAGCATGTGAATAACTGTATACTTAGCTGTTTGGCTGATGTTGCATGTTAATGTTCATAGGATTATTATAGAAGAAACCTAGGTATGAATATTTTTACATAGTTACGGCTTAGACCAATTTAACGATGCATATACCAGGCCTGTGGGATACCTATAAAATCTGGAAATCACTGTAGTAGACACCACTACTCCAGTGATATCCATTAACTTTGGGTCATGTGCAGAGCTAGTGGAGATCACTGGAGTTTACTACAATGATTTCTAGCTTCTAGAGGGATCCCATAGGTATGGCATATGCAAGATTACCGTATATACTCGAGTATAATCCAAACCGAGTATAAGCCGAGGACCTAATTTTACCAGAAAAAACTGGGAAAACGTATTGACTTGAGTATAAGCCGAGGGTAAGAATGCAGCAGCTACTGTAAGTGGAAAAGAGGGTCAACAATACCCATTTTAATGGCTCACTGTGCCCATTGCAACCTCACTGTGCCATACCTCACTGAGCCCATTGTAGTCTCACTAAGACATACCTCACTGTGCCCATTGCAGTCTCACTGTGCCATACCTCACTGTGCCCATTACAGTCTTACTATGCCCTAGTACCTGCATTATTGACAGGCATCCATGTTTTAAAAGTTGCTGCTTACTCCTGGCGTCCAATCCATGATAGGCATTTGACACTGTGTTCCGCCTATAACGTCTGCCGGGAAACTGTCTGAGGATGAGAGAACCTCTCTCGTGATAGGCGGAACAAGGTGTTAAATGCCTATCACGGAATAGAATGCCAGGAGGAAGCCACAACTTTGAAAAAAAAAGGACGCCTGTAAAGAATTCAGGTACTGACTCGAGTATAAGGGGGGGGGGGGTATTTTCAGCCCTAAAAAAAGGCTGAAAAACTTGGCTTATACTCAAGTATATACGGTTAATTGGTTTAAATGGACCAATGTAACTATGTAAATATGCCATACCTCTTTTTTAAGGGCCCATTCACACCAGCCTGTTGTGGTAATGAGGTCATAAATCATTGCAACATGCTGTAAATCACTATACTTGTGTTGGTTGGCTGCAAAAAATGCATCTAGACCTATTTTTGTGCATTGGTGTGCATTGCAGCCCAATTATTTTGAAATGATAGCCTAACAAAGCTCACCACAGCGTGGTGAACAGGTTCTAGTTCTACTCTTTTTGGTCTTTATTCTATTCTGCTATACACTAACACCTTTCTCTTATGGCAATTCTCATTTGATTCATGTAAAGCCCATTAATTACCAATTTGCTCCTCTGTACTGTTCCCTTGGTCCTCTAATGCTCACCCCGTTTCATTGCATTTTTTATCATTTCAGTACTGGAAAGGGTCCCTTGTTCAGCATAAATAAATATTAGTAGGGATTAATAAGCAGGCATTCTCCTAAATGGAAAATGTCAAACAATATAATTTTGCTATACTTGATCAATCTTCATAATACAAAACTGTTTATTTTATGTACCAAAGCATGTCATTGTATACATGTGTGTGTTTGTTGATCCAAAGTAAGCTTAGTTAGCCAATGTCTGTGCCAATTTTTTATGGGCTTCCATGAGTTCCCCTGTCTGCAGTTCCTATCTCTGGCCAAAAAACAACAATAGATGTAATTCCCTTTTTGCATAGGAGTCTCAAACGTCCTACTGTAATTACCTCCTGAAATTGTAGTACTATTGAAAAACCCATCAGGGAGAATCAGGCCTCTTAGTAATGGTCGTGACAGATGACTCAAACTGGTCATTCAAGTCACAGGATCTCTCGACCAGTGTCCCAAAGAGATATTTATAAAGCTGAATAAGCTGCATCCTGCAGCTAGCTAAAACTGAAGTATCAATTTCTGATCTATTAACCATTTCATCTAAACTTTCAAAATATATTCTTAGGTCAGAAACAAAAAAAATCAAACCGCCATTTTCCTTATAAATGAATATGTGTCTACAAGAGCTGAAATAATTTCATATAATTCACAGAATTTATATCATAATTGTCTGCTTTTATGCTGGGAACACACAACCGTTTTTCGGGTTGTATAAATTATTATTTTTTTTTTAATATAATTAAAAAACGATTGTATGTGGGCTCCAGAGAATTTTGCACAATGTAAAAAATGGGCATTAAAAATTTCAAACATGCCCTAATTTTTCACGTCGTTTTTAACGTTGTCGTTTTTAACGTCGTAAAAAATGGTTGTGTGTGGGCTTTAACAACATGAAAAAAATGTGCATGCTCAGAAGCAAGTTATGAGATGGGAGCGCTCGTTCTGGTAAAACTAGCGTTCGTAATGGAGATGGCACATTCATTACGCTGTAACAGACTGAAAAACGTGAATCGTCTTTTACTAACATGAAATCAGCAAAAGCAGCCCCAAGTGTGGTGCCATCCGCATGGAACTTCCCCTTTATAGTGCCGTCGTACCTGTTGTACGTCACCACGCTTTGATAGAGCATTTTTTTTCACCATCGTGTGTAGGAAGGACATGATCGGGTTGAAAAAACACTTTTTTTTCAAGACCAATAAAAACTTAATTTTTTACACCCTGAAAAACGATCTTGTGTACGCGGCATTAGAGCCATAGATGACTTAATTAACAATGTAACACAAACAACAACAAGGTGCTGAATCCCCCTTTCACCCAATCAGACTGCATGTACGGTGACGGTGAGTAGGCATTTACAAATGGCTTCTGTATATTCCAATTTGTAACATATTGTTCTTTATTGAATTTTATGCCTTGCGTATCACATTATGTTTTATGACCTATACATACAGACTTAGATAAATATTATTTTGAGCACTTAGATGTACTTTTTCATTATTAGCATTGATTTTTATGCTGGATTAATGACTTGATTCCCATTTTCAGGGTTAACCACCAGTACAATGGCTCCTTATATGTCATGAGCCATATAAGTAAACAGTGGCAATGTTGCAGATTAGTATTAATGTGCAATATGAAAACATTGCTGCACTTCCAATTATCTTTCTGTGAACCTTCTGCTAAGTTCCCAACCATCAGTTCCTATGCTTCACTTTCTTGTCAAGCAGAGTTCATAAACTGTAGCAGCTGGAAGTCCTTAGGGATTACTGCCCTTTAGCATTTTAATAAGCCCTGCTGCTTGAAATTCCTGATAGGGTACTCTGTGAGACAATTACCATTCAGAACAGAGGGACTGATGATGACCCTTCAGTAGCCCAGGTGGCCAGACTGGAAAAGTTTGGCAGACACTGTACCAACAGCAAATTACTGAAGCATAGAGAGAAGGGTTTGGGAAACTACAAGTGGAATGAGGAATAGAGTCCTAAAAAGAAAAAGGGAGTGGATTACATCAAATTGCATACATCATATTCCGTAAAAGAGCATTGGTTATGGTTTCCATGGCGACAAAAAGACCACAGCGTACAACATGTTGCTCATATGGCAAAGGTTATTATTACGGAAATGACTGCTATTAGGAATGCAAAGGTCTCTTATCTACAATAGTTTATTTCAAGTGGTTTGTTATTTAGACTCATGCTTTTTACTAAGAGCTTTCAGAAAATCCATAGAAACAATCTGCTTGCTCTTTATGTTTTCAATAGTAACAAAAGCTGCATTAGTCTGATTTGTTTTATGTAGAATAATGAAGTACCGACATTATGTGGGCAATCTTAAGATTACCTGGACATCCTTGGATAATAATTTGTTTGTAAAGGTTATTTAAAACTGTGCAAATCCGTAGCTGTGTCTGGTCTGTGGTTTGAGACCTACTTAACCTTGGCTGTATTTGTAAAACCACAAAATAACAAAAATAAATACTAACCAAACTAATACCGAATCATTTTACAGCTGAAGATACCACATAGTGATAATCACAATACTAAGATAGTTTAATATTTTTATATATTGCTTTGTCAAAAACACCTGGCTAATCTTAAAATCATTAAGATTATTCCCAGTGACTGCATTAGTCATACAGACAGGCAGAAATATGTATTTAAAAGTAACATACCATAAAAAGCATATCAGTCTGAAAAGACGGAGATTAACCACTCCTATACCGGGCAATTTCTAGCATTGCTCTTCTACTTGCTAGAAAATTCCTCTTTTTTGCTAGAAAAGTTACCCCAAACATCATATATGTTTTTTTTAGCAGAGACCCTAGTAAATAAAAGGGCAATTGTTGCAATTTGTTATGTCACACGATATTTGTGCAGTAATTTTTCAAACGCAATTTTCTGGCAACAAAATACATTTTAATGACAAAAAAAAAACCACAATATTTACCCCAATCTTTTTGTATAATGCGAATTATGGTTTTATGGCGAGTAAATAGATGCCTAGAATTATTGCTCTCACTCTAACATTAATGGTGATACCTCAAATGTGTGGTTCCTAGTTAAAACGCTGTTTACATATGCGGGAGCAACCTACATACGACATTGCTTCTGCGTGCAAGCACAAGGGTACAGGGTTGCTTTAATATTTTTTTTTTACACTGCCCCTTTATTTACCGTATTTATCAGCGTATAACACGCACAGGCGTATAACATGCACCCTAACTTTAAGAGGGGAATTTCAGGAAAAGTTTACCCTCTATTTTTAGGGTAAAAAAGTGAGTGTTATATGCCAATAAATACAGTATTTATTTGTATCACTTTTATTCCTACCTTGCAATAGGAATAGGACATGGTGGGTCCTTTTTAGGACCCCAGATAACTCATCTACTCTGGGAAGCATGACAAAAAAAAATGATCTCTGCTTTTCAGAAAAAAAAAACTACCAGTGTTTATAGATCCTCCCAGGGTCATAGAGATGGCTGAAGACCATCCAGTCCATGGCCAGCTCTATGGCAATCTCGTGCAACTGCAGGATCATTATCAGAGATCCTGGAAAGGCACCTGAGGGTGGTGGGTGGGGGGCATGTAATATCTGGTGGCTGAATAGCTGCTAGGGTGGCTTTTACCTTACAGGGAATCACCGGCTGAAAAAGAGGATACATGCATCATTCAGATGCAGCTACAGGCATCATTCAGATATCACTAGTTCCACCTAAGGACGTCATATGACGTTCTACGGGTGGGAAATAGTTCTGAAATAGAATCACAATTCTGGAAGTAATTTATCTAGATATAAATTTATTTCAAAATGCAACAGAAGACTTTATCACAAAGCCAACGTGTTTGGGGGGCCACAAAACACCTGATTCACCAGGGCTTAAAGTGAGAAATGTTATGTACTGGAATAACTACACAGTGTATGGTTTTTAAACCAGGTAGTTAAAGCGGATGTCTTCTGAAAAAAAAAAATATTAAAAGCCAGCAGCTACAAATACTGCAGCTGCTGACTTTTAATATCAGAACACTTACCTGTCCTGGAGCGCTGTCCACAGCAGAGGACGAGCGATCACTCGTCACACTGCTGCCCCCACCGCCATCCTCGGTGAGGGAACCAGGAAGTGAAGCGACCAGGCTTCACTGGCCGGTTCCCTACAGCGCATGCGCGAGTCGCGCTGCGCCGTGCTGACTGGTTCCCGCTGTGTTCCCAGAACACAGCGGCGAGGGGAACGGGATCTAGCGTCCTGCCCGCAGTCTAACTGCAGACTGTGTGGCCGGAACTGGGTGCAGATACCTGTCTTTAGACAGGTATCTGCACCCCCCTCCCCCTGAAATGTGTCAAATGTGACATGGAGGGGGGGAGGGTTTCGATGAGTGGCAATGGAGGTGGAGAATGGAGCTCCGCTTTAATGAAGCACAGGGTCTATGAAAGGCTGGGTCATGTGGCCTGACAGACTTTGTGCTTTATTATTACCTGGATTAAAAACTGTTTACTTTGTATAGTGTCCAGCATGTAGACATTTTCACTTCAAGGCTGATGAATAGTGTTTATGGCTCTTGAAATTAATTGGCTATCTTTTATCTCATTTTGGAAACAAAATAGTATCTAGACTTTTTGCTTCTGGCGTGGTGCTTACATTTTTGATTTACCAAACCAAAGAAAAAGTAGAAATACTTTGATGAAGAATCCAGCTACCATGCCCAATCACTACTATATATCCTATAGCAATAGGATAATTCTAGGGTCTCAGTGCTACCCTTACATTTCTCATAACTGAGCTTACAGTTTAACAATGCAACTAGCTAGTATCCAGCAGACTTTCTTCTAAGTTAAAAATCTTACACCTGATTGACTGGTTAGGACGTATCATTTGTATACTATTGGACTTTTTATATACAGATAAATGTTTTCAGTTCAATAAATCTTGCAAGGTTTCAGGTCTACAGCAGCTACACATGCTGTTTATTTTTTATTTTCTGCTGAAAGTGTATTGTTTCTTTATCTTTAAGTACTGTGCTGTCTGCTTCAGTGAAACACAAAAGCGAGAATGATAGAAACACAGACATGTCTGCCACTAAGATATTGGCTATGACACAGAATTGTCAGGTAAATTTTTACATCAACCATTCCAGTTCCTTCAGGAGAAGCAGAGTCCCAAGCACGGAACGCTAACATAGATATCTAGGGAGATTTAACAAAGTTTCCCTGCTGTAACTCTGTTGAGCTAGAAAGTGCTGTACTTCACCCGATGACAATCCCAGGCTTTAAACTGTAAATGCCGCAAGCGCTAAGAGTCTAAATGCTGTCTGTGCCTATATGCTGTCTCAAGAGTCAAGTCTCAATTTACAAACTGTTTTTTTTTCCTGGTCTTAGAGAATGGAAGGTTTTTCCTTGAGATTATAAAGGCCATAGCCACACCATGATAGTCATATTGTACGACATAATCCTTGGTTAATACAAAGAAAAATATACAGAGTTTGAACAGGTTTTAATATGAGGGGTCAGCATTACTGATTTAAAGGTCTGGTCACTTAAAACAAATATTTTAGATGTAAGTGGTGCTATCATGTACCTGGTAGCAGAGCCTGATATAATGAGGATGGCCTCTCTTAGGCCTCGTACACACGAGGGGATATGTCCGCTGAAAACGGTCCGATGGACCGTTTCAGCAGACATCTTCGCTCGTGTGTATGGGCTAGCGGACAGATTTCTCCACCCGACAGATTTCAAAGCATGCTTTGAAATCTATCCGGTGGGAATCTGTCCGCCCGACATGTCTGCTGGTTAGTACACTTACCAGCAGACATGTCGTCCCCCACCGCCGCCGCGTCGCCGCCGAATGGATTTGGCGCATGCGCGGAAGTGTTTAACTTCCTGGTGCGGTGACGTGGCGGTGACGTGGCGGCATCAACGTCACCGCCACGTCACCGCGCCGTTCGGCGGCGGGGAATTTGATCCGATGGTGTGTACACGCCATCGGATCAAACTCCCGATCGGACATATCCGATGGAAATGGTCCGCGGACCGTTTTCATCGGATATGTCCGATAGTGTGTACGAGGCCTTACACCTCTGATTAGGGGCCCCTAATAGTGTAGACAGGAGGCACAGGAGTACAGAGTGGCACGAGTACCTGTAAGTCTTGCTAGCAGTAGGGTAGATGTCCACGCAATGCAGGAAAAGTTGTCAGACAGCTTTGGTAAGCAGGTGAGCAGGTGGGCCTCCTTTTCTTTGTTGAAATGGGAACAATTATAGATCATTTGTAGGTATATATACATAAGAAAATGCCAATGAGTGCATGTTCTCACTTGAGATCTAAATTTAAGAAAATTGACATTTCAGTTATAGGTAGCCTCTAGGAGTCTAACTTAGGCGGCCCAGAGGTGAGTCTTTTTTGCGTTCAAGCAGCAGGTTAAACCAAAAAATTACCCTATTCCCCCATCCACACACTCGATGTGGATAGGGAAATCCTTCCCATCGTGCTATTGTATTCTGATGATGCAGAGACTTTTCCACCCTCATAATACACTGATTAGTGCTACTGGCTATAGCTAGCTGTGCTGATCGAGGGGGGGATCCAATAGGGTGGTTGTACAGAAATTGATCGATCAGTTTACTTCTGTACGATCTCCCTGCCCATACAAGGATAGAAATTCAGCCAGACCCCCTGAACCTTCCAAATTTTGATCCAAATATGTCCAGCTTTGCGTAATAACTTCCATCTCTTGGGCACTTTAGCACACAGGTATCCCTGTTTTAATAGGATTGAAGAATGTTGCAATCCCTTAATGTTGCTAGTGAAATTGGGGCGGAGGGGGGGTTAAAGTGTATGTAAACCCTAACAATAACTTATTTTTTTGCTCCTATTGGTCTTTTTTTTCCTTTGGGGTAGGGATTCAGCTGTCCACTTGCTTATTGCCACTGTACCCCCTGTAAGCTATTTAAACAGTTTGCAGTAGTGGGATTGATTTTTATTAGGCTGTTTTTCGCTCTGTAGAATCAGATTCTAGATGTCATTTAATGAGAGTGACAGAATAGGAGCAGAACTTTGATAAGCCGCCCTGGGCAACAGAAACTCTTTGCTTTTCTTCATATATATGTATATATTTTTTTAATAAACCAGTTTAGCCAGTTATTACAATAACACATTTTGCATAGCACAATGCTGCCCTATCATATACGATGAAAATAGTTTATTTTAGGATTTGGTCAATAAACACATTTAAGGAATGTATTTGCGTGTATTAGAAATGAACTTCAGTGTATTTCTTTTATGGAACTCTGACTTAAAATGATCTTCGTTTACTTGAATAAAATGCATTAGTTACATATACGAGTTGTTACTGGATAAGTCTGCTTGTATGCTCTCCCTGAAACACAGCACCCCATCTCACATAACTCACATCTATTCTGTAACGCTATAATATGGTTGATGCAAATTAACCGAATACAAAATCAATAGCTAAGATGTCACATGCACAGTTGTTTGCTTTTTACTGTGAGTTCAATATATGTTATAAGAGCCTGAGGTTTTAATATGAGGACTGCGACAAACATGGCTAAAGAATATTAGGAATATTACTCTTGTGACACAGACAGCGGGAAGGTCATGGACTTTTCTCTTGAGGTATTTTTTTTCTATGGTGCAATATAAAATCTAGATAGAATGTACAAAATCCAAAATGCTTTGTTTAAATACTGTATGAACGTGCAATGCAATGTTTAGGAGCTAAAAAAAAAAAAAAAAACAGAACACGTCACATCATTTTTTTTCAGTTGATAGCCAACAAGCATCAGATTAAATAGTCTAGGGTGGTTGAAATAAGGTTACTCCACATGTGAATTCAGTAAACCACAACCTGACATTGCAATCGACCAGATGCAGAAAAGCATCTGAAAGATATACTGCCCCTGCATTATTTTTATAAAGCATCATTGAGTTGACAATCATTTTTTTTGCCACTTTTTTATTCACTTTTACAGCATGTATTCTTTTGTGACGGTTAGTCCTTTTTTTATATACAATGAGATTGTTTTAAAGAGTTCTGATTTTCTAAAAGAGTAGAACAAGTTTACTTAATAAGTAAAAGCCCAACTTCAAGAGGTAATTGTTTATTAAAGCAGAGCTCCACCCAACAAGAGAAGCTCCTCTTGTTCGCACCCTAGCCACATTTTTAAACTTTTTTTGGGGGGAGAGGGGGGCAGGTACCTGGTTTTGACAAGTACACACTCCAACTCTCGGTAAGATAGCCGATCAGTGATCTTTGACATTCCCAGCCTCTCTTCCTTTCCCCCGCTGCCTTCTGGAATTCACACAGGTCCCAGATGATGGCAGGACCATTCAGAAAGTGTAGCACGACTTGCGCGTTCGCAGTAGGAAATGCTTCGCTGCCAGTTTCTCTTACTTACAATACCGGCTCCTGCTCCTCAAACTGATTGACGAATCAGCTCGGGGTGCTGACATTGCAGGATCCTTGGAAAGGTAAGTGTCTTTATATAAAAAAAAAATTCAGACTGGAGCTCCTCTTTATTGTCCAAGGGAACTATTAAAGGAGATGTCCTAACCAAATCCTCTATTCCTCCCTGCAGCTAGACCAGTCCCCACAACTTCTGCACACCCACATTCTAGCAGTCTAGTGTTCTGACGTCATAAAGTCCAGAGCAGGGTCCATAATCCTGCTTTGAATGTGAGGATGCTGAAGGACAGTCCTCCACTAGAATGTGGGGGACGCCACCTGAAAGGGGAGCAGACAATTGGGTAAGTAAAACTGTTTCTCCTCTCCGCTGGACAAAACCAGCTCTTAACTTTGTATCTGCCGGCAGTTGGCTTAGCTTAGTGAATAAAGTAGACCTGGGTTCACTTCAATTATTTAATTATGTACACGGAAAATACATATATTATTCGTATGACTGGATCATCAGAGTGAACATAATGTACTTCACTAGATACACAAAGCTAAGCGAACATTCTCCACTCATCTAGTAATTTAACTTTTTAGAAGAAGCAATAAGAAGCAAGTGTTCTTAGTATTTCATTATTCTTAGAATCTTGATGATTGTAAGGTTAAAACCCTATTGTGAATGGTTGGACTCTGCAATCATAGAGCAATCATGTTGATTAAACTTTTGTCTCTTGAATTTCTGGGCTCTGTGGGTATAAAGAAACAATTTATCACATACGGTTTACTCTCAGCCCCTGAAAGACATGTTATACTCTCCTATTGAGTGGTAAAAGCAATAGACAGTTAGAGGAAGTTATTCCTGTTAATTATACTAATCCATGTCCATCAGGAGTGTGAGTTCTGGGAAGATACACATCCTGTTTTACAGCATCCCGCCGTTAGCTCCAGTTATATAGCTCTAATCTTAAGTCACCCTAGTAGAAAAAAAAATAACAAATGCTGAAATACAGCTTCTTTTTTATAACACATATAAGCTTACTGCTATGTAGCTCTAAAGTGGACTTGTGCCTATAAAGTACACAAATCAATGCAGCTCTGTATTTATTAATACAGAATCCAATGTATTTTTTTAAATGCAAGCATTATAAATAATTAAATTTAACCTTGAACCCCCATATGCAATCCCTGAATAGCAGAGCTCAATATGAGTAAAAAGCAGCACAAGGAGCTAGTCACTTGTCCTGCAGTGCTAATGCGCTAACAAGGGACATGCTGATAGGCTGAGAGAGAAGAGCGCTATTAGGTGAAAGAGAGAGGAGCTCACCAGTGTGTTACTTCTCCTTAAAATTTCCAGTCACAGACTGGGGAAGGGACCTGCGAGTGTAAATGGAGCAGAGAAAAATCATGTCTTTTCTAGGCAGGGTTGGTCATTGCTGTGACGAAGGCTTTGTTAAAAAAAAAAAAAAATTGGGTACAGTGTTGCATGACCACGCAATTGTCATTCAAAATGTTACAGCGCTGAAAGCTGAAAATTGGCCTGGGCCGGAAGGTAGTTAAACACCCATTTTTAAAGTTTAACAAGGTACCAAGCAGACCTCCACCACCAAAACAAATCCTCCTCCAACAGTGGTTTTCCTTCCCTGCAGCAGCTGTCAGATTTGAAATCAATGCTCCAGCCACACAGCCATGTCTTTCATTCACAGTGGTCTGTGAATTAATAAACTAAACCATATTGGGACTTGTGCAATGATCACTGCACTTGTAGTACAATTGTACTTGTGATCCACCGATTATAGTTGCAATGCTTTGGGGGCTGATTTGCAAAAAACAAACAAAAAAACAACAAGTGGCACTTGCAAATATAAATGCATTAATTATTATTTATTTGTTGTGCAAAAGATTGACTTAGCCGTTTTATCGAGGCCTTCAGAAATGTGACTCATGCTTCTGTATGAGCATGGGCATGGGCAGCAGATGTCAACTCCATTTCTGTATGTGTTTTGTTGGAAACAAGCTTTGATTAATAACATTGACCCGCCCCCTTATATTCAACTGAAAAACAATCAATTTGTTTGAATTTGGATGAACATAATATAAAAATGTATCAAAAATATACACACTGGCCCAGATTCATGACGGACTTACGCTGACTTATCTAAAGATACGCCGTCATAAGTACAAATGTGCGCCGTCGCATTTCTGCGCAGGTTCACAAAGCTAGATATATCGAAAAGCAAGGCTTCATTCGCCCAAAGTAACTTGCCTATGCCGGCGTATAGTGGGCGCATAGTTACGCTGGACGCATTCGGCGTACCCATGTTAAATATGCAAGTGGAAGGCTTACGTCCGGTGTAAAGTTATTCCACATATAGGTGGCGCAACCCATGAATAGGGTTGAATAGGGCTGTGCGTAAGTTACGTTCACGTCATAGGCAGTGTATTGACGTATCTTAGGCAGCTATTTTGACGTGACTGTGAGCATGCGCACTGGGATGTGTCCAAGAGACGACGCATGCGCAGTTTGTTTTTTGAAGCTCAGCCCATCATTTGCATGGGGTCATGCTTCATTTTAATATAGCATGCCCACTTCCACCTACTTTGACTTACGTCGGCTTACGCTGAAAACTATACGCTACGCCGGCGCAACCTTGAGCGCATATTCTTTGTGAATATCATGCTTGCCTCTCAACGTTGCACCGGCGTAGCGTAAAGACGATGCGCTACGCCGGCATAAAGATACACCGATCTACGTGAATCCGGGCCACTGACTTTTATTTACTATAGGATTAGAGATTGGTTACTTAGCTTAGTGAATATGTGGTATCTGTATTTTGTTTCAATACCTATTATACAGGGCAAAAAAAATAGATCTTTAATTTTATCTGCAGTCCATAGCATATGCAGTAATCATGTCAAACCATGAGAACTTGTGCTTGTTTCAAACAATCAGTTTGATTCTAGGAACATTTTCAAATTGGAGATGTCCCTACAATGTTACTATGTTTTTAAAACAAACACAGGTTTGCTGATATAGACTTGCCCCATTTAGTAAATCATCCCCACCCCCCAGTATGGATTTGTCAGCTCATGCAGGGATGGGGTCTATAATTCCTATCTCTATCTTCTTTCAAGCTGTGTTCATGTAGTGAAAACAATGCAACACACCGGAACAGGGGGAGTATGGCTAACCGCCCAAGTATATCCAGCATAGAATAGTCTGATTTTCCAAGTCACGCAAGGTTGAGTCTTTATTTTCTGCTTAGTAAATCCCTCTCTTAGTCTCTTCCCTATGATCTGTTATGCGAAAATGATTAATGTGAGTTTTGTACATGCACATATCTATGATAGTTCTCTTAACATGTCATGGTTTGTTTAACATAACTTGAAATAAGGTGATCATGTTCTTTAAACAAGATCTTGGCCTTTGTAGAGAAAATCAATTAAAGACAATTATGTTAGTTACCAGGAAGAAATGTAAAGGGGTATTAAAATAAGAATGTTTACAGTGCATTCCTGAATGTGATTGGTGATCCCACCACTGAACATCGCATAGTTCAGCTAAATGGATTATACCAAACCAAGATTGGTAATTTAAACTTACTTTGTTGCTGAATAAAATGAAAAACAAAAATATCCGAGAAAAAAAGACACGCCATACTTTGTTAGTTAGTGGAATCTTCCCTCTCTTGCAGTGTTAAGCCTAGTACACATGATCAGAATATCGTACAGAAAATACTGCTTTTGAATCCATTGCATGGTAATCTGATCGTTATTATAAAGGTTTTCCAAAATTATCCAAAGGGACAAACACAAAAAATGTTCTCGTACGATACCAGATCGTACCATTTTTGTTTAATCAGTACAGTTTTCATCTGACAATACAATAAAAATACATTAAATCACTTCCACATTTTTATTCTGTCATATGAGAATTTTTGTACTTTAGTAACCTATTCATTTTCAATATGGAGACTAGCATGCAAAAAAAAGGAGGAATTTAGATTTTTGAAACATACAAAAAATGGGGCTGGATAACAATAACTAGTCAAGCTTTGTTTTAACCCCCTCCCCCCAAAAAAAAAACAATAAAAAATATTGGTTCCTGTGATCAGTAACTCTTAAGCCTCGTACACATGTATGAGGGGAAAGCCAAAGACCTGCTCGGCAGATTTTTTCCCCTACACAAGGTCGGTTTTCCTGACAGGAAAACTGCCATGAGAGCTTTGGCCGTGTGTATGCTCCCCCACAGTGCTTCCCATAGGAAAACTGCCGGGAAAAAGACCGCCGGGAATCGCGGCAGGAAAAAAGAGAACATGTTCTCATTTTTCCCGGAGAGAAAAAAACGCCGCTCCAGGTGAGTGCACTGTGCAATCAATGTCCTCTCAGAACCAGATGGGTGCCGGAAATGCACAAAGCATAGTCATAGCAATGAACCCTTGTGAGAAATGCATCAGCTATACACCCATCTGCTTGCTGTGTTTTGTAGTGCTTTTGTCCTTTTACCAATAAAGGCTACCTTTTTAATTTTTTTTTTGGTGTGCGGCTGTCCATATCTTCTCCAAGTTTTTTTTTCTCATTTTTCCCACCGGGATTCCCGGCGGTTTTTCTGTTGGGAAAATTGCCATGGAGCATCCACACCGCCAGTTTTCCCGGCCAAAAGCTGTCATGGAAGTTTTCCCTGACGGGAAAACTGGTCGTGTGTACAAGGCTTTACATTTCCTTTGCTCCACATTGTGGTGGACTAATGCTGTGGACAAAAGTTGCTGAGGAAGGAGGGGCATTGGTAAACTTTGAACATTAATATTCAAGATAGCCACTCTCTCCTCTGTAGCTTACCAGTCTTTTTCAGAATCTAATATCTCAGGACCTCAGTGTAAATTCTGAGCTAAAAGAAGTAGTGTAGTAGTTTGTAAAAGAAAAAAAAAAATGAAAGGGTTTAAGTAAAAATATTAACAGTATTTATATTATAACATTATTATCAGTACTGTGGAGTATTTTTGTAGAACTACAAACAGCTGTCAGTTTTTTTGTTAAGGAAGCACTCCGGACTTTAACAGCCATAGAAAGACTGTACTGGGCACAACTTGTTGATTTCAGTGCTGGCTGGGATGACCAAAAGTCCTGATGGCAGTAAATCTACACTATGAAGTCAGGCAAAATGCACAGCCTAAAAACATAATTTGTTGCTAGTAGCAATGAGTCCAAAGCCTTCTGTACATATAACATCAGCTCTACTTGATTAGAAATGTAGCGGGGGTTTGGGGTCAATTGTCAACAGCAACCTGTGCAATTTTTTTATATTATAGGGGCGGACCGACCATTCGGAAACTCGGGCACTGCCCGAGGGCCCCATGCCATTAGGGGGCCCCATCAGGGTTGCCATCCTCAGTAAAACCAGGGATAGTATGTAAAAACCTGTGTTTAAAAAAAAAATCCCAAGGTTAAAGCTGCCCCGCCTCTCCAGTGCACAAGGAGAGAAATGCGCAAAATCTAAATACAGTAATTCCTTGATACTATTAGCTAAGCAAACATGAGTGTGGTGGTGGTTATAATTGATTAAATAAATACATACATATATCTTAATTATTAAAAATATATATTGGGTATCAATTAAAATGATTCATAAACTGCAAAAAAATTGTTAAAATTGTTAAATCACATGGCGGGTCCAATGTCCAAAAAAAGGAAGGGGGGAGGGGGGCGAGGTAAAGAAGGTCCCAGGGATGGGTGGGTAAACGTTTATGTGGGGGTCACACCTATATCCTCAGGGCTGCCATTGTTGTAGAACAGAAACCGTGTTCCGTGACTGTGATAAAAAACAAGGGAAGAGGCGCCTCTAAGTGCAGATGTTGTTAAACCATTTAATAATTAAAAGAGTACAGGCCACTCACATTTTAGAAGTTAAAAATTGGCATTGTACTTACTAGTAGCTTGAAAAAGGAGCGCGACTGCCACACCACCGCAGCTCGAACGCTCAAGAAACGTGTCGCATAATACAGCAACGTCACCAGTGCCATCCTGCTGCTGAAACATCCTTACTTCATCTGCCTGGCTCACTAGCTATCTTCGCCACCACCGCCGGCTTCATCACCTCACAGCGGTGAAGGATAGCTCTACAGCGCAGTGCCCAGCAGTCGAAGGATCACAAGTGATGACCACTTAAAGAACATGTACAATGCCAATTTCTTACTTCTAAAATGTGAGTGGCCTGTACTATTTTAATTATTAAATGGTTTAACAACATCTGCACTTAGAAGCGCCTCTTCCCTTGTTTTTTATCCCCGCCTCTCCAGTACCTTTTTAGTGTGTGTATGTGTATTCTGTGTGTATGAATACTGTGTGCTGCGTTTACTGTGTGGCCCCATAACCTATTTCCAGAGGTCCCCATAATCTCCTATTGCCCGGGGGCCCTATGAGTTGTCAGTCTGCCCCTGATTGGTACATATGTATTATCGTCAAATGATTAAAAACTTTTTGAGGTTGATGTACTAAAACTGGAGAGTGCAAAATCTTGTGCAGTTCTGCATAGAAACCAATCAGCTTCCAGTTTTTGTTTGTCAAAGCTTAATTGAACAAGCTGAAGTTAGAAGATGATTGGCTATTATGCAGAACTGCAGCAGATTTAGCATCTTCTAGTTTTAGTAAATCAACAGCTTTCCTAATGTGGCCCCCTTCATCTCCCAGGCCCCATAGAAGCTTCATGGACTGCTATGGCTATTGTTATTATTATTATTATACAGAATTTATATAGCGCCAACAGTTTGCGCAGCGCTTTACATCAGGGAAGACAGTACATTTACAATACAAATCAATACAGGAGGGATCAGAGGGCCCTGCTCGTAAGAGCTTACAATCTAGAAATGCCACTGATGTACTCTTCGTTGAATAAAGGATAAGGTCCCTAAAGCAAATGCATTGTGCAAAGCTCACTAAGAATTTATTAAACATTGTAAGTCTGTTTTAAACATATACCCAATTTATAAGCATATGGCTGCTTAGAAGATAGACTGAATTTAAACTGGAACGTTCCTATAAGCATGTAGCAAATGTGCTATTTTCTCTGTTTTCATTATGTAGCTGTTGTAACACTCAGGCTGTATTGGCGATGTATTTCTGGAGTGTAACAACTGGCTGATTGTGACAGCTCTAATTAGTTTGATAATGGCAAGGACTGGTCAATACAATCAATGACATCAAGGTAACCATGAGCCATCACAGAACTGATCAATAAAGCCAGTACTTCAATTAGGTGCTTCTTTAAAGTGCCCCAGTCATGAGTGAACACAGACTCATAAAGGTTGAATCTTTTTCATCTCGAGCAGTTTTATAAGTCTTTTTTCCCAGCCTGTATGTACTTAGTTTAGCCACAGCTGGAGTGCTAAAGATTGTCTGTCTTTGGAGCAAATCTTCTATGATGCCTACAGCTTCATCATAAGTAAGGTCAGACTCATAAGAAGGCTGTTGATCTCTAGTGCTGCTGTTCTGAAATGTTTCCCTGATTTACTAAAAGCAAATGCAATGCTTATAGGTGAATGTACAATGCACGTGCATACCTAGACTATGGCTATTCATGCACTTTCACTAAACAGAAGCACACATGCTTTTTGTGCCTGGAACATTTTCATTGTCATTGTTGTTCATTCTAATATACTATACATCTCAGACAAACACTGCTTCGAAAAAAGAGATTTCTGTCTCAATAAATGCTACAAAGGTGGGAGGAAATTCTTAGCTGAGTGTATGCCACCAAGAATACAGAAACAAATATATAAATGTATAGTATGTACACACAGATATATATATATATATATATATATATATATATACATTATGTACACACATACACTAATATATATATATATATATATATATATATATACACACAGTATGTACACACAGACATATATATATATATATTTTTTTTTTGAGAATTGTCATGCACTCAACCATGCTCACAAAGCATTTCCTCCCACCTTTTCCATCTTGTGGAGCTCAGTTTAAACCACTTAATTAGGATAGGAATGCTGGGAGTCAGTGAAGGATAAACAGGAGTCAGACTGATGCAAAATAGGAATCATATACAGTGTTACATTCATACTGCCATTGTGAAGTCATTAGCAATGACAACTTAGAATTGTTGATGTTTTCTATTTAAATATCCAAATCTGTAGCTAAATGCTCCATAATGGTTGTGCTTTGTGTCTGGACACAGTGGCTACAAATGCAATATGTTTTGTATTACATTGTCACAAGTAATGATAACTCTGTAAAGATGTATGCTATGCCACATGTAGCCTTGTGGTCTAATCAGCCAGTGCATGAGCTAGTAGGCCTAATATATACAGAATCTGCGGCAAATGGGCTTATAGGTATGCTATATAATCAGGACGTAAATGCCCTTATTTGGGCTTAGCATAGGCCAACAAGTGTCTTTTATTGTGCACCGTGGTGTAGTGAGTAGCACTCTCGCCTAGCAGTAAAAGGGGTTGCTGGTTCAAATCCCCACCACGACACTACCTGCCTGGAGTTTGCATGTTCTCCCTGTGCCTGCGTGGGTTTCTTCTGGGTTCTCCGGTTTCCTCCCACACTCCAAAGACATGCTGGTAGGTTAATTGGCTTCTGCCTAAATTGGCCCTAGTATATCAATGTGAGTTAGGGACCTTAGATTGTAAGCTCCTTGAGGGTAGGGACTGATGTGAATGTACATTGTATATATAAAGCACTGCGTGAGTTGACGGCACTATATAAGTACTTAAATAATAATAATAATTGTGGGTGTAGCATGGAGAAGTGGATCAGTTCAGATGGTATTGAATTAGCTTTTTGATGTGAACATCTAATCCTATTCCTTTTTTGTATTTGCTTTAGTTAAAGCACTGTTAGATCCCCAATTAAAAATGTTTCTGATTCTTAGATGTGGTGACTTGCATTAGTTTTCTTTTTTGAGGTTTTCCCTTTCTTTTTACCTGGTGATCCTGCCCTTATTTTCCAACTTCCTTTACCAGATGAAACTGTCCAAAAAATAAGCATTTAGAGGGTTGAGACAAACCATTTACCACTGACAGGGGTGTTTAAAATAGCCAGCTTTTATTTATTTATGAAAAACCTTTATACCAAAGAAACTGTAAGTGCCTAATAAGTGTTAGCTGGGGTTTAGTTTTCATTTGTTAGTCCGGTGCATCTAAATCTGTCCCACTGTGGCACTCCCCTCTCTCCAGATTGAAAATGCTGATGTCCAAAGTCGTCTCTATTGTTTCTCTCTTCAGGGAGGAAGTGTATATTACAGGCATACCCCACTTTTAAGTGCACAATGGGGTTTATTTACTATCGCTGGAAAGCGCAAAATCAGTCTCACTTCTGCATAGAAACCAATGAGCTTCTAACCCCAGCTTGTTCAATAAACCCAGAAGCTCATTGGTTTCTGTGCAGAAGTGAGCCTGATTTTGCACTCTCTTTGCGATAGTAAATAAACCCCATAGTGTACTTAAAGGGTCAGTAAAGGAAAAAAAAATGTTTTGCTGAAATGACCGTTTACAGGATATAGAGACATAAAAGTTAACTGATTCCTTTTAAAAAATGATTAAAAATAGATAAAAAACAATCATATAATGTGCCTGCAGTTTCGTTTCACTTTTAAACTGGTTTCATGTTTCTGTGAAGTAAAGAGACACAAACAAACAAACAAATCCAGGGCAGTGTTTTGTTTTTAAGATGAATCTGATTGGTTCTGAGGAGTTTTAGACACACAGTAATGACATCTTGGACCACAGTGAAAAGCTGCCATGAGATGTTTCATAAGAAACCAGACAGACAAAAAGGAAGTGTGGAGATCAGAGCAGAATTACAGCAACTTCAAAGCAAAAACGAACAATGAGGACATGAAACCAGGACTGCAGTAAGGTAAAGGAAGCTATTTAGCTAAAAAAAAAAATCCTTTAGTGATCCTTTAAAAGTGAGGTATGCCTGTACTGGCAAGACCACCATTTGAAAATAAAGGAGAAAAAAATGAAAAATAATGCAGCCTCCTCTATTAGAAACATGTTTTTTTTTTTCTTACTTTTGGTTTTAATACTACTTTAATGCCTTTATTATGCTTTTACAGGAACAATATTTTATACACTGTATTTGCTCTTAGCACACAAAACAAAGATATAATTCTTAAAGACAAGACGTGAAAAGCTGTAATATTTTGAAAAGACTGTCTTGTTCCATCAAAATAACAAATGATAAAGCTGACAATGAAATCTGATACGGTTTATAGGACAGGAGGAGAAGTTTGTGCAGATGGTCTGTGTCTAAAGTAAAGCCAGAGAACAAACCTTCAGTTTCTGTAGTAGCCCATAGACATTTAAGATGTCCACATGGTGAAAATTCTAAAACTACTTACCTAAAGTTTGATCTATCCATCTACATACAGTATTGCACAAATGTATAGAGAAACCAATTTGGCGTTGTTCTCTAGTTTCATGGGAATAATCCAGCAGCACATGGGAATATTTTCAGTATGACATTGTTTTAGTTTAATCCATCCATTTTAGCATAGGGATCTCCAGGGGTATTAAAACATTATCCTTCTGAAGCCAATTTCATTTGACCTGTTCAAGGTCAATGCAATATGTAATATTAGGTCTCAGCAAATTCCTTGTTGGTAGATCAATCGTTGGAGACCAAACTGCTTGACCATTAATGACTGGTTCTGTCTCGGGTGAATTAAATCAAATTGACTTCAAAATAGTGGATCTCCTATATTGCACTGTACTACAAAAATGGATAAAAAAAAGAAAAAAAAGAAAGAAAAAATGATTTTAACCATTTAAAGGTTTGCTGAAATGAATCTACATGCAAAAGGATTACAGTATAACAATAGTAGATACATCATACAATATATAAGAAAACAATATTTCCTATGCTGTGGATGAAGAAGTAAAAGTCTGGTATCTTGAAACAACTTCAATAACAACTTCAATAAAATCCGCAAAAGCTTTCTTAATAATAATAATAATAATAATAATAATAATAATAAAACACAAGGAGAACCCAAAATAACAGCAGGGATGACGCTTATTTTCTATTCTGTGGCCCTAAATAATAATATCATCTTTCCGGTGCCCAAATTTTCAGCTTGCATTTCAGGTCCCAAAAGCCTGCACACATAGGATCAAAATAAAAAAAGTAAGCATTGTTACTTTTCATCACAAGTTGTACTGTATTAGGAAAATAACTTTAAAGAGTCACTAAAAGATTTTTTTTTCTATATAGCTTCCTTTACCTTACTGCAGTTCTGGTTTCATGTCCTCAATGTTCGTTTTTGCTATGATGTTGCTTTAATTCTTTTCTGTTCTGCACACTTCCTGGTTGTCTGTTTCCTGATGAAAAAAATCATGGGAGCTTTCTCTCTGTGGTCACTAATCAAGGAGGTGTAATTACTGTGTGTCTAAAACCCCTCAGAACCAATCGGTTTTGTTTTCCAAACCATCACTGCCCTGTATTGGCTCTGTGTCTCTGCACATCACAGAAGCATGAAACAGCATGCAAAAATGAAACTGAAACTGCAGGTACATTATATGATTGATTTTTATCTATTTTTAATCAATTTTTAAAAGCAATCAGTTAACTATTATGCCTCTATACCCTGTAAACAGTCATTTCACCGAAAAAATGCTTTTCCTTTACAACTCCTTTAAGTTTGATGTACTAAGGTTGTAAGGTTGTTTATTAGGATGCTGATTCCTGACAGTGTAACAGGGATATAGTGCTTTGACCTCTTAAGATCTTTTTTTTCATTTTTTCCATATACAAACTATGGACTATGCACCCAAAGAAATAATTACATTTATTATGAGTGCCTATTTTAAAGTGTTGCTTTAGAATTTCACTATAAATTGAATGTTTTTTTTTTTTTTTTTTTTTAAAGCTCCACTCAGGGCAAAATATTATACCCCTTATCATGTAGGCAGTAACATGCACATTTTAAGAATGGCCTTGCTGGAAATAAACCAAATAGAAAAGGGAACAGCTTAAAGTACCGTATTTATTGGCGTATAACACGCACAGGCGTATAACACGCACCCTAACTTTAAGAGGGAAGTTTCAGGGAAAAAAAATGTCCACACCCCCCCTGCGTATAACACGCAGACACAGTTTACCCTCTATTTTCAGGGTAAAAAAGTGTGCGTTATACGCCAATAAATACAATATGTAAGAAAGGGGCATTTAGTCCCCATTATCATGTTGTGTGAATGTGCATGCTCCTGTGCACATTACCTCAATTTGTGACACCACGCACTACTTCTGATAGGCGCATTAATGCACTGCGGCTGCACCCTAGCGATTAGGTGTGAACCTGGCCTTAGGTAGCTTTTTTTAAAACAGTGATTCTTTAGAGTTGGTGAGAGGTGGTGGTATCAGTATTCCATAGATAGGGTTTAAACAAATTATAATTATTTTTCAATAATTGTAAAAATGTTTGGGCTTGGAAATAAGTCAATGAAATAATTTACAGAATAAATGTTGTACAAAAATAGAATTATTAAATTAAAGAAAGTTGTCATATATCAACTACATATTCTAAAGCTGGCAACTCTGGTGTGCAGCAGTAATATACCCTATGTGGCCACAACCTAACATATTTAACAATGCCATTTACAGTTTTCTAAACCAATATCTAAAACAACATATGTAATAACAGTTTAACATTATATATGCTACATTTGAATGTAGTATGAAAAATCTCATAACAGGACAGTAGACATGTTTAGTATGTGCCTAGCATGAGGAAGAGAGAACACTGTTTTTCAAAATGTATATTAAGCAGGGAGAAGTGACTCTTACATGACCCGTGCTGTTCTTATCCAACAATTCATAGACAGTTGATGAAAACTATTTTATGATACTGTGAACTAAAAATATTATCATGATGAGAAATGTATCATTCCTTAAGGATGAAAATTTAGTGAAAGAATATTTGTTGTTCTCTCTCTACACTTTTTGATTAAATAAGGTATGCTTTGTAGCAGACTGTGCAACAAATGCTTTTTGGCACAAGCCAAGGGTGTCATAAGAATATAACAAATATTAGGAGTAAGCTTTACTGAAGAATGTAATTCAATTACATAAGACCAGTTATCAGTTAGTTTTTTTGCAATATTTTTTTTTAACATCTTCCCACCTGGCCTATAGCAAAATGACGGCCAGGCAGTGCTTTATTTGGTGTGACTTGGCATCATATGACATGCTTCCCAACATGCCACTTGTGCTTACTCCCGGGGGAGTGCAGTGTGGCGATCAGTGTTGCGGTGTGTTGCATCTCTGATCACGGGGTTAAGAGCTTAAGACTAAGGCTTCTTTCACACTGGGGTGGGAGGTGCGGTGGAGGTAAAGCGCTGCTATTTTAAGCGGCACTTAACCGTCGTAATTGTAGCAGTATTTGGCTGCTAGCGGTAAAGGTTTTACCCCCGCTAGCGGCCTAAAAAGGGTTAATACTGCCTGCAATGCACCTCTGCAGAGGCGCATTGCCTGTGGTATAGCCGTGGTTTCTCCATTGCTTTCAATAGGAAGAAGCGTTGGAGGAGCGGTAAACACACCATTCCTTCACCGCTCCAAAGATGCGGCTAGCAGGACTTTTGGAGCGGTCCTGCTAGTGCACCGCTCCAGTGTGAAAGCCCTCGGGCTTTTACACTGAAGAAACAGCAGCCGCTGTTTCAGGTTGGTTTGCAGGTGTTATTTTTAGCGCAATAGCGCCTGCAAACCGCCTCAGTGTGAAAGGGGTCTAATGCTCTTTACCATGTGATCAGCTGTGTCCAATCCCAGTGTAAATGGGAAGTGGCAGTTATCAGCATTCTTCTATTCATGCTGAAAGCGCATCAATAGAGGAGAGCCGATAAGCAAATCTCCTTATAGGGGTCTGCGCTGATAATCAGTGTATTAATGATCAGTGCAGTCCCATTAGAGATCCCCCCCCAGTGATACCCACCAGTGATGCCACCTTTGTCTACCAGTGATGCCAATCAGTGCCGCCCACCAGTGCCGCCTATCAGTGCCCATCAGTCCCCCATAAAGGCTTCCCATCAGTGTCCATCAGTGTTGCCTATCAGTGCCGCCTATCAGTGCTACATATCAGTGCTGCCTATCAGTGCTACATATCAGTGCTGCCTATCAGTGCCATCAATGCTACATATTAGTGCCACCTATTAGTACTGTATATTACTGCCTCCTCATCAGTGCCCATCAGTGTTCCCTCATCAGTGAAGCCTCATAAATCCACTGTGAAGGAGAAAAATTGCACGTTTACAAAATTTTGTAAGAGAAACTAAGATTTTTTTGTTCAAAATGTTTGTTCTTTTTTTTTTATTTGTTTAGCAAAAAATATAAAAACTCAGTGGTAAATAAATAGCACCAAAATAAATCTCTGTCTGTCTAAAAAATGATAGATTAGATTGTAAGTTCTCATGAGGGGAACAATCCTCAACCCTTCTGTATTGGACTGGCTTGTAGTTGTAAAGTGTGAAAAGGGTTTGCTCAAACTGTTGGCACTAAATGAATCCTGTATGATAATAATAATAGTGTCTAAAACCGGCAAGCATGAACTTTCCCACTTATGAAATGGTTAATAAGTAATACATCATTAATACAATCCACTTTGTCTTTAGCAATTTATATCAGCATAAATGACCTACTAAATAATACAAGAATGATCAAATATTCAGAATATAAAAATTGTAGAATTGTTTGAAATAAAGGGCATATGAACTGGATAACTTAACAAAGGAGACAAAAATAGACTAAGAAGTGGCACTTCTCCTTATAAATGGACACTCGTACCAAATGCACATAGCTACTTATTAAGAACCAAAAAGAATTGGCCTCTTGCCTTGAAAGCATTTAGTGATTTCTGCTACAGATTTTTAATGTGTCACCCTCATTACTTTACACAGAAATATGTTTATTGTCCAAGTAACATTTTTTTTTTATCAGTAACTATGGTGCCTTTTCAGGATAGTTCATAAATGATGACATGCTGCTGTTTTTGGTTGCTTATTAACCTTTGTCCTTTTTTGTACTCTTTGAAAAACTGGTGGGATAGAACTTGTATCTCTGGTTTCATAAACTCCCTCACACAGGAATACCTCAAAAGAAGTTAGACAAGATAATTGATTCTCTTCCTGTTAAGATTTCCTAAAAGATCTTAACCTCCAGGTCATCATGCTTCTTAGTAAGTATGGCATTGATGCCCTCTTTGCACACTAACAGGATTGTCAAAGTGACCCTGCCGGGGGGTCAGCAAAATTACGAGAGGGCTAACCTGGGAAGATAATAGCTTTATACATACCTGCCCATCAGTCCGTTTGCTAGGTCTTCACTCTCCTGGAACCAATCTGATTCCATACTTCCAGATCTGGGGAATATCATATCCAAAGTTTCTCCCACCAACCCCTATGTCACTATTGTGTCCTGCAGTGCTTAAGGATCATCAGGAAGAACCACAGTAGCCAGTTCAAAAATGAATTGCATCAGGTCTGCTTCAGTGTCAAGTTTAGTAAATAAGCTGAAGAAAAAGAGACCGCTACTCCAGGCAAATGCCATAAGCAATCAATGTCCTCCTCTGGATTAAAGGGAATATGAATGTACTGCACATGTATGATCTTAATCTTTTGTATGGAAAAAAATGAAAACATTTAAATAAAGAGATTTATAAAAAAAAATAAAAAATCAATGTCCTCCTCAAAGACCGTGGGTGCTGGCAATGCACAAGGCAACAAATCAATGACTAAGCACTGATTGTTTGTGCGAAACGCGTCAGTTTTTTACCCCACTGCTTTCTGTGCTGTGTTTTTTAGTGCTTTTTATACTTTTTACACCAATAAAGGCTACCTTTTTAGGTTTATTTTGGTGTGCGGCTGTCCATGAATTATTTTTAGTGAATAAGCTGATGGGTAGCTATGTAAAAATCATTTTTTTTTGTTATTTTTTTTTTTTACAGGTTAGTGCTCTTGTAATATCGTTGCCCCGATTATGTGGTAACTTTGATTAAATAAATAGAAAGGTGCAAACAGGGGGGTTAAAATAACTATGCAATTGTTAATGCATGTAGATTTAAAGATAATGAAAGTAAAGGTATCGTCAGGGGTCACCTTATACCTGAAATCAAGGCAAACAGCTGAATACACATAGAACTATTGTAAATGCCATTGTTTTTGTAAGTTTGTCAAACCAGTCCTGTGATCAGGGAAATCCTACCAGACAGTACAGCCAGACTGGTGAACACATTTTTTTATACTGCTAATATGCTCATCAAGGACTCACTACCAATCTTCTACATGAGAAAAAAAAGAACCAGCAGCATACTAAAGAGTTAATTCATTGTGCTCCCCTCCTCTAAGCAGTATTATACTTGTAGAACTGTGCGAAGCAGTAAAAACTGGTTCATAGTGCTAACCATCTTTTTCTCAGTAAACTGCACAGAGAACATCAGGAAGCTAATATAAAGACATAAAGACATATTCAGTTTATTTTACTAGTTGTGTTTACAATACATATTTTTTTTTAGTTACTATATAACTAAACTAAATGCAATTATTGTATCAAAAATTCATCTTTCTTTTTCAAATATTTTATTAATGATAAGAGTCAAAAATACAACGTGTAGGTCATTTTGAGATATATGGCAGATGTAATGAACTATAGCTACTCAGTAAAGAAGTGGTTAGGATAACAAGCAAAACAACAATAAGGCCCCTTTCACATGTACGAATCCCGTGAGGATCCATACATGTGTATCCGCTTGCTCAGCGGGGAACGCTCCGTTGATCCCTGCTGAGCCGACAAATGACAGGGCAGTCCCTGACCATCCTGTCAGATCTCCGCTCTCCCCTATGGGGGGATCGGATGAACATGGACCGTCTGTGTTCACCCAATCCACTCTGCAGACGGATGGAAAAATAGGATTTTCTTCTGTCTGCAGGAGGAATAGGAGGATTGCGGACACTAATGAGATTGCGTGTCAGCGGATGTTCATCCGCTGACACCCGCTATCTCATAGGGATTAATGTATGTCCCTTTTTCATCCATAAATGGATGGATGAAAAGCGGACATACGGTACGCAGGTGTGAAAGGTGCCTTAAGCATAACAAAGTGTCCAACAACCATAACATCACAATAACGTAAAGTAGCGAGTGCATCAGAACAGTAAACAGTAATTGTTAGGGCATAGACGCCCAAACCAAGGTGAAATTTAAGGTAATAAATGTAAATATAATCAGTTGGGACAATAATGTGCCCATGTTTGGGAAGAGGAAATACCATGGGTGCCCCTAGCCCAGTGTTTCTCAATTCCAGTCCTCATACCCCCCCCAACAGGTCAGGTTTTCAGGATTTCCATTATTTTGCACAGGTGATTTGATCAGTTTCACTGCCTTAGTAATCACCACAGCCTTTTCATCTGAGGGAAATCCTGAAAACATGACCTGTTGGGGGGGCGTGAGGACTGGAATTGAGAAACACTGCCCTAGCCTGACGTGGTAGGGGAGTCATAAATTGTGTAGTAAGAGTTGATCTTATGAGTGTTCAGATATGAAATGTGGTATGGCTATGGTTAATTGTAAGCTACGATGCATCTTTAATCCTAATACAATTGACCCAGTAATTAAAATTCCTTTATAGCTGGGGGAGATCGCAGTACTATCATCACATAGTTACTACAGCGGCTCCTCCCGAATTCAAATTCTAAAAAACGAAAATATTGTGTACTAGGCTTAACCTTACCTCTTAAGCTGGTCATAAATGGATCAAAATGTAAATCCATGTATGGTCAGGCTGGTAGTACACAAGTTGATCCATCAATGTACAAACAGATGGTCAGGCTTCTGGCTATAGCCGGTAACACTCATCATAGTATTTTGATGGCAGAGAAGGTTTTCCACTGTCAGAATATAATACCACATATGGATGTGGATGGGGCAATCACGGTATTTTCTTTCATTGAACCAGCTGGCTGAACAAAAAAAAGTATGCACTACCTTAGTGCCATATAACCAAGAATTGCTAAAACTGAGCCTATATTATCCTATGAAGTCATCCAGGCAGTCGTGGAATGACTTCTGTTAATTATACCCAAACTTCTAAAAAGAAAACAGTAGAATTAGTAGTTGGGCGATAACATACATACATCTCATCAAACACTTTTGATATTTGATAATTAGCTGAAAAGATATAGATCGGTATAGTATATTATGTATGCCTTGTATTATGACTGTGTGTGTCTTATAAGGTCTAACAGTTCTTCATAAAAATTCAGCCTCCTCTATTCTTGATGAAAAGGAAATATAAAAGAACATTTCTCAGTATCTTGCATCAACACAGATTAAAAGCAATTAAAATAGACCAAAGGCTTTGAGTAGGTGAACTAAGATCACCAGACACACAAATTGTAAGTTGTCAACCTGTGCAGTCTCTTTTGTTTGAAGCTTGACTAGAGCTGTGTTACGATAATTTAATTGTTGCAGGAGCTCTGTTATGCAGCCATGCAGGTAGCTAGTAACAACATATAGATTAATTAGACTTTCTCCCTTCTTACCATTGTGTCTGCTTCAGTGTGTGTCTATGACAAGACAAAACAATAATGATCAAGTTTATTTTCTGCATTCCAGTCACAGGTCATGTAAACTAAGAATTCTCCCTGTAGGCCTCATTTAAAGCAGAGAAATAATCATCATGAAAATGCAAAGAAACAAGAAAAAAAAAATGTGACTTTTGAGTTTGTATAAAACAACCTAATTGAGATGAAAAGTCTTTGCTTGGTTTGCCGATTAGGTTTATTTTGACTGGAATATTAATATTTGTGCTTGATTTGTTCCATTTCATACCCTTTCCATTTTTTAAAAGACATTTGTTCGATGGCACTGATCCATATCGCTACATTTCTGCTCAACATTTTAATTTGACTGTCAGACTTTATCAGAGGTACTTGTAGTCAAAAAGACTGCCGTATTGTTTGTGGTAAGCAAAAATGCAGTATTATGCCCAATATAGACATAAGTGAATAAAAGATCCTTGGCTGGAAACTTGTTTGTATAGTTACAGGGTGCAGCTAGAGTTAAACCTTAGGGGGTGCAGGGGAGCAACTTTTCTTAAGCCAATTCATCTTTAAGGGGCAAGCAGAGCACATTCTGTCCTTTATTTGCCAGTAGTAAAGAATTTCACAGCATTTCCACTCCTTTATCTCTTTTCTTACTTGCTGTTTGAGCCTCTGGCGGGCCTTATAGCCTGATTCTGAAAGAATCTGGGGCTTTCAGTGTTTGTATATAAAGGGTTTCCATACTTTTGTTGAGTTACATATCTGCAAAGGGGTACATTTTGTGACAGCAAGGAGACACAATTAGAGATGTTGCCTGCAGTACAACTGTAAGTAAACTAAGTATCACAGTTATTTGGTATTATGTGCTATGTTGTACAAAAAATAGCAAAATTAAGTGCCTGCTATTTCTGGTAAGGATTGTGAGGAAGATCCCATTGTGTAGACAAGGGGCTACTGCACCGGATTTTGTTTTGTTTAAGCTTGGAGAAAAATGTATTACCTAAAAATGATTCATATTCAGGTCATTTATGCAAAGAAATCTTATGATTGGAAGGGAATATGAAACTCATAACTGGAAGTAATGTTTGAAGAGTTTAGATTTAGAATTTAGAGCTTTTTAGTTCAGACGCAGCGTCAATATTGTTCAACCACTGGCATACAGTCATACTTAGCAATGTTCTAAATGGAATCCACTATTGGGACGTATACTTCTAGTAAAAAAACGTACAGGTCCTACAGATGACCAAAGAATATTGATTTCTAGGGGATACACTATAACCTTTGCATTACACATATGCTATTTAGCATTGTTGTAAGCATCAATAGGTGGCATGGAAATGGTTAAACGTATTCTGGTGGGAAATGAATGCCACGATGATTGCAGACCTCCAAGCCACGCTGACGTCATTTCCTCCGCCATCATTATCAAGTCTCTGGTGATGGTGGTTGTGCTGAATTATTAGTTTGTGTCGGGCTAGATAAAGCATTTCCATGTATTGAGTTTCATCATGCTTTGTGGTTTGGGTCAGATGAAATATTAAAGACTGTTTGTGATCTCAGTGAAGAGCCAGGCTTGCAGACTTTTGCACGCACAGAAGTAAAAAAAGAAATAAAAAGAAGCTCAGTAGACCCTATTTTGAAAATGTTGGCGATTTGTTCACGGACCTTTAACATTTGTTGTTTCCAGAGGAACATAAAGATATTAGCAAAGCGTTTTGATTTGAGTGTGCGTGATTGTTAACTTTAGAATAAAATCAGCTTGTTCCCCAATCTACACTGGTCTATGAAATCAGATATAGCGCAAGTTTGAGGATTTTTTTTTTTAAAGCATTATTTCCAGATAATCCCCATCATATTGTAATAATAAAGATATTGTATTAATTCAAAAGCTTTACTGTCCCGTAGAGTTTTTGTCATCCTTCGTTAATTAAAGTTATTTCTTCAATGGAGACTTACTGCAGAGATTTTTTATTTTCTCTGCCTAAGATCCATTTGTGGTCAAAGTTACTTACCTATCTGATTTTGCTAAATGCACATGCATCAATTGAAAAAAAAGGAAAAGTTTTTTTTATCTGCGATAAATCTTTATTGACTGCCAAGCCTGTTATTTGAGGTTATTATTGCAGGATAATCACCCCAGTCTTTAAGCCCCCCTTTATTTTGATCAAACAAAGAGACGCAATGAGGTCAGCTTTACAGAAATTTCCTGCTTATCAAGATGAAAATCCAGTTCAGGCATTAAAATTTACTTAAAGTTGAATCGGCTGTAAGTTTTACAACTCGGCAACAACTGTGCTGTAAATTATATGCGTTATAATCAAAAGGCGCTGAAAGGGGTGATGAATATGCCAGTCTGGTCTTGAATATAGATATGGAATTAAGTGACTGTTTTCCTTCTGGGGTTTAACTGATAAAATAGTTACAACTCGATCTGACTAAAAAGTCTAATTATTTTAGTAATAGATGGAATGTATTTTTTTTCTAACTTTAATACCCACATTTGTTTAACTCTTTGAGAGACTATTTGTCCATGTAGATAAAAGATAATGGTTATATTTATTAATAGTGTATTTTATTTTGGTAGGGTATCTTTTGTGAATTTGGTGTTTTTCAACTACTTTTTTATTTTATTTTTGGGTTATGCTGTTTTTACCCCCATCCCTATTTTTATTGATACCCTTTGTTCTCTAAATTTTGTTATGGAACAATACATGTAAGCATAAAAATACATTATTATACCCAATTGAATAGGTTTCAGCCAACATGCAGGTATTGATTGACAAGCCTCCTGATCCTTTATCTCTCATTTATCTCCTTCTTTTTTATTTTATTTATACTTATCTCCTGCAGAGGATTAGCCACTACGTGCCAGGTGCTTTAACAGCTATTGGAATATAACTTTTTTATTTACACGTCACGAAAAGTGTTATCTTCTTTATGAAAAGCAAAATTTAAAAATGTTGTCCGCAATCTGAAACAAGTATCTCAGCTATGTAATAGGTGCAAAATTATATACAAAATATAGCATTGTTAAGCGTATAAGTTTTAAAACAATTTAAATAGTACTTTACAGTTCTTAGTTATTATTTCTGTTTATTATTTAACAATCAGTAGAAGGGGTTCAAAGGTAAAGTATCAATATTTACAAGTTATGCCGTGTACACACGGTCGGTTAAACCGATGAGAATAGTCTGATGAAGCGTTTTCATCGGTCAAAACCGATCATGTGTGGGTGCTATCGGTTATTTAACCATCGGTTAAAAAAAAGCCAACTTGTTTTAAATTTAACCAATGGATTCCTAACCCGATATAACAAAACCGATCGTTAGTAGGCACGACCATCGGTTAAAAATCCATGCATGCTCAGAATCAAGTCGACACATGCTTGGAAGCTTTGAACTTCATTTTTTTCAGCACGTCGTTGTGTTTTATGCCACCGCGTTCTGACACAATCATTTTTTTAACCAATGGTGTGTAGGCGCGACGGACCATCAGTCAGCTTCATCGGTTAACCGATGAAAACAGTTCATCAGACCGTTCTCATCGGATGGACAGGTCGTGTGTACATGGCATAACTCTTCTAGAAATTATTTTTTATTTCATAATCACTGTTTGATGTTTATTTTTGTGATTAATGATACCTAGGGTGACATACCAAATGTTGTCCCATTACTTTGTACATATCTCACATTTTGTATATGTATAATTTAACATTTTGGAGTCTATATGTTACATGGTAAAGCAGTAAACAAGTTCAAGATTATTGTTATTATTATACAGGATTCATATAGTGCCAACAATTTGCGCAATGCTTTACAACATGGGGGCAGACAGTATAGTTACAATACAATTTAATACTGGAGGAATCAGAGGGCCTTGCTTATTAGAACTTACAATCTAGGAGGAAGGGTAATCATTATAACTGAGTAACTGTCCATGTATAAAATGGGCACAAAAGTTCTTCAGTGTAATATACATTTAAAAAAACCCTATCAAGCAACTAATCCTTGTTCTTGAGAATTCCTGTTGCTGGAGAGACATTTAAGCATGCCAAAAAAATTCCCTGTCCACATCTTGTAGATGTAAAATATATATGATAAGTACATGGAACCAGGAAAATCAGGTCTTGGAAAGGCTGGTTTAGAAAGGTGAATAAATGCAAGACTCCAATTTTTCCATGATCAACTTCAGTTACTAAACCTTGGCATAAAGAAAATAATGAACTCATTTTAGAAAATAACTGTAATAAATTTTTAGAGAGCTTGGCTGCATCTGCCTAATCATGTGGCTGTGATTAAATAAAACTGTTATTTTAAGGATATAGTTTAACTTTTTTTAAATTTACATGACTGCGCCCAGAAAATCCATATAAGTACACAACATTTATGTTTTTGTTCATATTGTGCGAGGGAGAATTACATTAATCGTGTGTGTGTGTATTTGCTTACAACATGATTATATCTATCTATCTATCTATCTATCTATCTATCTATCTATCTATCTATCTATCTATCTATCTATCTATCTATGAAAGAGAAAGCACTTCTAAGAAAATATAAGTGAATGCTATTTTTGCTGAACCAGAATTATGTAAAGCTGTAGGTAGGTACTAGTTAGCATGTAAGGTGCTTCCATAGTACAAGCAAGGAGACATACTTTAACCACTTGTCATCTGCCCACCGTCAAATGACGGCGGGCAGATGACTCCATTATCCTGACATCACGTCATATGACGTGATGTCCCTTTAAAGCCGCGGGCGGGCGCGCGCGCGTCGCCGGCGGCGTGTGCGCGCACCCGCCGCTCTGCAGGGATCCCGTGCGAGTGCCCGGCGGCAACGATCGCCGCCGGGCACACGCGATTGCTCAGTAACTGAGCGGGGACGTGGAGCTCTGTATGTAAACACAGAGCTGCACGTCCCTGTCAGGGAGAGAGGAAAAATCGCAGATCGCCGCCATTAATAGTAAAAAAAAAAAAAAAAAATGCCATAAACTATCCCCTATTTTGTAAACGCTATAAATTTTGCGCAAACCAATCGATAAACGCTTATTGCATTTTTTTTTACCAAAAATATGTAGAAGAATACATATCGGCCTAAACTGAGGGAAAAAATATTTTTTTTATATATTTTTTGGGTTATTTATTATAGCAAAAAGAAAAAAATATTGAATTTTTTTAAAAATTGACGCTCTATTTTTGTTTATAGCGCAAAAAATAAAAACCGCAGAGGAGATCAAATACCACCAAAAGAAAGCTCTATTTGTGGGAAAAAAAGGGTGCCAATTTTGTTTGGGAGCCACGTCGCACGACCGCGCAATTGTCAGTTAAAACGACGCAGTGCCGGAAGCTTATATTTTGTCTGGGCAGGAAGGGGGTGTAGGTGCACAGTAGGCAAGTGGTTAAACAATGCTGCTGGGTAATATGTTCAAATAGCTCAACTCAAGAAGGGAATTTACATTTTCTTAACAAGACTGTGTTTGTATTTTGGGTATATCTTATTATTGTATATGGATTACATATTTATCACATGTTTAGACCCCTTTCACACTGGCACCTCTCTGTGTTAGTGGTAAAGCGCCACTACTCCTAGTGGCGCTTTTTGGGTGCTGACGGGGTGCTTTTAACCCCCGCTAGCAGCTGAAGAAAGGGTTAAATGTGCCTGCAAATGGCCACTGCCGAAGTGCTTTGCAGGCACTTCGACAGTGGTGCCCATTGGGCAGGGGCGTTGGAGGAGTGGTGTATTTATGTTGCTTGCAGGATTTTTTGTAATGTCCTGCAAGCGCACTGCTCCAGTATGAAAGCACTAGGGCTCTCACACTGGGGCTGCAAGGGAGGCATTTTTCAGGTGCTTTACATGCGCTATTTTTAGCCCTTTCGCACCTGAAAAATTTCTCCAGTGTGAAAGGGGTCTTTAGAGTATAAGTTTTATATCTGTTTTATTTTTTGGTATTTTTTCTTATATATATTAAAAAAAAAAAAAAAAACAAGACTCTATGTGAAGATGCCAGCTACTTAGTTTTTGTAAAGTATCATACTGTCATACTTTTTTTTTTTCCATTAATGTGCTAATTTTTAAACCCTTCCCTTGCAAAGTTTAGAGAATAAAATGTGAACCCCTAACATGCTCAAGTATCCTTATTTTATTGTCAATACATAAATTTAGCAATAACAGAAACATTATTGTATACCCCCAGAGACCTCACTAGACCCCACTAAGGGATCATGGGCTAGATCCTTTCTTTTTTTCTTTTATTTCCTTTTCTTTTTTTTCTCTCTCTTTTTCTCTCCTTCTTTCTTTCTCAGTGATACACCACATTTTAATAGCAAGTAATGCTGAACTTGATTAAGAGTGTCCTAGGCCCTGTCAATAGTGAGATATATTGACAACAGGTGCTTGGTTGCCATCAGCAAGAATACATGGTCATCTGCTGCTTCATTGTCATTAGATAACACCACTCGTCATCTGGGACACAGTGACATTAGCCATATTATGTGTGTAGATGGAATTTCTGGATTCTGCCACCACAGCATATGGTGTGCTCAGACTAATGGTTTAACACAGCATTCTAAACGCAGATAATGTCAGCACAATTCATTGTATACATCCTCCAAACGCAAAGAGCAATATGGCCGCAGGTCAAGTTCTGTGTTTCAGAAATAGGAAATATTTTATTTATTTAGTCTTAATGGTATGTTTTTCCAGTCTGCAAAAAAACACCAAATCTACATTTTTTTTCCATGGGACCTTGAAGAAAAAACACAATCATTCAACTAGGATGAAAGTAAAACGACATGAAAGAAGCATGCTGAAAGGCCCTGGAAGATTGTCAATTTTTTTTTGCACTAAGATAAATGAATAGCCCCTAAAAACCGAATTTTACACCAACACAAATTCTGCTTTATAGATCATTTTTCATCGTTAGCATTTAATTACAGTTTATCCTGCCAGTGTACGTGTCCATTGAAAAAATTATGGATAAAAGTCTACATTTATATTGGCATAATTCCCATTCATTCTACCTATATTTTATACTACAGCAATAGAAATATGTTAATAGAAAATCAAGACCCTTAAAATGAAGTTTTAAAGACAACATTTTCCATTTTTTGTGAAAAATGAGTTGTTAACACTGTAAAAGTAAAAGTATTTTCTTACACATGCCATAAAATGAAACTCTTTTGACCACTGTTTTATATAGATCTCCTAGTTATGCCTTTCAGGTGCCTTTCCACAGTAGGCAGGTTGAAAAGCATTAAGGAGCCAAACCTGCCCTAATAGTACATCATATTCTGCCAGCCTCATATCACTGGTAAAAGGAACATGGCACGCAGGTGTTTAAATTATTTACACTCATAATCGGCCTTTATGTTACATTGCCGAGCTAGGCCTCTGTTATTCTAGTGCATAATTGATAGTGCTCAGAAGTGGAAAAGTTAGAAAAGCGGAATTAATGTGATGCGAATGTGCAGTGAGGCAGCTCCAGCTGGCACAGTCAAGTTGGACTGAGCGGTCTGAGAAAGTGCAGGATCGCGTGTGCACGCCCACCGAGGAGAAGACATCAGAAGTAACATGTCTTGACTTGGCATGCTGTCAGGGATTTATAGTAAGAGGAGAGAAAGTGGTAACAGAGTCAGCAATATGAACTTCAAAAAGATAAAAACATTTAGATGGAATTCTGAAGTTTCTAAATGGTGTAAGCCAATGGCAGAGAAATTATTTAATCCTTAGTAATATCTTAATTGAATATGACCTTTTATGCCCGTGGGGTCAGCATGCAAAAAAAATAGGCATTACAATAGTATAGAGTGCTGCAAAATCTAGACTCACAACATCACAAATACAAACCACTTAGAGTAATAATCACTTACAAAGTGTATTTGCTTGTAGCAGGCAATCCAGTTTTACCTATACATTTATTAAAGCTGTCATAATAATACAATATGATCACTTAATGGTTACTATGGGTTACTGCATTTTGTCTATTACTATTTCCCCTACTGAATAAAACTGTTTGTTTAAGCAGGGCTCTTGGTCCTATCATGACTTGGGTAGACATATTAACTAGCCTTTGTATCTAACACAAATATTGGTTAAACTTGTTGACTGAACACAATTTGTATTGTATTAACCACTTAAGACCCGGACCAAAATGCAGCTAAAGGACCTTGCCCCTTTTTGCGATTCGGCACTGCGTCGCTTTAACTGACAATTGCGCGGTCGTGCTCGTGGCTCCCAAACAAATTTGGCGTCCTTTTTTCCCCACAAATAGAGCTTTATTTTGGTGGTATTTGATCACCTCTGCGGTTTTTATTTTTTGCACTATAAACAAAAATAGAGCGACAATTTTGAAAAAAATTCAATATTTTTTACTTTTTGCTATAATAAATATCCCCCAAAAATATATATAAACTTTTTTTTCCCTCAGTTTAGGCCAATACGTATTCTACTATTATAAAAAATCGCAATAAGCATTTATCGGTTGGTTTGTGCAAAATTTATAGCGTTTACAAAATAGGGGATAGTTTTATTGCATTTTTATAAAAAAAAATTTTTTTACTACTAATGGCGGCGATCAGCATTTTTTTCATGACTGCGACATTATGGCGGACACATTTTTGGGACCATTGTCATTTTCACAGCAAAAAATGCATTTAAAATGCATTGTTTACTGTGGCAATGACAGTTGCAGTTTCAGAGTTAACCACAGGGGGCGCTGATGGCGTTATGTGTGACCTAACATGTGTTTACAACTGTAGGGGTGTGGCTGTAGGTGTGACATCATCGATTGTGTCTCGCTATAAAAGGGATAACGCGATCGATGACGCCGCCACAGTGAAGAACGGGGAAGCCGTGTTTACACACAGCTCTCCCCGTTCTTCAGCTCCGGGAACCGATCGCCGCACTCCTCTTCGGACCGGGTACGAGCACAGCATGTACCTGTACGTGCATGTGCCCAGCGCAGCCATTCTGCCGACGTATATGTGCAGGAGGCTGTCCTTAAGTGGTTAAACATTGATAGGGATATTGAAAAGGAGTAATCTTTAGCACAGATAATCTGCTTAAAAGCATTACCTGTCGTACTGGAAAATATATTCTTTTTATCCTAAAATTGAAATATTTATATTTAGAAATTAGGAAAATAAGCATTATCTTTCCAAAATAGATTATCACTTTTTTCCTGACCCTTACTGGCTAGGATTGATGCTGTCATTAAACATAAGATTGCCAACTGACCTAGCATTCAGTCTACACCTATAAGTAAATCTTACTAATTCTCAATTTCTGCAGCCCTGTAATAAAGTTATAGGGCTGTATACGTCGAAAATAGTATGTATAACAATAAATAAAATGCATAAACACATATAAATTTCACAAAGAACAAAGTGGCATAACAATGATATGACAGCACTGCCGTTTCTTGTTTAACTCCATGGTGTGCTTGTAAATGCAGACATGAAGGTAGGGCCTGGCTTGTATTGACCTGCACAGCACAATGAAATAAAATAAAATAAAATAACGAGGGCTATTAAGTACAGGTGTGTGTTTTTCTCATAAAACAGTTAAATAGTTCAAAGCAGAATAATAAAAGTCCTTTGTTTTAATGCTCTTTTAAAGGAAACTATAAGTGTAAGTAATTTTACTATAAACAGCGCCCATGTAGACAGTACCGCCAGGGGAGTGTTTTCTCTTCTTCTCTTTGTATTTGTTTTACTTTGTTCTAACTCGATTTGCAGACTCTGCCTACGTTGGCTTCATAAGCTATTTCTCACACGTCTGTGTGTGAAAATGAATAGGAAGGAAGGAAATTGTAGCAAACTGAGAGGCCAGGAATGCATAAGCTCACATTTCTACTGGACATCTTATTATTGCAGCACATCGGGCTTAGGAAATCTACATCTGAAATATAAACATACAGCCCTATAAAATATACCTAGTAAATAAACACCCATTATTTTACCATCATAAAAGCCCTTCTGGGAGCCGTGGAAAACTTTGTTTTTTTCCCTGCCTTAGCAGTGTGTACTGAGTACAATAAAATATAATGGAACTGTCTCATTTCATAGATATCACCCAAGCATTACAGGCAACCAGAGTTATGTACACAACAATATGGCCTGTGAGTAGAATATTCACTATACAAAGACCACAGTTAGACAGTTTATGTTTATTTTTAATGAATACTGAATGATCTTTACACAGTCAAGGAACCAAGAAAGTTACCTATAAGGCTGCGTACACATGAGGAGACATGTCCGATGAAAACGGTCCACGGACATGTCTCCTGGGATGATGGTGTACACACCATCAGACCAAAATCCCCGCGGACAGAGAACGCGGTGACGTGGCGGTGACGTTGACACTGCAACGTGCGCAAACAAGGAAGTACAATGCTTCCACCCATGCGTCAAATCAATTCGATGCATGCGGGGGATTGCGGTCCGCTGGTTAGGCGTACTAACCAGCGGACATGTCCGATGGACAGGTTTCCAGCGGACAAGTTTCTAAACCTGTCCGCTAGGCCGTACACATGATCGAACATGTCCGCGGAAACTGGTCTGCGGACCAGTTTCAGCGGTCATGTCTCCTCGTGTGTACGTGGCCTAACAGAAATAGATTTAGATGCATCTGCAGTGTAGCCAGCAGTGTACAGGTCACCCAAAGGCTATAAAACAAATTAAACATAAGACAGTAATTCAGTAGGAATTGGCCAAAACTTGATCCACGTATGGTCAGCTTATGACTGAAAAATGTAAATTAGGTTTACCAGTATGTAAATACTGTGCTAAAACTGTTGACCTCGAAGAAGTCAGGAAGTCAGGAAAACCTCCAGTAAGACAGTTACAAATACGTGCTTACAAAATTTACTCTTTCAATCTTTTTAGAAAATTCCCTCTCCACTCATTAACTCTAATTACAGCAATGGCATTGCCTGGATGTGGTCATAGCCTAGCAATTTCACAGCAAGGATCACGCTGGTCAGATTGCTGTATATATAAATGTCTTTATTTGTGTTTTTATGCTTGCTAATATAATACACTACAGTCTTGAATAGTACTGTGTATTTACACCACATAAAGGCATATTTGTGTAACCCCACCCTGGTGACAAAATGTGGCTGAAAATAGCTCAAGGTTTTACTCGTCCCCAGGGATAGATGGTCTCAGTTGTGACTATGACTGTTTTATGTGTGGGGTCATCTTCACAGCACACGTTTTATTGATTATCCGCTAAAAAAATCACATCTGTCCAGACTTTATCCGCCTTCAGGGAATAAAGTACTGAAAATAGTGACTGGCTGTGATTTTTTTTATTTGTAAGGTCGCCAGCCATATTCAAGGGTCCTAATAAGATGCTGTTTTGGACTAGACGCTGAATAACTTAGTCTGGCGAGCAATGGCACTCAAAAGGCTTCTTATATTTATCCTGGACTCCACTGTAATGAGCATTTTATGAAAATATCTAGTATCACCCACCTGTTGAAGTCATTTTGTGGTCATTATGATCTTGTTTGCATTTTTAAATGGTTCTAAAGACAATTTTAATTTAGTTTTTCTTTTTTTTAATGCATTTTCTATATTAAAGGGGTTGTAAACCCTCATGTTTTTTTCACTTTAATGCATCCTATGCATTAAGGTGATAAAACTTTTGACAGTGACCACCTACCAGCCCCCCCCCCCCATTTTACTTACCTGAGCCCTCTAATTCCCATGGCGGAGACACGCTGTTCCTCTCTGCCTGAGGTTCTCAGATCTTGTTTGGGAAGATTGATAGCAACGCCGCCATTGGCTCCCGCTGCTGTCAATCATATCCAATGAAGCAGGCATTCTGTGTCTATGGATTCAAATGCTGGACTCAGGAGCGCGCCCAAAAGGTAACCCCCCGTGAGAACGCTTCTCCCAGGGGGTTAACTGACGTGAGGAGGAGCCGCGGGAGCCACCGGGGACCCCAGAAGAGGAGGATCAGGGCCACACTGTGCAAAACAAACTGCACAGTCGAGGTAAGTATGATGTGTTTAAAAGGTTTACAATCCCTATAAGGTAAAAACATCCAACATCTCTCCCCCTCCCACCAAACACTTACCTGTACTGTGCCCAGCTACAGTTCTTCTCTCCTTGCTCTCATAGAACAAACTGAGAGCAGCGGGAGCTATTGGCTGCTGCTGTCAGTCTACTCCTGTAAGGAGAGAGTGTTCAAACTGTGCTATGTATGACTATGTATGCATAAAGCTCGTTTCAGGGGTGCACCTGTATCTGTGCACCCCATTGCACAGAGGTCACATGCATGAGAGGAGTTGAGGACAGTTAAGTGGGGCATTCCAGAAGAGGGGGCAAGACATTGCTCTGTGCAATACCATTGCACAGAACAGGTAAGTAAAACATATTTTCAAATTTTAAAGTGGTTCTAAGGGCAGAATTTTTTTTTTTTTTACCTTAAAGCATTCTCTGCAAAAAAAACTTCTGCAAGAAGCTCCCCCCAAGTACTTACCTGAGGCCAGTTTTGATTCAGTACTTTTCACAATAGCAGAGGCTCTCTCGGCTCTCTCTCCTTATTGGTCCAGACACAGCAGCGGGAGCCATTGGCCTGTTGCTTTCAATCACCATCATGGTCTGTGTGTCTTATGGACATGCAGAATGACTTAAGAGCAGGCATGCACGAGTGCTTCCATAGCAAGTGGCTTGCTAGCAAGTGGGGTTCACTGAGCAGGTTTTTTATGTAAAAAAAAACTTGCCTTTAGAATCACTTTAACTTAGTTTATATTATAATAAATGCAGTGGAAAGGGTGATATCTGAAGCTGTTGGCAGTGAGTTTTTTCATTTATTTTTCAGAAGAAAATAATCGCTAACTGAAACTAAAATACAAATATATAAATAATAATGCAGTCAGTCAATAGCATTAAAATAACAATGTTTTTTGAGTCTTCAGTATAACACACTTTGGGGGAGATTTACTAAAACTGGTGCACACAGAATTTGGTGACCCTGTGCATAGTAACCAATTACTGTATTTATTGGCGTATAACACTCACTTTTTTACCCTGAAAATAGAGGGTAAACTGTGCCTGCGTGTTATACGTAGGGGGCTTTGGAATGTTTTTTTCCTAAAACTTCCCCCTTAAAGTTAGGGTGCGTGTTATACGCCTGTGCATGTTATACGCCGATAAACACGGTAGCTTTAAGATTTTGTTGTCAAAGGCTAATTAATTGCTTGTCTATGGGACACTTTCACCCCCTTCCTGCCCAGGCCAATTTTGAGCTTTCAGCTCTGTCGACGATTGTGATTGGCTGTGATTGGACACAGCTAAACACATGGTTAAAGACCAGTGGCTATTTACAGAGATCGGGGTCACGTCGTGTCCTAGGGGGTGCGCGAGGGCAACCATTTTAGCATAACGTCATATGATATCATCCCAGAACGAGAGCCACATGACCCTTGCATCATTTGACGATGGGTGGGCGGAAAACGGTTAAATAAGCTGACGTTAGAAGCTTATCACTATGTGCAGCTGCACCAGGTTCAGTGTGCACCAGTTTTAGTAAATCTTCCCCTTTATTACCTGTTGCTCCTTACAGCAGATCTGTTACTTTTGACCTTTGTGTAATAGTTTGACAACACTATTTGTTTTTCAGTGAAAAAGCACAGCAACGTTATCACCCTGTGGACAGAGTCGACCTAGATGGACTTTAACACAGCACTATTTTTTAAAGTTTTTTTTCTTTTGGAAGAAAAAGTTAAACCACAAGAATGCAGGCCAACCATTTCAGTAGTATAATAGTTTGTCCCAACCCCTGTCACTCTTATTTTTGCTAAGCTGCTTGGTCTGCATATAAATGCAAGGAAATATATAAATAAAGGCATGTGAAATAAAAAAAAAACACTATTACAAGTTTAGAAAAAACTGAGTTAGCAGAATATATATTTTTTTTTGCTAAAGTGTATCTTGAAAATTCTTTTGGCACACTGATTATGAATTCCTGATGGCAAGAGACAGAGGACCAAATATAAGTCTTTCCTAATATCTGTCGGCTGGGAACCCGTCCGCCCGACATGTCTGCTGGTTAGAACGCTAACCAGCAGACATGTCTTCTCGCACACGCGTCGAATGGTTTCGACGCATGCGCGGAAGTGTTTTACTTCCTGGTGCGGTGACGTGGCCGCCACGTCAGCGCGCCTTCTGCCGGCGGGGATTTTGGTTTGATCGTGTGTACACGATCAAACCAAAACGTCCCCAGCAGACAGATTTGTTCAAATCGGTCTGTCCGACCGATTTGAACAAATCTGTCTGCTCGTGTGTATGGGGCTTAATAGTGCATCTATTTTAAATTCCAATAAAACCATACTAGATGATGCTAGAATATGTTTTACAAACTGCGCGCACCCTCTTAATGATTTAAAACTGTTAAATCCATGTTTTTCTTCCTTGCAATCAAGCCTTGTAAGCTAAATAATCTGCTTACTGTTTGTATTTATTCGTACTTGTCTGCTTGTTGTATAACTGCAGTCTCTATGTGCCATGACTCTCTGAGCTGAGGAAGGACTAATTCCTGTATTTGATGCTAAATGCTTCCCTAGTGACATTGCTTCAGGTGATAAAGTGGCTAATAACTTTTATTATTATTCCTCTGTAAAGAATATAAATATCTCCTTCCTTTTTAATCTGCACTAGGAGAATCAAGTTTTCAGGGAAGTCCCTGCTCAATTTTGGATTTTAATCTTGAGGTATAAAAAAAAATACATAATTCTTGCAGCACATCAAAGAAGCAGAAAATGAAGATGCAAACAGTAATGCAATAAACACATAGATCATTAATATCATAAACAAGGCTTGGAAATGTAAAGAGATATCATGCCAAGGAGAGTCTGTAACAAAGCAAAACTTGTTTTAGGTTCATGATATCACCATGGATTGATATTCACTACCATGGAATTAGAATACATTCCAGAATTCAGAGTATGATAAACTGAACCTTTTTTTTTACAGCAGGATTTTGTTAAAAGTGATTGTAAAGTCTATTTTTTTTTTGCTTTAAAAATAATTAACATGTTATACTTACCTGCTCTGTGCAGTGGATTTACACACAGCAACCCAGATCCTCCTCTTATCCGGTCCCTCCTCCTGTTGAGTGCCCCCACAGCAAGCCGCTTTCTATGGGGGCACCCAAGCTAAATTGCAGCTTGATCCAGCACCGTCCCCTTTCTCTCCTGATTGGCTGACTGATTTTGAGTGACAACAGCGGGAGCCAATGGCACCATGCTGATATCTCAGCCAATGAGGAGGGGTGTCCCTGGCAGACGAGAAACTCATGCAACATTTCTGCATAGAGATGGGCTCAGGTAAGTATTAGGAGGGCTTAAGGGGGCTGCTGCACAGAGAGGGCTTTTTATCTTAATGCATAGAATGCATTAAGATAAAAAAACTTCTAACTTTACAATCCCTTTAACCACTTCAGCCCCAGAAGGTTTTACCCTCTTAATGACCAGAGCATTTTTTCCGATAAGTCCTTTTTTTCCCATACATAGAGCTTTTTTTTGGTGGTATTTTATCACCTAATTTGTTCATCAGTTTAGGCCGATATATATTCTTCTACATATTTTTGGTAAAAAATTGCAATACATTGAGTCTGCGGTACCCGCGTGCATTTTGCTATTGTGGCGCGTGCTAGCCTGCTATCCTGCTTTTATGGACTGACATACATATACTTCAATTTGCACAGGAGAGCCATTCTGCCGATGTATATCAGTGTGAGATGGTTGGCAAGTAAATGCTAACGCTGAAAAGCGCTAAAAAACGTTGAAAGCTACTGGCATTTTTATAACGTTCAGTGTGCATGAGGCATTAGAAAATGTACTATTTCTAACAATGGTCGCCTCAAACTTTTTTGTGGTCTTCATGTGGGGTCCTGATCAACAGATTGTAAAGTTAGCTATAAAGTATGCTAAAATACTAAAAAGGCCTGGTTAACCAAGTTTGGAAATGTGCTCATCAGATCGTTGATCCTTAAGTATATAGCTGGGAGATCTATATTAAATTCCACCGTGATGTTCATTTGCTCAAAATGCCAAAATATACATGGCTCTGGGTAAGGATGAGCGAAATTGAGAGTTTTAATTTCACCAAAATGTGTTGGCAAATTGAGTCAACAGGGAATGCAAAGTTAAAGTGTTTTGGTTGTTATTAATGGAGCAATTAAAGGATTAAATGGCTTTTAGGGTTAAAGAAACTCCTTTGAAAATCAGTGGACCAGTTTCGTCTGCCTTGAAAGATAGATAGATAGATAGATAGATAGATAGATAGATAGATAGATAGATAGATAGATAGATAGATAGATAGATAGATAGATAGATAGATAGATAGATAGATAGATAGATAGATAGATAGATAGATAGATAGATAGATAGATAGATAGATAGATAGATAGATAGATAGATAGATAGATAGATAGATAGATAGATAGATAGATAGATAGATAGATAGATAGATAGATAGATAGAAGTTATTCTTCACTTTTTTTCTTTTTTGTTATTAAAGGGCTGCCATAGAAAGCCCCACCTCAGCTTTAATTCCTGAACACAGACCAGACTGCCAGTGGATTTGCACATAGTCATGCATGGGGGATGCTTGACCAAGCGAACATCATCTGCCAGGGAGGGAGGGTGAACAGTGCTCAAGATTGTAAGTGCCTGAGCTTTAATTGAGTTAATAATACCCAGAAAGTATTTTATTCTACTTTATCTACACTAAGCAACCCAAGTGTCATAACAGTGAGATGAAAACAGAACAAAATGTAATAATTAGACACAAAAGAGAAATGCCTTGGCAACTTTTCATTATATCAGGACTAAAATCTCCCGAGAGATTTGAGGTGTTCTAGTTATGTATCAGTTTATACCTCTGGGGAGAACTCCATAGAGACTAGGCTTTAAGGATCAACGATTAGGCAACATATTTGCAACAATAAAAATATTAATATTGCATGCAAGATATTGTAAAAGAGTGAATGACATCCTTAACAGAACACATTTTAGGTTTACAGGCAAGCTATAAAGCTCCCGATATAAGGCTTGTAGGCCTCATTTGTTGGAAGTATACATGGCCAAGCTTATCTAGCTTGTATTCATTTGTATTGTTTTGCTATACACAAAAATATATTTCCAAAAAAGTTTTTGCTGTAAATGTTCTTTGTGATTTTAAGATAACATTTTTCTCTGAGAGGTAGGAAATTAACACTTTACTCACACTGATGAGACAAACATTGTTGGTGCTTGTTTTTACCATTGACAATTAAAGAAGGGAGATGGGGCATTTGCAATGGTGCTTCCTTTACTAAATAAATTGTTTTGCTTTACTGCATTGGTTAGAGATAATCCCAGTGGTACATTGGCATTTTTATTTAACACAAACTGGTAGACAAACCCAGCAGTGTAAACATAAGGAGGCAAAAGGACTATATCAAATGCCACTTTTTTCATTGAAAAACAAATCTGTTTTAGGATGTAACCTTTTCTTTGCTTCTGTATGAAATAAGACATTTCATTGCAACCTCTCCTATAGACAATTTGTCAAATTCAGACGTTACGTGTCACAGCAAGCTGTGTTTTATGATCCCCATGATTGATAGCTAGCTAAATTACATTAAAGAATTGATGAAAAAATGAATTACGGCTTAAGTAGCTTAAACTTGTTTCAGGTACAATAGTCGCTTGGAAGCCTGGAGCCGCCTTATGCACTGAGTAATATTGTTTGAACTATATAGGTCATTTTATTTGCAGTTATTTATGTTACTGGGGAATCATATGAGGCAATTTTGCAAGCAGGCAGACCTTTGTATGTACCACAATTACAGTATTAATCTAAACAGCCTTGTTTTGTGGTCGGGATGGGATGAACATTATTTAGATAACTTATGAAAAAAATATTTTTTGCCGCAGTACATTGATGACTCGCTGTCATAATCGGAAAAGAAAAACATAATAATCTTATAGAAAAAAAGGCCCAAAAACAGTTGTTATTGCGAATATTAAACGCGATGGGCCAAGTGTTAATGCACAATATGAATACAACACAAATTGATGGGAGGTGTAATGCTGTCCTACCCACATGACACAGTGACAAGATACCAAAGCCACTGATCCATCACAACGAATTAGATGGCACTTGTACTTCCTGAGAGAATGCACTCTACCACACTACTTTTACATCAACAGTTCCAAGTCACTCGAGCATCAAATCTTTTTCGTGATCATATGGTCAACCCTCTGCACGCTATCGGTGCAATGAGACCTCTTTGCTGGCACGCAACGAAAATTCGACTGTTTCAGTGCTGGAATAAAATGCATCCCACTCCCACGATCGAGGTTGATTTTTCATTCGCTCTTGTGTTAGGTGGATGTCTTTGTAATGTGTTTCTCTCTGCAATCAACTATTTTGCTATGTTGTCGTATGTGCTTTACAGTGGAGTACTATCACCAGTCATAATAATAATAATAACAGTTTTACTTGTGCAATTGTGTATGTGTATGTGTGTATATATATATATATATATATATATATATATAGAGAGAGAGAGAGAGAGAGAGATAGATAGATAGATAGATAGATCTCTCTCTATATATATATATATATATATATATATATATATCTATATATATATATATATATATATATATAGATATATATATATATTATCTATATATATATATATATATAGATATATATATATATATATATATATATATATATATATATATATATATCTATAAAGATAGATACATCTACATAGATATATATATATATTTCCCTCTCAAAACACATCCAGATGTATTATTTTTTTTTTTTTGTGTTTTGAGATACAGCTTCTTAAAAATTTTAAAGCAAATATTCTTTTACAGTGCCATATGATATTATTTTTACTTACAGTGCAAAAATAACAAAAGAAAAACTCCTCACACGGCATAATGACAGCATTCTGTTCTTTGTTCTGGGAGACATCTCACTGTGAGAGACATTGGGAAAGATTATATATTTTATTGTTTATTCATCTTGGATGTTTTTCTGAGCACAGCACAATCTCTGTACAGCTAGTTTAAATTTCCCTGACCCTATTCTTTGTCATGTTTTTAATTACTTTCTGTGCATTTTCTAGATTTATTACATTTGGCTACATATTTTATGTTGTTATGTATACTTATTTTAATGCACATTTTAATATATTAATATTTGTATTAGCTTAGCTTTGCAATATTGTCTGCTGGCAAATTAAAGTTTATTTTACAGCCTCCAGTTTAGGTATTACTGAATGTTTAAATGTATTTCTAACTTACAAAACAGGAATTAGATCTAAATATTATTATATTTATTTTTTAAATATTATATACAGTATATATATATATGTATATATTTATATACTGTATATAATATTTAAAAAATAAGTATAATCCATTTTTGGCAATTTCACCAGTGATGTCATAGGAGGAAGTGGTTTAGAATGAGGCAAAACAATATATATATATATATATATATATATATATATATATATATATATATATATATATATATATATATATATATATATATATATATAATGTGTGTATATGTATATATGTATATTGTTTTGCCTCATTCTAAACCCCTTCCTCCTATGACATCACTGGTGAAATTGCCAAAAATGTATTAACACGTTATGCATAACCTGGAGTTATGTATTACCTGTACTACCTGTGTGAGCTTGTGTTTTTTAATAAATAGTATATTGCATGTATAACTGTTTTCATTGTTAAGCGTGCTTGATATTTGCCAGTTAGGTTATTATTTTCGTGAATTATATTTATTTTATTATGTTTGTTTCTAAATATGTAGATATTCTTTTACTGTTATGTTTTTAGATGTCATATAATAGTATAGTAATAGCAAAAACTATTAGCATTATGTCCAACTGCTTCAATTCAAACTAAAATGCTGTTTTGGTGTGCGCTAAAAAAAAAAAAGAACATGGTGCATTTATGAGCAGTAATATGCCGCAGTACATAAAAAATGCCTACAACTGAGAAGAAAAAAACCTACAGCAAAACACAAAAAAATGCATTAGCACTGCAGTTTAACAACACATAGCGATGCATATCTATTAACAATCACAATTCACACCATCACATGCATTTTGTGTACCTTTAAGCATGTCCTCTGGTGTGAATGAGCCCTATTACATAGGTTTCCATAAGAGGAGGTTAACATATTTGGAATACTTCAGTGTACATACACATTACCAGCTGACTAAATCATTATTTTATAACGGTTGCTCGTGTGTGGTTAGAAAAATACTGCCATCCTAATGATCGACTGGCATGAATGGTTGATCTGATCATAGACCATATTTTTGTAGATTGCCATACTGTAAACTGTATGCATGTTTCTTTAAGCTCTCGATGTCTATATTGTTCATGCATTGTGGGTGTTATTTCTGTTATTTCTGTCCTTTATAACTCAATATAATTTTACCAGTAGTTCTAATTATTCAAGACACTTACAAACCTATTTGGATATCATCATTAGGCACTTGAAGAGAAAGGGGAATAATTTAATAAAAGAAGAATATTTAAACGTATTTTATTTATTTTATATTATCTTTAGACAACAAACCATGCACAAAAGGAACAGACTCAAATGATTGGTTGTTTCAAGCAACCAAAGATTTACTGGGCTTATACAAAAAAATACTGCTTTAGTTAATAAACCCCAAAATTGTGATTGTGGGGCTTGTTATTGCTCTACAAACAGCTGATACGGTATCTAGTAATGGCACTTAAAGATACAAAAAGACTCCAAGATTTGTAAAACAAAACCATGCTTCAGTTTACATTGTAAATATTCATTCATTGTTATCTCTGAGGTTTTGTGAAGTGCTAGCGCTTCACCAGAAATATTTGTGCAAATTATAATAAGATTCTCTATGTGAAATTATTTCATTTTCATTTTCAGTGGCCTTTTTAAAGCATCAGACTGTTCTAGCAATTTTTTGTTGCCTATTGGCTCTAGACACAGCCTCCCCAATCCGTTTCAGCAAGGGGCCACCCCTGAATATGAGGATGTCAGTACTTCAAAGGCAGATACTTGAGACTGAAATCCTACATCTACTTTATATACTGGAACACATACAGTAGACCCAGACAAAGTCATTTGGCAGCCTTGAAAGCTGAGCTCTTCCTGTATATTTTCATATAAGAAACGCTGCACTGTGAATTTTAAGAGAGACCGAATTTTGCAAAGCCTGCATTAGAGAGAGAGAGAGAGAGAGAGACTCAAAGTCAGCTTGGAACTTTTTTATAAGTGTCAGGCTCCCTCTATCAAAATAGCTTACACTTTCGGCAAGAGCATAAAAGGTTTTTTCTTTATGCCTCCCTTAATGATTCATAGCACTGACCACACGTTTCACAGCTGCCAAATGCTTCTTTTTATGTTTTTGGAAGTAATAAGGCAATATTGCAAACTATAAATTATTGTCTTAGTAGCTGCAAGCTGGCCAGCCCATCCATTCTGTACTTTATGAAAAGTTATGTTTAATGTCACTTAATGAGTACTTAGGACTGGTACGCTTTCAGATACTTTGATGGGCTCTTAAATTTACAAATGTCCTTCTACCATAAATTCCCAGTAAAGATTAGGCGAAAGATGGAGAAAGCAGTTTTGTGCACCACTTGTGATTTATGAAGGTGTTCAATAACACAAGCATTACAGTAGAAAAGGACTATGCTGAAAAAAAATATACTTCAGGAAAAATTAGGTTGGCCATATATTTCTAGCATAGTATACCAGGTTACTCATGCACATTGAAAGCTAAGGATTTTTTTTGTATTCAATGTAAATATTCTGGAATTCAAGACATGTTTAATGAATATTTGTAAAATGCATATGGGCTTATTCACACAATAACACTTTTTCATTACTTTTTTCTCCTAAGTTAGGTACAGTAAATTAAAATAAAATACATAAGTTACCGCATTTAGGACATAGTCATTGACCTTTATTAATAACAATTTGGATTGACTGGATCTCATCTAAAGTTTTTATTTTTGGGATCAGGATACAACACCAAATAGGTATGTGTAATGGTGTGTATCCACTTACCCGCAGGTGGCTGCTTGCTAAAAAATTGTCTTCTTTTATAGCCACTAGATACTGGTCTTAGTGGTTGTCTTCCAGTGCTGTGAAGGTTAACTCAGTGGCTTTTACAGAGAAAATTTACACCACTCAACCACCCCCTTCTGCCCTCTCTGCCATTCATATTACTACATTCCCACAATGCACTACATTTTGTAAATGGCTGGACAAGAGCTTATAATTCAACTCCTTCATTAACAGAATACAGGGGTGGAAGCTAGCATAACTGTGGATGTTGTAAATACCCACATGTAAGTGGGTGCCCATTCATAAAGGAATTATTGTAAGTCTGCACCTGAAAATTAATTGCATGACATAAAATGGCAGAGATGTGAACTAAACAGTGAGCTCAGCTTGAGAGTGCTGCCAAAGATACAGTAAGTGCTATCACCATTTCCTCTTTTATATGTGTGCTCTCTGTCATGCCCTCTCACCTCTGTGATCACTGTCACTCACAAATAATCATGTATTCTTATCCTTGTGAAAAGCAGCAGGGAAAAGGGGTGCGTTGTCACCCATTTTAGCTCTCCAATCACAGCACAGATTTGAGCTGGGCCAAGTGATACCGTATATGCACAGCAAGGATTTGAGTGATACTTCTTTAAGCTAAAGTTCTCCATGTCAAAATATATTTTAAATTGATTAGTAAGTCTTGTCTAATCTGCTTCCTTAGTGTATAGTATGAGTTCATTTGGGGAGCCCAGACCCTGACATGGAATCACAGATTCTTTTAAAATCACAGACCTTTGGGCCATTTGCGATTCTGTTTTTGGTAAATTAAATAGAGTACAGGACATCGTGGAACAGTAAAAGGTCTCCTTGTGAAGAACTATAGTGCTTCCTTACTCGTCATATTAGAATACAGGGATGCATGATTCCAAATTCTCCTAAACCTTCTTCAACTAAATAAAAATAAGATCTCCCTTTGCGATAGTTCAGTCATGGATCAGAGGTTTCTTGGTTCTTGTTTTCAATGAGTTATACAAATGTGGATTAGAAAGAGGTCCTTTGGACCCCTTTAATAGTCCACGGAGCAAATTTGAAATCCATGATGAATATCTATTTATGCTAATACTGCTAATTAAGATCAAGTAATGTGATATATGTCTGACCATTTGTGAAATTCCATCCAATGTTGTACATCCATTCACACATCCAATTACTGAGCCAAACTGTCTATAGGCCCATACACACGATCCAATTTTATGGCCATAATTGTCTGATGGACGCGTTGTGTTGTATCAGATAATGTATGCTCCATCAGACAATTGTTGGCTGAATTAACGACAACAAATGTTGGCTGTTCATGCTCACCAACTGTCTGGCAATAAATCTGTTACGTCGGTTTATCCGATTGTGTGTACACAATTCCATCCAACTAAAGTACAAACACGCATGCTTGGAACCAATGCTAAACATCAGACAAAAATAGCAGAAGTTGTCCAACGGGTGGTGGTAAAGAGCTGAAAAACCATGTGATTTTGTGAAAATGTTGGGAATGTGTATGCAGAACAAGTTCACGGCCAACATCCTTCGGACCAAAATCCACAGAAAAGTCTGATGGAAGTCCGATCGTGTATATGATATACCTCTAACTGAGGTATATTTTATAACTTTAAGATGTAAAGAAAGTGAAATTAAATTGCTTAATATTTGTAGCACAAAGTTCTATATTACTTGGTTTGCAAATAGGTAATCAGAGTTACCCAACCCATAATGATAGTAATTGTTGATCCCATATACAACTTTATCATTGATTCAGTATTTATTTCCATCTTGCTTATTTGTGCTTCCTCCTCACAATACACATTCACACAACCAATCCAATGCCTCGTGAATGAAGATTTAGCACCATATCCTCATTGCGTATATCCCACTTATGGGAAGATTCGGGACAAGGTAAAAAACATTTTATTTAATTAATACTTAATAACTAATGAATTCAGTGCACACATGTTGGCAGTCTTTCCATTTCCATCATAGAAAAGTGAACAACTTAGGGCTGGTCACACAGACATTTCAAAACATATATCTAACTATGGTAAACATCACCATGAAACCTCCTCCATAGCTTGATTGTTGACCACATAGATTAAGCAATGCAGAAATAACTTGCAAAGATCAAGGTGTCTATAGGCGCCTTATTTAATAAGATAAAGTGAAACGGCTGTCAAAGTGCTTTTACATTAACATTCTGCAACAAAAATGTTAGAAAAGACAGGAGATGTTTCTAAGGGCAATTACTGCCAAGTCTTTCACTTTTGGAAGTTGAAGATATGCAGATCTGAGGAGTAGGCATAGTATAGGTAATCTGTAATTATACTTTTTCATGGTGTATAATCTAATCTTACTTGCTCTATCTGTACATACATGTTTTTGCTGCAATAGGTTTTATTATCTTATGTTATGTGTTAGAATCAGTCATTTAATCCATAATGTCCCAGAAAAAAAGCCATAGTTATTTTTATTAAAATAGAATTGATAAGAACATGTGCTTGTCTGTAAGGCCTTCTTATTGGCTAAGCACATGCTTTTTTTTTAAAGTGTTTGGAACAATGGATATTTTCTTTACACAAAAATGTAATTAACGAAGAAGAGAGTGACACTGTTATATGGTATTTCCATATTTTATCCTAGCAAAGATACTTATGTGAAGAAGATTACAAATAACTAACTTCTGCATTTCAAAGAGTGGGGAATGTGTGTGATCTAAACAGAATTTATTATTTAGTGATTTTATAATTACCATGATATTATAGATCATAAAATTATTTTAGGAATATCAAAAGTAGTATAGATTACAGTAATTCACTATTCTATTATCAAAAGTTACTCTGTGGGCTATAAGCTTCTGTAGAAGGATTAGGGTGGCAAGTTAAAATTAGCCAATAGAAAAACATCCTTTCCTATACCATAAGTAAGATAGATATCTATCAAATGTCTATTGGTTATGAAAAATTAAACGTTATGTTATATGAATCACTAAATGAGGCTTTTTGTTGAAAGAAGCTTATAGTTTGGCTTCATGTCTGTGTGTGCATGTAATCTGTGTTGTTTCTTGTTCAATATTTTTTTATTAAAAGTACATAGTAACTAACATTGCATAAGGGACAATGGGGGTTATTTACGAAAGGCAAGTCCACTTTGCACTGCAAGTGCAGTGGCTTTAGATCTGAAGGGGACATGCAAGGAAAATAAAAAACATAATTTAAGTTTGTACATGACTGGTTGATAAAATCAGCAGAGCTTCCCCTCATTTTAGATCTTCCCCGCAGATTTACAGCGACTACTCTTCCAAGTGCGAGCAAAGTGAATTTGACTTTTGTAAATAACCCCCAATGACTACAGTAGTACAATTAACAGGTGTCTTCTTACATGAACACAATACAGATAACTACTGTAAATAGTATGTATAATGTAATGGTAAATAGTAACTAAATGATAAAATCATCATGAGTAAAAAGAATGTAGGGGTGAATAAACTTCCACCTAATGCACTTGGCAAAGGTAGTTATAACTCAATAGATTATAAGGGAGAGTAATGACCACAGAGAGGGCCTCAGAGGAGTAACACATAAAGCCTTAACCACATGTTTTAGGTAAAATCTGAAGAAAGAGATGATAAAGATCTAAGGGAAAGGGTAAGAAAAGGGAAAAAGGCCCATCAGGCTGCCAGGAGAAGAAAAAGGGTAAAAAGTAGGCATGTGCATTTCGTTTCGTTCCGAATCGAAATTCGGATGAATTTTCCATTATTCGGACATTCGGATGCATACGAATTCCCGAATTGCTATATTAGCGAAATATTTCGACCGTTTTCGGAATTCGTTCGTTTTCGACCGAATTTCGAAAAAAAAATGGTCGAAATCGATTTTTTTTTTTTTTCGAATTCCGAATCGAATACCCGCGGACTAAATTCGATCGGAATTCGAAAAAAAAAAAATATATATTTTCGGATTTAATTCGAAAAAAATTCTATTCGAAAAGAGACTATTTGTTTTCTAATCTGGTTGAAATATTTTCGATTTCGACCGTTTTTTTTCGAAATTCGGTTGAAAACGAACGAATTAGAAAAACGGTCGAAATATTTTCGATTTCGACCGGATTTTTCGAAATTCGGTCGAAAACGAACGAATTCCGAAAACGAATTCAACACATGTAACGAACCTAACTTAACGAAATGTATTAAATGACGAATTGAAACGATACGAAACGAAACAAATTTTTCACTTTTGCACATGCCTAGTAAAAAGAGGAACAACAGTGGGGTGACAAGGGGAAGAGAGAGGTCGTTTGCTCCGCATCAGGGCAGAGGATTATCCGGGGTAGGAAATTGGTTGCACAACCCTAAGGTTCCAGAAGCCTGGGATCGAAGTGTAGAGGGAGGAAATGATCCACCCATGGTTGCCAAATTTTCAGGTGCCATGGGATCTTATCTAAGATGGTCGCCTTAATCCTACTATGGATCATAGCTTGGGTGATCCTATTTTATTCTCTACAGAGCAGAGAGATGAAGATTTCCAGGCCTTCTTTACAGTCTGTTAAGAAGCTGTGATAAACTTTATTGCAATTTTCGATTGGGCCTTTGTAAGGTCAGGTGGACAGTGGTTTAGCAAGGCAAAAGCTGGGTCAGGGATGGTCGGCCTGCTTAGCAGGGTGGACAATATTCTGAAGATTTCAGCCCAGAATTGCTGCACTATGCGACACATTCACCAGATATGCACATGTGTCCCGTTCTCTGCAACCTCGAAAATCATGTGGGAGGGAAGGTCGAAAGGTATTTAGCAATTCTTGCCTGGACCAGGTACCAGTGCAGGAGCACCTTGTAGTTGGTCTCAACGGCAAGCATGTTTTTGGACATATATGTGCGGAATTAGTCATAGCAATTGGCAGTTACGCAGTGCCGTATCACAAAATATGTCCTAGTCCTGAAGGGTTAAATATGTTCTGTACAGTATTACTATCTGAACATGAATATTTAACATAAATACACAATACTACTAAAACAACACATATAGTATGTCCCCAGGTCTGAAAGGAATGAGTTAAATGCATGTCCATTTCTTTAGATACTGTAAAAGTTCCGTATAAAAACACATAAACTGAAGGTGTTAAACACATTTCTGTTCTGTATAATATAACAGTTTTGTTCAAGGGTTAATTGGACTATTTTAGCTTGATTTTCCAATGACATAAGCTAAAAAGAGCCGTGTAACACATAGAAGGTAGAAAACGGTCTATAATACATCTACGCTCTTAATAGGAAGGAAGGATTTAAATTATGTTTTGTTGTCAGGGTAAGTTTCAGTACAAGGAATAAGTCCAACAGAAAGTGGCATGCAGTATTTATGTGGTTTGCATCAACGGCAGTGAAGAAATGTTATATGAATGATGGCTTGAACTGGAGCTTAAGAAAGAGACTTTGAGTAACTGCCATCTTTTTCGTTCCACAGAAATACGCTGTGATTTCTTTTGAAGTCTTCAGTAAAAGATATATAATGGGATAACCTGCACTTTCAGTTCAGCGAATATCTAACCTTTTTGAATTCATTGCTTCATTGAGTTATTATTTCTAATCACACGCCTGATTGACTCCAACTAAATGACTGCTAGCCTGCAAGAGGCACATGAGTGTTAAACCCAAGACTGTAAAGGAGCATTTTAGCTAGAAAGAGGCATCATCACAGGCTGCTTGTACAATCCAGATGTTACTATTTTTTATTCTTCACTTTTAGATTTCATGCATATTCTACAATGAGCAATTATTCAGAATTTAGCTTGTTTCTGGAAAATCCTTCTTAAATTGCATACAGTGTGTACAGTATTTTCTATTTAAATTGACATTCCTTTCAAAATAAATTGGATATAGAAGCCCACTAAACCTGAGTTAATTTTTAAAGAACTAATCAGCTTAAGAGAAATTATTAAAAAATATATAAACATCCTCTGAAGTTAATTGAGAAGACTAATTGAATAGGAACATTGATTTGAGGGGTGGGGGGTGCCGTTTAATTAAAATAGACTGGAATCATGCACTGCACTTGCGCGAGATTGGCAGATGTATAGGCGTTTGCACATCAGGTGTGCCACATGTACCTGGGCACACCCTAATCACTCTGTGCGGTGCCAATTCCCCCTACTGCTCGGACTTCCCCTTGTGTTGCACCCCCCACCGCAGTGCTGCAGGCTTCCCTTATTTCCTCTCCTCTCCACTGGCTGCTGTGGAGGATGTTTCAGGATAGAGATTGGGAGAAGGGGCTAATCAATATGTCATTTACTGCCCCCATTCTTTTTTAATTTAACGCAGTGAACACACTCACTCACTGTCTTCAATCATAACTGAAGTCTAGTAAACTTAGTTTACTAGGCTTCAGTTTGTGAATGAACAGGAAGCCGCTTATCACAGAGCACTACCCATTCATTCACTGTTCAGTACAGCTAAGGCTACAGAGAAAGGCATGAGTGTTTGAGCTTTGGGGTCCACACCCTAATGCAATAGTCTGGGGTAGCCAGCATGCACGGCATCCAGGAAAAAGGACACTGTGGCTTAAGATGCCCACACTAGAGTTGGCCACGCTGTGCAGGAACTTTAAAAAGTAAGAAAAAAATGCTGCACAAATAGAAAACTGGGCATAGATTACAGCATACCTTTGATACATTGCATGAGGCATGAGTTTTCTAGGGGTATTTTTATCTTAAATGTCATATTTCGGCCGAAACTTCGCTTTAACTAAATGAATACTATGTATCAAAAAAAGGCGTTTAGATATAGAATTTAGACTTAACTGATTTATAAGAGCTTTATATACAGAAGAAATGAATATGTGGTAATGGAATTAGATAAAGCAGATAGACATCAGTTCCTACACTTAAACAGTATACAGTAAAGCCTCGTAGACACGCTTAGATTTTTCGAACGACCGAACATCCTTTTTTTGTGGCAAATTTCATAGCCTGCACATCCAACTTTTGTCTGCAAAAAAAGCAAAATCGGCTGTTGAAGGTACCGTACTAACGATCTGAAAATCAGCAGACAGCTTGTCGTATTCATTTTTCCATCCGATTTCCATATCCTGTATACGTGCCTTAAGTCTCCATGTTAGACAAAGATTGAGTACCAGCAGACTCAGGTTAAGATATGTAAATTTGGAACAACTGACATCCATAGGGTTGCCAATTCTGCGGCAAAAAAACGTGTTGCTTTACCACCACTTTAATAATACTTGTGATGCTATGGGGATTTAAGTTGGCATTATATCTAGACCTGGGCAGAAACCAAATAATAAAATTAGGAAAAGTTTGAACGTGGAATACTACAATGTTAAAATGAATTTTGCATTAAAATGCCCTTACCATTTTGTAAATGGCTATCAATGACGAAACATGGGGCCCAAATATCTTAAGCAATCCTGCTTTTTACTGCAAGGTTTGCTTTTAGTTATGACAGGTGCCCAAAATATGACACATGAGACATGAGGCCCTTTAACCACTTGTCACCCGCCCACCGTCATATGACGGCGGGCGGGTAACTCCATTGTCCTGACTGCACGTCATATGACGTGCAGTCATAGAAAGTTGCTAGGGCCGCGCGCGCATCACTGGCATCATGTGCCCGGCGGCCGCGATGGCATGCCGGTGCAACAGTGCGTGAACTAGCTGGGAGTGGAGCTTTGGTGTAAACACAGAGTGCACGTTCACCTGCAATGATTGCCGTAATGGTGAGCAAAATAAAGGAGGATGCCCACTGTAGTTGTGGTCTCCCCCTCACCTTAAGTAGAGCATCAACATCCTTTCACTGGCAATCTCCCGAGAGTTCTGGTGATGTGAAAAGTCAATGCCTGTCTCAAAAATGACAGGGAAAGGAAGACAAAGAGGTCCAATCGTGTCTGCTGATATGTCCCAGTCCCGAAAGTAAAAACACCAGATCGCCGCCTTACAGTAAAAAAATGAATGAAAAACGAATTACATCATTTATGTCCCGTCACTCGATGCATATAACTTTTCCGCGACCAGTTCACTATACAAGTTTTAAATTCATTCATTTCAAAAAATCATTGTTATTTGTTGCACAGAGAAATGGATTGATCATATGCACTCTAATTCAGCACGCACTATTTTCACTGAGTTTACAATTTTATCACATGGATTTATGTTATGTTTAGTCTACAATTTGCGTCACTAGGTGCTGTGTATGCATTTCTGTGTGCTGCATATTGTTACTCCATATAGACCGAGTAGGGGGCGTAACGCAGAAGCCCCACTTGATTAGTTAGAAAGTTGCTAGGGCCGCGCGCGCTTCACTGGGATCCCCATGCGTGTGCCCGGCGGCCACGATGGCTGCCGGGCACCCGCGATTGCCGTGTAACTGAGCTGGGACGTGGAGCTTTGTGTGTAAACACAGAGCTGCACGTCCCTGTCAATGAGAGAGGAGACGTAAATAAAAAAAAAATTGTGTCCCTTGTACATAGGGACACAATCGGTCACCTCCCCAGTCACCCCCCCTCCCCCCACAGTTAGAACACAAACTAGGAGAAACATTTAACCCCTTCCCCGCCCCCTAGTGGTTAACCCCTTCCCTGCCAGTTACATTTATACAGTTATCAATGCATATTTATAGCATTGTTCACTGTATAAATGTAAATGGTCCCAAATAATGTGTCAAAAGTGTCCGATGTGTCTGCTACGAAGATAATGCCTCTCGGATCGAAGTCCCGAAAAAAAACGCAGTATCGCCGCCATTCCTAGTAAAAAAATAAATTTAAAAAATCATAATTATGTCGAAGCCCGTATTTTGTAGGCAATATAACTTTTGCGCAAACCAGTCTATACCGGTTATTTAGAATGGGATATTTGTTTATATGAATCTGCCCCATTGTGTCTTTTTTCAAAATTGTCGCTCTCTTTTTGTTTATAGCGCAAAAAATAAAAACCACACGGGTGATTAAATACCAAAAGAAAGCTCTATTTGTGGGGAAAAAAGGACGCCAATTTTGTTTGGGAGCCACGTCGCACGACCGCGCAATTGTCGGTTAAAGCGACGCAGTGCCGGAAGCTAAAATTTTGTCTGGGCAGGAAGGGGGTGTAGGTGCACAGTAGGCAAGTGGTTAAACAGGATACTATATAAAAAAGCCATGGTGTGCCATGGTGTAGTCCACTCTTCCCATTTCCACACTAAAATGGCCAACCAGGTAAAGCTTCAGATTCCACTATGAGTTTTGTTTAAAATTATGTAAGGGATATTAAAATATGCAGAATTTTCTTTTCAACTTGCATACAGCTATTTCAGTCGTATTTAATCTCATCAGGAAAAAAAAAAAACATACTCTACCCTTTATATATGGGTAAACAAGTAACCAAATTCAAAGGAATTCAATGAAATGCCACCATTATTATGAGAAACAATCCTGTTCAAATCTATTCCATGCGAGCAAAGCTTCATTTGCTATTTTGTATTTTTACTCCATTTGTTTCAGCTGAATTCCATTTTTTCTCTCTCTTATTAGATTTGCTACAATTTATGTTCACTTACAATGAAGACATTGATAAATAACCCCTGCTGTCTCATATTGCCAACAAATCTAGAATTTGTGAAATATGTAAACACAACACATGGTAAATGATATAGACAGTTGCTCATCTTCAGTCTTACTGCAGCATCTTGTGTTGTGTTGCAATATAAATCATGATTTTGAGTTATGCACATTAATTAGATATACATGCCTGACTAGAATATTATTTTAAATATGGAAAAAGTAGGTGTCCCTCTGGGGAAATTTTTCAAGCCAAAGTAAAGATGAAAGTTATGATGCTAAAGATAAATGGAGTAGAGCAAGAAAAAACGTTTGCATAATGATGATAGGAGCCTGTTGAGTTGGATGGAGTTTTTCAACGCTTTCAAGCCTGACGTTGCCCTCTTTCATCCCTAAATGTAATGGCAGGGACATGAGTCCTGTACCCCTACTGCAACAGTACTTCTTACAGGAAGATGTGACAGAATATGTCCTCCCTATTTGTGTGCTCTGCGTATCTACAGATACGCCGACATAATTCCAATTTCCTGCTGGCATATCTTTGTTTTGTATCCACAAAACAAGATACGCCGGAATTACGCTAAGAAACGACTGGTGTAACATTATTACACCGTCGTCTCTTAGGTGCATATTTACGCTGGACGCTAGGGGCGCTTCCGTCTATTTCCAGCATAAAATATGCAAATGTGCGAGATACGCAAATCCACGAACGTACGAGCGGCCGGCGCATTCCATTTACGTCGCTTGCGTAAGCGTATCTCTGGCGTAAAGCTATATGGAGGTGTACGCAATGTTAAGTATGGACACTGGGCCAGCGTCAAATTTTCCGTCGTTCTCGTCGTTTGCGTAACTCGCTCGCGAATAGGGAATTGCGTAAGTTACGTACACGTCGTTTTCATTGACTATTTGCAACATGATTTCACGCATGCGCACTGGGATACATCCACGGCCGGCGGATGCGCAGTTGAAAAAAATAAGTTGTTTGCGTCGGGTCAGTGATAATTTTAATAAAACACGCCTACCAACAACCCATTTGAATTACACCCACGAACGCCGGCCCATTTACTCTATGCCACCGTAAGTAACAGCGCTATTTCTTAAAGGATAAGTAATACGCCGCTGTAAATGGGTTAGGCTCACAAAGCGCAGCAGCTTTGTGGATCTGGCCCTATGTGTACAATGACCCTTAGGCTTTTATTGAGTTGAATTTAGGAGCTCTGGCAAAAAACACCAAAAGCTTCTAAACTCAAGTTTAGGAGCTGCTAGGGTACATGAAGACCTTAGGTGTATTATCTGTCTGTATTTTTTCAAGATCAGTGCTGCGTACCTTTTGGATTCTAAAGTCATTAAAGTGTTTCTAATGGCTGACTTTTTTGTTCCTTCATGCACTCTATGCATGAAAATGAAAAACCTTTTGTGTGCAGCCCCCTCCCCCCTAGCCCTACTTACCTGAGCCTAATCTGGATCCAGCAATTTGCATGAGAGCTCCCACTGCTGTCAATCACAGCCAGTGAGGAGGGAGCGGGGGGCTGGGGCTGATACATGGACACACATAGCAGGGCTTGAAAGGCACAAATGCCCCCATGCCACGCGGCTTACTATGGGGGCACTCTGCAGAGGGGTGGAGCCAAGAGCATTGGCAGGGGACCCAAGTAATGGAGATTCAGGGCTGCTCTGTGCAAAACCGTTATATAAGTATAACATGTTTGTTATTTAAATAGAAAAACACTAAACCTTTTTGATGTATGAGTAAAAATATATAAATGTTTAAAAGAACACTAGGCATGGTGACTAAGCCTCCAACACCTCCAACAACCTTGAACTATGAACTATAAGCCTGGCATGCTGCCAACTACAGCCAAGTGCTTAGACAAGGTGCGTGTGGACTGGTGCAATTGCTGGCTCTGCAGTCTGCAATCAATACCATGGGAAGCCCACCCTCTACATGATATAATAAACTAAAAAAGCTGGTACCCATTATCCCATCTCTCTGTGGAGGAACTGAGAAATGACAGCATACTGCTGTCTTCATGCTGCAGGGATGCCTTCTATTCATTATATTCATGTTTAGGTATGCTTGTTTCTACACTTTAGGTTATACTGTAGGTAAATTAGATAATTATATCAGTGAAAAGCCGTTTGCAAAAGATTTTTTGTTTTTTACAGACATGCTGTCATTTTTGTAGAACAATTTTCTAAAAACATATATATATATATATATATATATATATATATATATACATTGTTATAATGAGCTAACATCTCCTTTGTCCTGCCAATATGTGAATTAGTACCACATGGTGGAAGTAATTTGATCTGATTTTGCTTGACTGACATCAAGAGCAACTGACAGTCAAGTTTTTTCTTTAACGTTGATAAATAGGTGGGAGTAGTGACGCACTACATTAAGATCTTTCTACCTATGTATCTATATATCCATCCATCTATCTAACTATTCATTTGCTTTCATTTTTTTTCTTGTAAATTTACAATGAAAAATATTGGACGATAATTATTGTCTGAACACCAAAAAATGTTATTGCAATTAAATGATTAACTTATTATTGTTAATTAGAAAGGTTGTATAACATTACAATGGAGTAAGATATCTCTTCAAAGGTAAAATGCAACATACAAGTTACTAATCTGTAGGCTAGATTATAAACTGTTGTGATATATAATTTTATATACACGTATCCTTCAAGACAGTGTGGCTTTTTTCAGGGCCATCTGATAGTGACCAGAGACCTAGTTAAAGTGGCTGGTTTCTCCCTCAAGTTCAGGAGGTTAGACAAACTGTTGCAGAAATTAAGCAGCACAGTTGTTGCTTGCCAATTGAATTATCATTAAGCCACATGAGACAGCCAATCAAGCGTTATGGATGTAACTGCAGGAGATCTTCAGGGGCAAGATTGCATGTATATTTTAATCCATAGTAGTTTTTAAATATGTATTTACGGTATTAATACACTGCACATCATTATGTTGATTTTTGGATCTTCAGGAATACACGATAATGATAAAAATAATAAATAATATTATATAATAGTATAAACAGTATATAACCTGTTTATAGTTTTAAACATTTACCAACATGTTCTTTACACATAGTTTAGGTGCGCTTCATAGTGTGATGCATTTTTCAAGCATCAATTGTGTATTTTAATATGCATTTTGGGGAATTGTTTCCCAAGATTGAGTGAACATCTACATTAAGCTCCACGCACTAAAATACCTTTATATGCATGTTGCGTGTGCTGCTATTTATTCCTATAGACGATTCACTTTACAAAAACGACACTAACAGGATTAAAAATAATGATAATAAAACAAGCAGACAATAAAACCATGCATTTTAAAAACTCTCAATTCACTTTAAAGTGAATGTAAACCCAATTTATTTTATTTACTTTTTGATGTCACAATGTACAGTATACAATTTCGTATAATCTGTGCCCAGTCTTGCCACACAGAGTTAATCCAGCCCTGAGCAATCCTCTTTTATTATTCAGTGAAATAAAACAGACTTACAGAGAAAAACCTTAGTCTGTTCCACCCCCCTTCTCTGAGTGACAGATTATTTACATATCTCATGCACTAGACTGGGGACAGACACTATTTTTTAATTCCCACCCCCACTCCTTTTCTGTAGTCATGTGGTTATTTTTCTGGATTTTGACTGGATGTTAGTGATCATAGCAGAATTTAGTGTAAGGAATACACAGGAAAAAATGCATGTTGACAAGGGGAGTGTAGAGGAGGGCAGGGAGTCTACTGACATCATAACTCCACCAACTGAGCTCCAAACAACAGACTCACCCACAGAATCTGCAGTTTTTCAGTTCTAATAACAGACAGAGGGGAGACATTTGACAGGTGAGGATACATGCCGGAGGCATGTATATCCTTATAAATCAACACTGTAGCAGTAGTTTAGAAAGGATGAGAGTGGGTTTACATCCACTTTAAGTGCAGTAAAATGGCAAGTTGTAAACCCTGAAAAAGGCCCTAAAAAATTATTATTCATAACAGTCATTTAACATTGTTGTTTGTATAGTTTGCTCAGTTACAAAGCAGTGCCATGCAATTAGGAACACTGAACAGTACTTGCCCCAGAGGAACTTGCACCCATATGCCATACACATTGGGGAAATTAGAGCACCTGATAGCAACCAACATAAACAAGGGAAACACATACAAACTCCATGCAATAGAGTCCGTGATGAGAATTTAATCTAGGACCCCACTGCTGATTAATATGCCAAACACTGGCCTTCTCTGCAAACTATTACTTGTTCTCCATAAAGAGAGTTTACTTTTATAAAGATTTAATCTGGATGGTATCATTTTGTGGAAAATGCCTTTTAGTCCTATTTTATTTATACCATTTTAATCTGGCATTCATTAATCTTAGCCGTGGGCACATTTGTTTGATTTTTTTTATTTGTTTATTTATTTTTTTTGTTTTTTACTTTAACTCTAAAAATGTCCTTGAAAAAATAAGATACAGACCAATAGGTTTCAATCTGAGGGTAGCCTAAAGCAGGGCTTAGTTAGGGTAAAAGAAAGGAAAAAAAGAAACAAAACTGAAAATGCATGCTTTGTTTTAAGTTAAATCGCTGCATTCAGTATCTTTTGTTGACATTGTTGTTGTGGCATATTCACTGATCTGTTTATTATTTTATATTCAATCACCTAGATAGAATGAAATCAACTTGCATAGGAAAACATTTTCAACAACTCTACCTTGGATAACCTTTTTAAATAAAATAACAGAGGGGATGTGTAAGAGGAGGAAAATGCATCTTTTCTGGTAGTTTCATCCTTTTATGAAACACTTGAGAATCTGCTGTTTGCATGAACACAGACGGGTACTGCAATATGAGGAGCCATCAAATAAATGCAGATAATTGAAGTTTATACCACAGAGTAAATAAAACAAATAAAATTTGCTTTTTCACAAGGCTTTCCCATATTACTGCTTAATTTTTATTGCAGAGAGAATTGTCCGTCAGTTTAGGCATAAAGCTTTCCCTTCTTCTTGATATAACCTACTACTCTATGATCTACTTCATACTAGTCTATGTTCTAGCTGGCAGAGAACTATAACTCTAAAGTATCCAAATGGTTTATATCTTTAATGAAATTTGTTCTTTATCTTTTGTGGATTTATTCTTGTTTTATGCAACTTCTTTCTTGACTTGCACCACATATTTGCTTCTTAAAATATATATATATATTTTTTTTAAGAGTGTGGAACTAAAGGAAAGCTCAGACATAGGATAGCTATTGTAATTAAAGCAGAGGTCCGCCATTTAAAAAAAAAAAAAAAAGTTAGCAGCTACAAAAACTGCAGCTTCTGAATTTTAAAATATGGACACTTACCTGTCCAGCGAGCCCACGATGTTGGCACCCGAGGCCGACGTGTGTCTCGGTCCTCAGAAGCTGCCGTCGTCATCTTCACTAAGGGAATCAGGAAATGAAGCCTCCCTATTGTGCATGAGCGAGCCGCGCTGTGCAGTCAAAGTGGTCCCTCCTGTCTTCTATCTCCCAGGAGACTGCGGGGGACACAGGAAGTGTCTTAGATTATCCGCAGATTCTGCGGATATCTATCCCCGGAAGTGGGTGCAAATACCTGTATTATACAGGTATCTGCACCCCCTTCCCCCTGAAAGGTGCCAAATGTGACACCGAATGGGGGAGGGTTCTGAAAAGCAGAGGTTCACTTTTTGTGTGAATCTCCGCTTTAACCCATTTACCTAATCATTTTACATCGTAAGGTACCGTATTTATCGGCGTATACCGCGCACTTTTTTCCCCTTTAAAATAAGGGGAAAATCGTGGGTGCGCAATATACGGCGATCCGCCTGTGTTTGAACGCCACTGCCGACATATACCGAGCGCAGTACACTCGGGTACACTTTGCCAGGCTCGGCTCTCCTCGCGGTCATGCCCTGTGCCTCCTCCTAGTCTTTATGCGAGAGGAGCCGAGCGTGGCCGAGCGTGCCCGAGTGTACTGCGCTCGGTATATGTCGGCGGCGGCGTTCAAACAGCGCGGGAAGCGGGGATCGGCTCAGAGACAGCGCAGGAGAAGCGGGGAGGACACCACAAAGGCTGCAGATGGACGCCGCCAAGACAAGGCTGCCGATAGACGCCGAGCAACTGTAAGTAACTGTAACTGTAAATTGTCAGTATTTTTTTCTTTTCCTTAGGATTTCCTGCTAGGTTTGGGGTGCGCGCTATACGCCGGTGTGTTCTATAGGGCGATAAATATGGTAGTTTATGAGCATCAAACGACCACAGATATCACAATAGAATAAAGGATTATCCTCCGTCGCCCCAAAAGTGATATTTGTGGTCGTTTGGTCTAGCTGGACATTAAGACTGTTTTTCACTCTTATTAGACATAACATACAGTCTTGCAGTCTATTAGAAGGCATACTTTAGAAAAGCGCTCTTAAAGGCCAGATCACTTTTGGGGAAGCGTATGGAAAGAGTGGGGTAAAAGATGTTTTGAAAAACGATTTAGGAGCGGGGAATTCAATTCAAATCAGTTACATATATTTGAATCACTGAATGCAAAAAAGAAAGTATATACAGTATAAGTACATGACAATTTACTCACTCACATGAAACATTCTCATCTAAGTTTCTGGCATCTGCTAGAGTTATGGCGATTCATTTTTTTATTCCCTATCAAATGTTAATTCCATGCCTACGGTAGTGTAGAAGTAATTCAGAAAGTCACAGTCTGCCTACCGCTGGAGAATTGAGTGGGAGGTGAAAGGTCTATACAGGGAGGAAACAGTGCAGTCAGTTTTAAAATACCTGGATTGTTTATCTAGTAGCGATTCAACAAGGAGCTCTTTGCTTAACCATATGCTGTACTTCATTCTCTTGGACCCATGCCCTGTAATCTACTATACATCTTAACAAACCCCATTTTCCATTTGCCTTCCACGTATCAACAAACATTGTGGTAACAGACCAAATATTTTAGAAGGCAAAATAATACAGACTTGCGATAACACAGATGTTTTAACAAAAGATATTCACATAGGATAATGCCATCATTTACGCCTGGTTATATTACGTTCCTCTAGTCTTTCATTCTATACAGAGCAAAGAATTTGATCAGCTAAATGTATTTAGCAGGCAGCCATTTTTCTATAATAGTCATACATAAAGAAAAAGCTATGTCAGCTGTAAAAACACTTGGCTTTATATTGTGAAAGCAAGCAGATAGCATATATGAGTGAATATATCACCAAGCAGTCTACATCTATGGGTCCTGTGGTGCTTTTCAGGCCTTTTAACCGATGAAAGGTGACCTCATTGCAATTCATGTGCTTTACGAAATGCTAAAATATTAGTGCATATTTCCATTATTATACCATTAGTGTTGTACATTAGCTTGAAACATTACTGGTATGACTGTATATGTGCTTTCATTTACAGGTGCTGCATTTCAATATAAATATATATTTTATCGTGGTCATCCTATATTCCTTGTTAAAATATACTACTACTAATAATACTATAGCTGTTACTACTATTATTGTAACATTACTAAACTAGAATAACATTGTTTCTGGAATGTTTTACATAACAAGTAGCAATACTTTACTCTATATATATATAGATATATATAGATCTATATAAATCTATATATATAGATATAGATATATATATATATCTATATATATATATATATATATATATATATATATATATATATATATAGATATAGATCTATATAAATAGATATCTATATAGAGATATGTATATATATATATATACACATATATATATATATATATATATATATATATATATATATATATATATATATATATATATATATATACATATCTCTATATAGATATAGATATCTATATATAGATATCTATATCTATATATATATATATATATATATATATATATATATATATATATATATATATATATATATATATAGATATATATATATATATAGATATATATATATATATAGATATATATATATATATATATATATATATATCTATATATATATATATATATATATATATATATATATATATATATATATATATATATATAGAGATATGTATATATATATATATATATATATATATATATATATATATATATATATATATACCATTTATCTGATTTAGGAAAATAGAAGGGAGGGAAAAATGGACAAGCAGTTCAATTCATGTTCTACATATTTCTCAGGGCATTCTGCAATCGTCATGAAAAAAACGTGACTACCAAAGTAATAGGATTAACATGCAATATGTGTTTGCTAAAGTCTCTGATGAATACCGACTGCAGAATAGAGTAATTCACTATAAAATATGACTCATATAAATACATACATGTCATACATTCTATCGATGCTTGAAATTCTGTGGCTAGTTCAGGCTGTTTATGAAATTGATTCACATTTGTGGAATGTCTATCCACCATGGTTTTATACTACAATTATCAAATAGAACACAACTTTTACTGTAGCTGCAGCTCTAAGCATTCAGAAAAAGCTACACTAATTAATATGTCCTACTAGTTGGGTTTATTACTGTTTTCTTTGGTGAGAACATCTGTTTTCCAGTACAGATTTCCACAAGTTATTCCTTAACTTTTTCTGTTGTAGTGGTAATTTCTAAAAGTTTTAATGCACCCATTTTTAAGTATGTATGTATTTATCTATCTTTCTATCTAATCTATCTATCTTCACCAATATTGCTATAGTATATATTATTTATAGTATCAATACAGTATATCGGATTGTGTAGCTCTGTTTATGCTGTCTATTTTATTTTCTGTAGTACATAGAATTTATTTGAACCTACACAATTTAGTTGTTGAGTGGCTTTGTATAACAGCCCCACGCTATTCACGAGAATGTTGATTTTCAGCATGTCCCAATATTCTCTCAGCTGATTCTGTCATTTTGAATCTACAATCTCCTACCACACACTGGTGAAGCACAATATTTTTGTGCCCTAAGCTATGGAACACTTGCTGAGTTTTAGCTCAGCTCGAATGAAATATCATTCACTATTTTTCTGATGGGTCTACCCCTCCTGCCGTTAATGTTAATAACTTGAATAGGCAGATCAAAGAAAACAAATCTGCAGGAAGATTTAAGTATATATATTTTTTTATGTCGATTGTATACTTAAGACAACCAGATACTATAGTAAAAAAAAAATCTTTTGGTTGACAGAATTGTAATGATGTCAAACTTTAAAAGAGGACACAAGGTCTCCAGAAAATTGAATAAGTAACCAATCAGCAGTGCCCATCTTTATTTGTTATTGATGTAAGCAGTATTTTGCCAATTTAGTCCTGTAACTTAAGAATAAACCTCTAATGGCTGCGAAAATCCCATTTTGATTAGATAAATTCTTCAGGCAGACAATGACAAATCATAGCAAAGTCTGCTGTTGGACAGCTGCTTCATATTGTATGAACTTTTTGACCGCTAATAATCTTGTATGATTGCCAAGCAAACCAAAAGGTTGAAACGCGCTGAGAAGTGAGTTAATGTTCCTTTTCATTTTGATGGAGAAGAAAGCAGGTCATGTACAAGAAAAAAAAACATATTTATAGTTGAAGCACATCAGACAGGATTTATTAACCTACAAATTTAATGTACATCTCTGCGTGCATCCAACAGATGCCATTGATTTTTTTATGTCAGATGCTACCACAAAAATGACTAATAATGCAAATTTGTTTCAGAATATGCCAGCAGCACACACGGTATGGTAACATTTAACAGCTCAGTGGTGATTCAAGGTTTAGTGAAAAAATGGAGCATTGATACAGAAGTAGAGATAGATAGATAGATAGATAGATAGATAGATAGATAGATAGATAGATAGATAGATAGATAGATAGATAGATAGATAGATAGATAGATAGATAGATAGATAGATAGATAGATAGATAGATAGATAGATAGATAGATAGATAGATAGATAGATAGATAGATAGATAGATAGATAGATAGATAGATAGATAGGGTAAAAGGATTGGGATTATCACGGTGCCACAGAAAAAACAAAATATATATAAAAAAAAATTATGTGGCACTGTGATAATCCCAATTCTTTCACCCCTTCTATTCAAACAATTCAGGGATGAGGTGCTGTATCTATTAGGACACTCGACCACTTTCTGCCAATTTTTTTTAATAGATAGAGTGCGAAGTTTTAAAGTGTAGGTTAATATGCAAAAAAAAATATGAAGCTGTATATTATGTAATTTTAGTATGTGTGTTAGGTTTCTTACTCTCCTTGTGTTGACTTCCTCTGATGGTGTGTCACATGGAGGACAGCATCAATAATTAAAAATGGAGGGGACGTTCTTAAGTATGTCAGATCTCCCTATATCAATAGCAACATAGAATTTAGTTAAATCACTTGTGTTGTATATCTAAGTAGAGAAACAGTCTTTGTTAACACAGCAAGTCACCTCAGTATTTGCTTTTATAATTCAATGTATAGATAGCAGAAATAGGTCCTGTGTTATTGCCGATAAATCTATCTAACCTATCTCATCTAAAGGCACTTCAATAATACAAGTCTGATAAAGAGAAGAAGCAGGACCACTGCTAATCCAATGAGCCAATATGATGTGGCTTTCTAATCTCTTGCTTCTTTCATTCTTGTACTGAGAATGTCTTTGATTTCAATCTGCTGTTCTTGTCTGGATTTTTGGGCTACGGATAAACACACCTAAAGTGTATTTCCACTTGCAGGCAAGTTGAGATAACACCTACTTTAGATTTGTTACATATTCACATTCATAAAGCATAACTTGAAAAAAATATTTCAAATCTGCTGTTTAGTGTTTTACTTGCTCTTACTTTTTCTACCTAAACTTAATTTTCCTGCTGTGGAATACAAAGGGATTGGGGAATTATTGTATACCATAAATAATGTAGAAAAGATGATCCACACACCACATAATAGGTGGTTATGACTAAGGCCCTATAGGCTGAAACGCGTCAACTGATTTTATCTGCGTTTGTACGTTTGTGGCTTTCCAATAAAATTAAGATTTCTTAAGAGCAACAACTGGTGTGCAGAGTTTCTTTTCTACATTATTCTACTCAGCTAACGACTGTGGATTGAGCAACTGGGAGCTCTGTCATCAGTATGTTATATGGGTAGTAGCACTGATTTTTCTGTTTGTGTTTTGTACCATAAACAACCCTGCCATATTGTACTGATGGTTCTCCTTTATCAGTTTAAAACTTGAATTGAACACTATCTATCAAAGGGTTACATTTTTAGAAGTTGGGCTTCAACATTGTATGTTACAGAGGAAAAGTTCAGTGTGTCCCCAGTCTGTGTGGGGACAAAGACACTGCAAGACTTTTCAGAATTTCTTCCACTGAGCTACGAGGCTTTCTTTCCATTAAAAAAAGGTATGTTGTGTAAATTGGAACACGTAATAAACATATAGTGGGGCTTTTTTAACCACTTGCCGACCATATACTGTCTCTCCTGCACATAAACTAGTATGTGATCCTACACTTCCGTGTTTAAGGCGCTTGCATGTGAGTGCCTGGGGCACCCCACTCCAGCTGTGATTGGACACAGTGGGAGCTGATTTGCAGGTACGGTGGTCTCAATGTCTACCGACACCTGCAGATGCTTCGGTGCGCTGACAGAACAGAAGTATGCCTATGTAAACAAAGCAGATTGCAGTTCTGTCACTACAGAAGGCATGGATCCTGTGTCTTGGCTAAGCAATGGCACTGATTCATGTCTTCTCCTAGTACAAACATCTCCCCCATGGTAGTAAACCACATGTCAGGCACACATTTAATCCTTTGATCACCCCTGATTTTAACCCCTTCCCTGCCAGTGTCAATAGTACAGTGGCAGTGCATATTTTTTTAGCACTAATCACTGTATGAGTGTCACTGGTCCCCCAAAAAGTGTCAAAAGTGTAGGTTAGTGTCCCGACTGTCTGCCTCAATTTCGCAGTCCCACTATATGTTGCTGATCGCCGCCATTACTCGTAAAAGAAAAAAAAATCACATAGATTGTAGACACTATGGCCCAGATTCACAGAGCAATTACGCCTGTCTAACTGGTGTTAGACAGGAGTAATTTCAAATTTTGCGCGCCGTATCACTAGTTTGAATCCTCAAACCATGATACGGTGGCTTCGGGCTTCGATCTGAGAGGCTTACGTCTTCGTAAGCCTTCGGATCTACGCTGCAATATTTTTGCGGCCGCTGGGAGGAGTCTGCGTCGTTTTCAGCGTCGGGATATGCAAATTAGTTTTTACGGCGATCCACGAAGATACGAGCGGTCTTCGCAATCGCTTTCGTCTATTTTTTTCTACGTACTGTTAGACCAGCTTTTTGCTGGTCTAACGGTGCGTAGCCCATGTTAAGTATGGCCGTCGTTCCCGCGTCAAATTTAATTTTTTTTTTTTTTTTACGTAACTCGTTCGGGAATAGGAATGTCCGTAAACGACGCTACTCAAAAAAAAAATGACGTAACGACGTGATTTCGCGCAATGCACGGCGGGAAATTTCTGAACGGAGCATGCGCAGTTCGATCGCCGCGGGAACGCGCCTATTTTAAATGCTTCACGCCCCCTACTCGCGTAGATGGCTTGCGCCGGGAGAAATACACTACGCCGCCGTAGTTTACTGGACAAAATCTACCGGGATTCCACGTAGAGCCAGGTAAAATACAGCGGCGTAGTGTATTTCAGATACTCTACGCAAATCTAATTGTATGTGAATCTGGCCCAATAACTTTTGTGCAAATCATTCAATATACGCTTATTGGGAATTGTTTTCCAAATATATGTGTAGCAGAATACATATTGGCTTAAACTAATGAAGAAATTTGATTTTTTTACATGTTTTTATTGGATATGTTTTAAAGCAGAAAGTAAAAAATATAGTTTGTTTTTCGAAATTGTTGGTCTTTTTTTGTTTATAGCACAAAAAAATGCAGAGGTGATCAAATACCACCAAAAGAAAGCTATATTTGTTGGAAAAAAAGAACATACATTTTGTTTAGGTATAGCTTTGCATGACTGCGCAATTGTCAGTTAAAGCAATGCAGTACCGTATTGCAAAAAATGGCCTGGTCAATTAAGGGGGTAAACCTTCTGGAGCTGAAGTGGTTAAACAGCACAAACAGATAAAATATACTCTGAAGGATGACTTTTTTTTACTTCAAAAAACACTCCTATCAACCACACCTGAACTAACCTGCAGAAAACTGCCCCCCCCCTCCAACCCCCCTCCCCAAACACACACTCATCCTAATTTATTACTTTGTAGCTACAGTAAATTATGCACACTGTTTATTTAATGAACATGTAAACTCTAGAAAGAAAAAAAATGGTTGATATAGGGCTATTGCACAGAATTTCCTTTTGCACTAGTAGTGAAGAATGTATTTCCCTCTAATGCTCCAACTACATGTGAACCAAGTCCTCATCTTTAACTTGGTGCCATGACAGACAGGTGCCATTTTTCCTATTATCTGTCCTATCCTCCACAGGAGTTTAAAGAAGCTTGAACAATCAAAGAGTATAAAACACTGTACTGGCCCCAGGCAGAATAAAGATTGGTTTTCTTGTTAACAAGGTAACCACTTCTATCCATGAGTGTGATGGGGAGAGTGGGGGAAATCCTTTTTATAAAGTTAAAAGTGCGCTTATCCTTTAGATATTCCCATATGCACTTGTACAACAAAGCATATTATTTGATATGCACCTTAAAAAAAGACTTGGATTGTTGATATCAAAAGATGCTTTAAATAATAACCACAGGCCAACAAGCAAAACACACATGGGAATGATAAAGACATGTTTTATCAAGGGACCTGGCTTCCAGTAAACAAGGATTCCTCTGAGAGGAATTACATATTCAACATAGCTTTACTAGTGATAGCTATAGGTTCTTTGGCACAAAATCTGCTAGCTTGACAAGTGTACCTACTGTATATATATAATAAATAAAACTATAGGACTGCTTCAGACATAATATTTTAGGCTGACTCCACATCTTTGTACTGCAGTAATGCACGCATTATCATAACTCACAGTAATGCCCTATGCCTGCGTAAATATGTGTCAGTGACATTCAGCTTGAATGCCCCCCCGCACCCCAAAATAACAGACCTCTTACGCCCTCCATTGTAGCCCCCAGTCACACACTATTGTGCATTATGGTGCACTATCTAGACTTTTTGTGGTGCATTGCTGTTGTTAATGTAAAGTGTGTTATTGCATATAAATGCAGGTTTATTAACGCACCACACCAGACCACATAGATGCAATTGTAAAGAGATCTAAGATCTAAAGTTAACAAAAAGTGTTGGCTGCAGTTGGTTTTATTGACTTGCACTGCATGGTAACTGACAAGGATCCTGGGGTTCTGATGGTTTCTACACAAATGATTATGAAGATCAGTATTCTTAATCCAAGTAACTTTTTTATGTAAAAATCATTTAACCACTTGCTTACTGGGCACATATACCCCCTTCCTGCCCAGGCAAAATTTCAGCTTTCAGCACTGCGTCGCTTTAAACTAAAATTGCGCGGTCGTGCGACGTGCCTTACAAACAAAATTGACGTTCTTTTTTTCCCCCACAAATAGAGCTTTCTTTTGGTGGTATTTGATCGCCTCTGCGTTTTTTTTTTGCGCTATAAACAAAAAAGAGCGACAATTTTGAAAAAAATCATTTTTTTTTTTTTAAATATATTTTTTTTTCTTAGTTTAGGCCGATACGTATTCTACATATTTTTGGTAAAAAAAACAATCGCAATAAGCGTATAGTAATTGGTTTGCGCAAAGGTTATAGTGGCTAGGAAATAAGGGATAGAATTCTGACAATTTTTTTTTTTTTTTTTTACTAGTAATACGGCGATCTGCGAATTTTGTCAGGACTGCGATATTGCGACGGACACATCGGACACTTTTGACACATTTTTGGGACCATTCACATTTATACAGCGATCAGTGCTATAAAAACGCACTAATTACTGTATAAATGTGACTGGCAGTGAAGGGGTCAACACTAGGGGGTGAGGAAGGGGTTAAATGTATTGCCTGGGTGTGTTCTAACTGTGTGGGGGGAGGGGGGTGACTGGGGGAGGTGACTGATGCTGTCTCCCTATGTACAAGAGAAACAGCATCTGTCACATCTCACTGACAGGACGTGGAGCTCTGTGTTTACACACACAGCTCCACGTCCCTGCTCTAAATCTGCCGATCAGCGGGTACCTGGCGGACATCGCAACCGCCAGGCACACGCATCGGCATCGCGGGGACGCGCCGAGGCGGGCGCGCGCCCCCCAGTGGCCGGAGAAAACAATGCCGTCAATTGACGGCAGCTTGGAAATTCAGATCCCCTCAGCTGCCGTCAATTGACGATGAGCGGGGCCGCAAGTGGTTAAAGAAGCAATATATAAACATTGTAAAGTCCTCTTGGAGTTAATTCTACCCTATGCAGTGTCTTCTAGCAGTAAATGAGGCCATACTGTTCCCCTTTTTGTGAGTAGATGCCAGTCTTTTCACCTTGCTTCAGATCTATGGTCAAGAAATAATTGAAAAAATGAAAACAGTCAGTTCAATTGAACAGCCAATGTTCAGGTATCAAGACAAAAATAACACATTATTGGTGCAAGTATTATTCATATTATACGTGATTGCTGGAAAACACAGATGTAGTCATGTGAATCCTTCCATGGCACATCTCTATGAGGATTAGTCTGTACAGTCATTTTTTTTTTTGGACTGCAAACATTATTATGATTAATGACACCAATTTAGATGGCAACACAGTCATTCTACACTGTGATTTTTTTCATAAACAAAATATTATTATACAGGCTATGGGATGAATGTATACTACCGGGTATTTTTAAATGACCTTAAAAAATTTGTGCATTCTTCCAAATCTAATTCCAAAGTGATGTGTTTAAATTATGTTATCATTGGCAAGTTAAAAAAGAATATTCAGCAAAAGCAATTGGGAAGAATGGTCTTATTTACTTTTTATTTAGTTACTATGAGTACTGGAACCTGATGTTAAAAGGAGCATTTCAGATTACCCCTAATTATTACTAGAATGCTAGTTGGGAACCTAGACTGGTAAGCATTGGGAAAAAGGTATCTGACCTCACCCTGAAGTATCTTTTGCACTTTTTTCTCATGTCGGGGGAAGGTTCATCTGGTCATGAATTGTCTAGCACCTTACAGTGATAGAGTCTCTTTCCACTAGTGGATTCTACTTGCGTCCTCAATTTAGGTTTTTCTGTTTGCTTCAATTTCCTTCCCATAGCCCAATGACACACTTCTAGTTTAATCAACTTTAAGTGATGGGAAAGGTATTTTTTTTAAATAACAAACATGTCTTTACTTACCTACTGTGTAATGGACAGAGTGGCCGTGACCCCTTCTCTTTTTGGGTCCCCCACCGGTGCTCCTGGCCCCTCCTCTCTGTCCAGTGCCCCCATGGGAAGCTGCTTCCCATAGGGGCACACGTGTGTTGACAAAGACAGCTCGATTAGGCCCAGCCCCTGCTCCCTCATCACTGGCTTTGATTGACAGCACTGGGATCCAATGGCTCTCCATAGACCTAGCAAAGCCAGCAACACCTGGAAGTGAGGGGAGAAAAGAGTTGCAGATGTGCATGGCACTGGATCTAATGAGGGCTCAGGTAAAAAGAGGGGGGGTGAGGAGGGATGCTGACACCTAAACATTTGTTTCCATTTACAATTTTTTTTTTTTTTATGCAAGGAATGCATTAAGGTAAAAATGTTTAAGCTTTAAAATCACTTTTAAAATCATTGTAGTGTGTGTGTATATATGTTTATGTTATCACTATAATGGTAACAGTATGAAGATAGCTCATTTTAAATCAAGGGACTGTTGTGAATTATAAAATGTGTCATATAAGGTAGAGTGTAATGTTTGAATACTAATTTCTAGGGAGTAAATATTTGTACATAAAAAGTTTTAATGGTATCATCAACTTACAGCCAGGCAAGGGGAGTGAAAAAGACCTTCAAGTGGTCTAAATAATTTGAAGTCTGTTGAATGTGAATTTATGTCCTTTGAATATATATAAAAAAAAAGTATAGCTGCTTTAGGAAACAGTAAACTTTTTTTGTGCTCATGAAAGGCAGCTGTTTAATTGATCTGAAGCTCCTGGCTTTATTTTCAATTTATATTGTGGTCCCTTTACTTATAACATTGTGTATGCTCTGTACACTTTAACAGAAAGTAATGTAAGTGCTGGACTAAGTAGATCTATCACTCGATAAAGCTAGTATTTTTTCTTTCTTTCTTTTTGCTCAACCCAGCAGGGGCTGAACGAAAAAACTGACAGCTCAGAAAGAGCCGCTGTACTAACTATCTGACATTAGTACACCGATCTTCCCTGCTGTTCTATTGTGTTCTGACAGGGAGGCTACCCCCCTCCTCCGCCACTCCAGAACCAGTCCTTAGACCTTTTCCAGTCATGTCCCTTTAAAGCCACGTTCAAACCGATGAAAATGGACTTAAGTCCAGTTTCATCGGTCCAAACCGGCCATGTGTACGGCCCATCGGTTCGTCGTCCGTCGGACCAAAGTTTTAATGGACGCCTGACCATCTGTCCGAACCGATGGTTAGTACGCAAAAGCATCGGTCTAAAAACCCACGCATGCTCAGAATCAAGTCGACACATGCTTGGAAGCATTGAACTTCATTTTTTTCAGCACGTCGTTGTGTTTTACATCACCGCGTACTGACACGAGCGGTTTTTGATCTGATGGTGTGTACGCACATCAGACCATCAGTCTGTGAACCGATGAAAACGGTCTGTCAGACCATTATCATCGGGTTGGACCGATCGTGTGTACGCGGTCTAACAGAAGCCGGCCAAACAGCCAGCTTCTGGCAGACCAGCTGCAGCACACACACGTCAAATGTCAGACGGTTTCTATTTCTTTTTATCCAGCCTGACATTCGGCCCATGTGTACTAGGCTTAAGGCAGGGCCCAATGCAAGAACAAAGTAAGAAGTACAGTCACCACAATACATAATGGAAGAAAAGCTGAGGTCTGTCTGGTTGTCTGTACAGGAGGTCACATTTTTACAGCAAGCAGCAGTGAGGTTTGTCGAGGAGTTGCAGTCAAATGTACTATGTAACTAAACAGTTAAAAGTATTTATATATTATTAAATGGCACACAGTGTTTGTGGGCTCATTTTTAAGCAAAGATATTTTAGTTCCTACTATTACCACCATTGAAGACCAAATGTAACTATTCCGAATGACATTGGCAATCATTTGTCACAACATCGTATCCATGAGTCCATGTGTGCGTTTTTCTTTCTGTGAACAATATAAAAAACTATTAGAGGTTTTAATATAATAAAATGTACCCCGGTGTACATTATTGTGTTATAATAGTACCCTGATTATGAATCAAATTGACTAAAAACAGAGATGTAGACGTGTTTGGATTCAGCTGTTAGAATAATAGAAAACTGATGAATCTTGGATGACTACCAGGTTTTGTGAGCAAAAAAACAAAGACCTGGTGCTAGATCATCTTTATTAAAGCAGTAGTTCATGTCAGCTCATGATGTTTAGACCAGCTGAGACATTGCCAGCTTCTGAATGTAGAAATGAAAAGAAAATCTTTATCTAAGGATTACCTAATCCCTACCTAAGTGAGAACAACTCCTGCAGGTTTCTCGGCATGACAGACAGGTTGGGTGACACTTCAATTTTTTTAACGCTTGAAATGTGCTGTTGGCTGTAATTCAATATGCCACTGTTTTAATCTGACATTTCAGAAATATCTTTCGGATACGGGAGACAAATTGTGTATTTCAAAAACCGGTATTGTTTCATTTTTGTGGTGCTTGGAGGGGGGAACTGAAATACAAGTTGATGTCATAATAGAGAACATTTTTAGGACATTTTAACATTTGATAAGTGATGAGTTCAAGTTTAAGATTTTCAAAGTGATTCTTAATGAATAATTTAGTATGAATATATGAATTTGACCCAGCTCTGTGTTTGCATAAGGATGTTTTAATTATATCGCTGGTTAATCATTGTTAAATAAGAAAGCTACAAATATAATTTAACATCTCTTGCTTAATTGAAGAAATAATATGCAATGTGGCACTTCCTCTGGCCTCATAGCAATACAATGCGGCTGATTCCTGAAAAATGGAGTAAAGAAGATGAGCATAAAAATGTCAATTATTGCCTATAGCAACAATTACTTTTGCACAATTACTTTTCTCCAGTTTTCATGACTCCAATGTTACATGATAATACACACACATGTACACACCTATAAACACTCACACGTACACACGTATACAAGCATATATGTGTGTTAAAATGAGAAATTTTGAATTTAAATATGTCAAATTAAGAGCCTGCTATTTGCTCATGTGTTTGCTTCTTGTTTTTGGGTGCAGTATGTGAAAGAAAAATGATAGTCTGATTTTAGGTTTTAGGAAAGGGCCTTCTTCTATTGGTCTCAAGAGATTCATCATTGAACTGAATGCACTTCCATCCAAAATCTATCACTATTCATGAACTGCTAAACACTTACCTTTAGTTGCAACGTGCAATGCATTAATATTAGCCTTCAGGGTACAAGTACTCTTGCAGGTTTAAAATAAAAAACAACAACAAAAAAAAAAAAAAAACGCAAGCACTTAATTTGGTAAAGATAAAAATCAACAGTCAACTAAAGATTTTCTTGTGTCTGAACGTTTCCCTTAAAGTCATTGTAAACGTTTTTTTTTTTCAACAAACATGCCTATACTTATCTGCTCTGTGCAATGATTTTGCACAGAGTAGATCTGACCCTCTTATTCTGGGGTCCCCGCTGGCTCTCCAGGCCCCCCTTTTCATTGGGTGCACTTATGGAAAGATGCTTTCCATGGGGGCACCCATACGGGCTCGCTTCCGAGTCCCACTGCTGCGTCTATTGACACAGACAGTGGGACTTAGCCCTGACCCCTGTTCCCATGTCACAGATTTTGATTGACAGCAGCAGGAGTCAATGTATTTTCTGCTATCAATCTGTCCAAAGAGGAGAGTGACAGTGGCTGGAGACGTTGCGCTCGTGCACATCGCTGGATTGCATCAGGCTCAGGTAAGAAAAAGGGAGGGGGTCTAGTGGGAAGCTGCAGCACAGAAGGTTTTTCACCTTAATGCATAGAACGCATTAAGGTGAAAAACGTTAAAGAGTTACAAAAACTTTAACTATTTCATGACCAGGGGTCATTTATGACTAGAAATGCAATATGGGTGAATTAATTTGACAATGATCTTTGACTTATTTAACTTCTTGAAAAGAAAAAAAAACACCAACCGCCACTGGTTCTGGACACTTATGTAAAAGGTTCCTCAATGATGGCTAAAATTACAGGTGGTGTATTTAAATAAAGCCAAGTGATACCTATTAGCTGTGACACCCTACTGATTACTTTACAATCACTGTATCTAAAAGGGCAACTGGGGGGAATGTTATTTCAAGGAACGTTAATATATAGATTTGCAGATGGGCATGATTAAAGGCTCAGCTAAGGTGTTGTATTTTCTTAGCTAGAATATCCAGTGTGTACCGTGTGCACTAAATTGGTGGTACACCCTGTACAACCACTTTTCCCTACAGTTAAGCCTATAATAACTTACCTGTAGGTACTGGAAATTATCTCCTAAACCACTGCGGTTTAGGAGATATTCGCCATATACGCCAGCGCCAACATAATCGGCGTATGCACACTGAAGAAACGGCACGATCCGTGCTGTTTCTATAGTGTTTGTGCCGTGACCGTCGGCTCCCGCGCACATGCAACTCTGGCCATTGCGGGCTTCTTCTGCAGGTAAGTGGCACACAATGGCCCAGTATGTGATACCTACTAGCCCATTATGCTTTTACTTTTCAGGGAACAAAGAGGAAGTAAAACCCATTAGTGTTTACTTCCTCTTTAAAGATTGAGGTTTTGCCGTCAACAACTAAAGTCAGGTCATAAAAAACAGCTCCCTTTGCTATTTTAGCTCCTATTCTATGCATTCTGTGGTGCCACCTGAATTCATCAGTTTGTGTAGTGGCAACAAATCAAAAATATACTTCCAACAAGGTGAACGTTGAATTCAAATATGTACTTGACAGGCTGAAGAAAAGGGACATATAGAGTGAAAATAAACCAAAGTAAACAGTGTGCTAAGTAAAAGGTCTATCTGAATATAGTGAGCTGGGATAATCTTAAAAACAAATGGGAAAGTTAAACACTTCATGATTGAGATGTTAAGGAAAATCCGTTGTTTAATTATTTGTGTGGTTCAAAGTGGGTGGTCAGCTCTTTCTCTAAGTAATTTATACTATATCCTCTTAATGGATGTCTTTATTGGTACCCAGGCATACTATGTCTTGGATAATTTAAGAAATTACCATACAAAAACATGAGGAAGTATAGTACAATCAACAAAACAAAATTGTAGCTATCATCTTCAAGTAAACAGTTTAGAGAAAGAGGATTGGAAATCAGAGAAACACATGAAACTAAATAATACAGTTAGGAAAAATTTATTGTGACAGATTTGCTAAATTTTACTGTGTTGATAATTTATATGCATCTTGCCGGATTAACATTTCTATCTATTTTCTTGTAATCTAATTGTATAACAAAATGCATAGGAAGGTTATGCAGAATCTATGAAATACAGCTATCGGATGCTAGCTTTCAGCAATCTTAAAATATACAGTTGGTTTTGATTTGATCGCACTCCACCACTAAACTGCATTGTTATAATAAAAATCTAAAGCTTGGATGACTTATGTTGCTTTACTTGAATTACTAAACACAATGATCAGTCTCTCTCTTTTGCTAAATTAAATACCCAAAATATTGGGACCATCAACAGCAACTAGTTTGCATATAAATTGGTCAACATATGTAATATAATTGGACACTGATATATAATGTAGGTACCTACTGAAATCTGCTGAAATTATGTATATGCTCTATTTAAAGTGCAGCTCCAGAAAACTGTAAAATTATCCCCTGCAGTGAAGCTGTACCCACACGGTTAGTTGCTCATTTAGGTCTAGGTGACATGGTAAAGCAGATTGACTTACCCAATCCTATGTTTTTCCCTGCTGCTTGACCGGTTATGTTCTCTCCTTTATGCTCCACCAGTTTAAGGTTCTGACATCATCAAGACTAGTGCAGGATTCATATCCCATGTAAGAACACAAGGGGACAGTCCACCGCTGGAGGGTGGGGGGCGTCATAAGCTGGAGGAGCAGAGGTTAAGAACTGTACACATGGCCCGAATGTCGGGAGATCTCAGCAGGTCCAATAAAAACTGCCTGTGTGTATGTCAAAAACTGAGGGTGCTCACCAGAGCATTTTTGTTGGCGGCTGTCTCGCAGTCAGAATGATGAATACAATGGTTTGATTTAGTACAGTTGTAGAGAATGTAAAATTAATAAAATGACTGCACTGAAAGATGTATCTATTGTTAAAAAACTGCTGTGGGTAAAACGTGCAGGGCCCTAGAACAGTGATGGCGAACCTTGGCACTGCAGATGTTTTGAAACTACATTTCCCATGATGCTAGACTATACTGCAGAATGCATGAGCATCATGGGAAATGTAGTTCCAAAACATCTGGGGTGCCGAGGTTCGCCATCACTGCCCTAGAAGCTGTAGTTGCAAATGTGTCCCTTCTGTTAAGGATCAAATCCCAGGTTATTGTGCCAGTCAAAGATCCAACAAAGGGTAGCAATGCAGCTTGCTGTTACCTCCTGCCCCCACAATTTCCCTCTATGATGGGATGTCCTTAACGGCCAATAGGAATGTGTAGGTAAGTGGTGAAAAGAAAGGCCAGGATGTTGCAGTTTTTTCTTTCTAGTAAGTGCCCCCCCACCCACCTCACCACATTATAAACAAAAAAGTAAGTCAGTGCTACTACCCATACATCACATAGAAAGCAGAGTTCCCAGATGCTCGATCCTCAGTCGCTGTGGCTTGTTAATAAATACAACGATTTTTTAAGAGCAACGACCGGAGTGCAGATCATCTTTTCCTCACCTCACCACATCACCCCGGCCCACTAGACGGGTCTCGTGTCCGGCACAGGGCAGCGCCCCCCACTTGGCAGCCCTCTTCATATGTCTGGCCATGTCAGTTACCTGGTTGATCCTGCCGTTAGCATATGCTTGTCTCTAGATTAAGCCATGCATGTGGAAGTAAACATGGCCGGTACAGTAAAACTTTGAATGGCTCATTGAATCAGTTATGGTTCCGTTGTTACTTGGATAACTCTTGTAATTCTAGAGCTAATAAATTCCGATGAGCGTTCACCCCCAGGGATGTGTGCATTTATCAGACATTATCATACATTTATCAGAAAAGCAGTAGTTTTGCTTGTGCATTATTGGATGATTTAAATCAACACATCATCACCTTCTTCACTACCTGAACATTAATTTTGCAAAGTGCACATGCTCTGATTCTTAAGGAACTCAAACCATAATGAGTCCTGTGTAAGACATTTAAGTGAGAATGTTTACTAAGGTACTAATGCTCCTGGTATAATTAGATGTCGAATGCACCCCAGACCCTATTCCATTTTTGTGGCATATCATGTTTACTTCAATTACTCAATTTCTTCATATCACATATTTTCATCCATGTATATCCATTGGAGTTCAATAGACTTCCTAACAATCAACAAAGACCAAATATATTCTAAAATATTAAGGCCATAGCTACTCATCCTGGATGCCATCTAGGTACAGTATATGCTTAAAGGTTTGTTACCAGATATATTAAATTTTACTATACCATAATTCATCTTTTTTTGGTATCTGAAACATTTATCCCTGTATATACGGCTCAGCCTTGAAATCTGCAGGATTATAAGTAAATGATAAGTGGCAAAACCATGTTTATTATTTCTGCACCTTTTGGGTTCCGTAACATGGTCGCTATGAAATGAGGAATTTTTGGTAGGCATCTAGCTGAGAATATTTGATTAGATAATAATACATGTGTCTAGCAGAGACAACAAGAAGAAGGATAAATTCCAAAGACTTAGTCAAAAATAATAAAATATGAAATTTTCAAGAACATAAACTGGCCAGGATAAATCTTTCCAAATATGGCCTGTCAGCACAAATTAGCAATAGGCCTCAACTATGCAACTAAGTTCTAATTATTTATTAAACAGCTGTGGCTGCTTTATAAATTTAATTTATGACTGTTAATTTCCAACACACAAAAGTGGATATGTTCCTAAATAATTATAAAGGAACATTATGTATATTTTGAAAAGATTTATCATGGCTTTACTAACAGTTCCGGGAAAAAGAGATATTAAACTGAATCATGGATTACACTTAAAAAAGGACAGAGCACAAGAGCAAGATCCAGTGGATGTGCTCACTGTGCTGCTTGCTTATGGAAGAAGTTAAAATATATACAAAAAAGTAGTGAAGTCCCTGGCCTTCTTTCACTATCTCGGCGCTCCGCAGCTAACAGGTTATTAAGTAGCTTAATTTCACAAAACACGCTTAAAAATTATAAACATATATATCAAAGATAGTAAACAACAAGTCCTTTCAAGTCCTGTAAATCACTAAAAGCAGCGCTAATCATCACTCCCATCAGACTGATAAATCATTTCCTACGAACAGTTCATAAGAAGTGTGGAGGACAAGCAGGGTGTATCACCACGTGATTAATGTTGGTTTAGAAGGTGTTCTTCACTCCAAAATAACATCCACCATGTATCACACGCCCCTTTCGGGTATGTACTCACCAGAAAGCTGAGTATAGTAGGCACTGCATAAAGGTGTCTTTAATCAACTCCAGGATCACACTCCGTTTGATCTCCCCAAATGGTGCTGTCAGTATCCACGTTTGTCCAGATTCATAAAGAAATAGAAGGCTCACAATAGTGTAATCCCGTCACTCTTCATTTATTTAAAAATCTCTCTTGACATAACGTATAACATATACAGTCCCAAATGCTTAAAATTACTTTCAGTATTCATTATATGGACGCTCCGTCCATCCTGTTTCACACACACTCGCTTGGCTTGCTTCAATAAAGTTTACTGCGTCCACCGCAGACACTCTCAGCGTTACTTCCCTGTGTGTGAAGATCAGATGGAACGCAGATGGAACACACAGCGTCACTAGGTCACTTCCTGATGCCGTGAGGTTAGCCCTGACGTTTCGTCTTACGACTTCTTCTGAGGGTTAAGTGTGTGTGAAACAGGATGGACGGAGTGTCCATATAATGAATACTGAAAGTAATTTTAAGCATTTGGGACTGTATATGTTATACGTTATGTCAAGAGAGATTTTTAAATAAATGAAGAGTGACGGGATTACACTATTGTGAGCCTTCTATTTCTTTATGAATCTGGACAAACGTGGATACTGACAGCACCATTTGGGGAGATCAAACGGAGTGTGAGCCTGGAGTTGATTAAAGACACCTTTATGCAGTGCCTACTATACTCAGCTTTCTGGTGAGTACATACCCGAAAGGGGCGTGTGATACATGGTGGATGTTATTTTGGAGTGAAGAACACCTTCTAAACCAACATTAATCACGTGGTGATACACCCTGCTTGTCCTCCACACTTCTTATGAACTGTTCGTAGGAAATGATTTATCAGTCTGATGGGAGTGATGATTAGCGCTGCTTTTAGTGATTTACAGGACTTGAAAGGACTTGTTGTTTACTATCTTTGATATATAAGTTAAAATATATAATTGCATATATATTTTATTTATTGTACAATGGACAGACCTAATGCAATGCACATTAATGTGTGGCATAATGTGCAAGTGGGTCTGAGTGGGGCCTAAATGTTGCTTTATTAGCAAAGAGTGATATCAATATTCACTCGGCTTTGTAAACAAGATGAAGCTATGGCGACTATACACTCATATAAACATATACAAAAAAAATGTATTTTGGCTTGCACTGGATTGGATGATTAAGGTAAATACAGGTTCTCAGTAAAGTTAAAGCGGATGGCCCATTACATTTTTTTTTAAAAGCCAGCAGCTACAAATAGTGCAGCTGTTGACTTTTAAAAATAGGACACTTACCTGTCCTGGAGTCCAGCAGCGTCCGCAGCAGAGGACGAGCGATTGCTCATCTCTCTGCTGCTCCCCCCTCCATCCACGGTGAGGGAACCAGGAAGTGAAGCGCTGCGGCTTCACTGCCTGGTTCCCTACGGCGCATGCGCGAGTCGCGCTGCGCCCGCCGATTGGCTCCCGCTGTGTGTTGGGAGCCGAGAGTTCCCAGCACACAACGGGAAAAACCCGACTTTTGCCCGAGACTGCGGGCCGGAAGTGGGTGCAGATACCTGTCTTTAGACAGGTATCTGCACCCCCCTCCCCCTGAAAGGTGTCAAATGTGACACCGGAGGGGGGGAGGGTTCCGATCAGCGGATCTTCACTTTAGGGTGGAGATCCGCTTTAAGCTAAATAAACTCTTCTTTACTCCTTTAGTATTCCTTTAAAAATCAATCCTATTGAGTAAGTAAGTTCCTGCGTCATAATATATTTTAACAGTACCAACATACAGGCCGCAACCATATAATGTCTTGATTTATTATACAGACAGCACAAACTGCATCCTTACACCTTAAGGCTGCCCCTCTTATACATTTCATCCATATAGGGCTTAATCATAGATCTACCCTAAGGCTGGCCATACGCAGTGCAAATTTCTTTCCTGCAACCATGTGTTGCAGGAAATAAATGTGCATGAGTCCCCCATCAACACAGACAATCCTGACAGGGGAATCCCTCCTGCCTAGCAATTGTCTTCTCCCATCTTGGGGGGGGGGGGCAGGGGGAGAGGGGGAAGCCTTCCCCACTGGGAGAAGGTGGTGATTATTGCTAGCAGCTGTAGCAGCCGCTAGCAATAATCGCAAAGTGAAACCAGCAGGCTGGTTCTACCCAAGTTGATCGATCAATCAACTTGGTACATTCAGCCTGCCCATTAATGGTTCAAATACAGTCCAGTTCCTGCTGAGCCAGCCGAGATTCCAACCAAGTATGCAGTCTTAGTGCCAAAATGCAGTGTGTGCTGTCTGTTTAATAATTTAAGTCAGATCTCAAAGACTTCATTGGTTGTGGCCCGTTGCATGGACCCAGGGTGCCCCGAGCCCAAAGAGTGGACTCCTGAGTCTGGCACCTGTCTTTCTTTAACCACTTGTCTACCAGCCGCCGTCAAATGACGGCAGCAAGGTAGCTCAGTTGTTCTGACTCTGTTCTGTCTTTTAAAGCCGCTAGGGGGCGCACGCGCCGCTGGTGGCGCGAGCATGCACCCGCCGCTTTGCTGAGATCAAGATACGCATGCCCGGCGGCAACCATTTGCCGCAGGGCACCCACGATTGCCCAGTAACTGAGCAGACACGTGGAGCTCTGTGTGTAAACACAGAGCTCCACGTCCTGTCAGGGAGAGAGGAGACCGATCTGTGTCCCTTGTACATAGGGACACAAGCGGTCACCTCCCCCAGTTACCCCCTCCCCCTACAGTTAGAACACAAACTAGGCTGCACATTTAACCCCTTCCCAACCACCTAGTGGTTAATCCCTTCCCTGCCAGTCACATTTATACTGTTATCAGTGCATATTTATAGCACTGTTCACTGTATGAATGTGATTGGTCCCAAAAATTTCACAAAAGTGTCTGATGTGTCCGCTATAATGTCGCAGTCCCAATAAAAAACTTGCAGATCACCGCCATTACTAGTAAAAAAAATTATAATAAAAATGCCATAAAACGATGCCCTATTTTGTAAACGCTATACATTTTGCGCAAACCAATCGATAAACGCTTATTGCGATTTTTTTTTACCAAAAATAGGTACAAGAATACGTATCGGCCTAAACTGAGTTTTTTTTTTTTATATATATATTTTGGGGAATATTTATTACAGCAAAAAGTTAAAAATATTGCATTTTTTTCAAAATTGGCGCTCTATTTTTGTTTATAGCGCAACAAATATAAACCGCAGAGGTGATCAAATACCACCAAAAGAAAGCTCTATTTGTGGGGAAAAAAGGGACGCCAATTTTGTTTGGGAGCCACGTCGCAGGACCGCGCAATTTTCAGTTAAAGCGACGCAGTGCCGGAAGCTGAAGTTTCGCCTGGGCAGGAAGGGGGTAAAACCATCTGGGGCTGAAGTGGTTAAAGTCTAAAAAGGAAGCAGGCAGAGAAGTGTGGAGTTATCATCTAACAATATATTTCATGTTTCTGCATTGAGAAAAGAAAAAAGGACGGAGCAAATCGTGCAGCCAGTTCCTCTTTGGATGCCCTCAGTATGAAAGCTCAAAACAAATGTTGGTGGATCATGGAGGCACCAGAACAATCTAGCAATACATAGACCAGGTCTGATGTCTTTCTACTATTGCTGGTGTGGAAGTGGTTAAGAACATATTTTACACACTGTGCGATGTTACTTTTGCAGTTATTGCTTATGTTTTTACTGTTTATCTCATATATAATTATATGCCTGTAGCCAAGAAGAGAAAACAGCTGACAAAAAGAGGGTCAGTCAGGCACTGATTTCTCTTTTATGGGAGCAGGAATGGTGTGAGCAGATAGGCTTCAGCTAAAGCATCTGTTCTGCTACAAGTATCAGCAGAATTGCTCAGTTAGGAGACTGGATTTCATTACTTATGGTAATGTTAAATATGCTCCTCTGAATGAGATCTGCATATATATTCCTATTCCTTTTCTTTGCATTGGAAAACATCTTTTCATCCAGCTAAACACACTCTGTGGTGTAATTATCAAGCATGATTTGAAGTTGTTATTACTGTTATATCCATAGTGAATTTTGGTATATTGAAAATTGAATTTTAATAAAGATGTGGAGAACACTTCACGGTATAAACAAATGAAAAAAAATTAAAATGCAGAAAAGTAATGTGTGGAATTAAAAGAAAAAAAAAAAAGATATAAAGGAGGCAGGCTGCTGCTATCAGATTATGTCTGCAGAAAAACCACAGTGAATAGAGAAAGAATGAAAAGCTTAACTGTCTTTTCTGTGCTTTGTATAGCCATGAGCAATCTGTGTCCTTACGGCTGTTTGAGAACTACAAGTGCCAGCACCCATCTGCCTGAACTTTTAGGGCTGGATTTAACAGCTTAGGGTCCCCAAGGGTCTTTTCACAGATTATTGTACACAAGCAGAGTAATAAACTAGACTGTACTAGTTCTAGAAGCTACAGTATGTTCCTCAGACAAATGTCCTAGGAGTTTAGGAGCCAATCCAATCAATCTACGGGTTACAAAGCATTTGTTAAGGACTACAGGGCATTGTACATTTACTTACAGCAAAGGAATAACGGCAACCAGGTTAGCACAGGATGTTCCTAATGACAGCCTGATAATCACAAGGATTCACTATAATGCAAGCCAAAAAGTACAGCTAATTCTGCAACATTTTCAGTTCCTTCTGCCCCATCACTGACCCAGTAATAACAATCCTTTATTTGGGGCTGTGATTAATGCCCTGCCATGCTATAGTTTGTATCATGGACACATGGTAAGGTAGAGAAGAAAAAGGTTTTAAATTCCTCTTGATCATAAAATATCATCTGATAAGCCCTCAATTTTCTAGTTAGAGGTTCTTGGACAAGAAGCATGTTCTTGGATAAGCTCTGTTTCTGTTGGTCATAAACCTGGTTGTGCTGTCTGGCAGGTGGGCGTAGATCACAATACTGACAGCCGAAAAGTACAAATCCTTTGACAGGTTATACTTGAGTATAAGCCGACCCAAATATAAGCCGATTCACCTAATTTTACCACAAAAAATGGGAAAACGTATTGACTTGAGTATAAGGTGTCCATCTGCATGCCTCAATGTGCCTCATTTTGTCTCACTGTGTCCATGTGCATGCCTCACTGTGTCCATGCCTCACTGTGCCCATGCCTTACTGTGTCCATGCCTCACTGTGTCCATGCCTCACTGTGCCCATGCCTTACTGTGTCCATACCTTACTGTGCACATGCCTCACTGTGCCCATACCTCACTGTGCCCATGCCTCACTGTGCCCATGGCTCACTGTGTCCGTGCCTCACTGTGTCCATGACTCACTGTGCCCATGCCTCACTGTGTCCATGGCTAAACTTACGTTTAACATGGGAGTATACAGAAGGGGTGCCCAGCTTTGAAAAAATGGTGTCCCCAGCCGTAGGTCCCCCAGACAACAATCTTTGCACACTTGTAGAAGAAGAGTGTCGTTATATATGTGCCAAGATTGGAGTCCAGGGGACCTAGGGATGGCCGGTACCGGGTCCCCAAATTTACCAGAGAAATTACCATTTAACATTGGAGTCTATGGAAGGGATGCCTAAATTTGAAAAATCATTGCTCCCGGCCGTAGGTCCCCCGGACAACAAACTTTGCACACTTTTAGAGGAAGAGTGGGCTACAGGTGAGCCAAGTTTTGTCCGGCTGGTACTGTGTCCCCAAAGTCCAGTAGATTAGGTGCAAAAAGGTGACTCGAGTACAAGCTGAGGGGTGCATTTTCAGCACAAAAAAATGTGCTGGAAAACTCGGCTTATACTCCAGTATATACAGTATATAAAAATACCTTCAATGTGTACCTAACTGCTTGTCTGTAGTCTGGCTTTAAAATAAGCACTTAAAATATGTACAAACGTTAAACTAAATGTCAGCCTAGAGAAGCAGGGAAGTTGTACAGAACACATTATTGTAAAAACATATACTGAGATAATGTAATTAAAATAAATGTACTGTGTACCTTCCCTTTATTTTCAAAGTGAACGCCTTATAGCATCTCAAAAGAGATATTATTAATTGAATTCTCTCTTACAAATGAATGGAAGGCTGTTTTTACTTTGGTAAAATGTTGTTCGGCATTGCAGCTAGTTTGAACCAATGGTATCTAGTCCATTCTGGATAATGGGGACAATCGCTGCACAAGGAAGGGTAGTAGGGGAACTATATTGGAATATACTGAATGTACAGCTGAAATTTGTCTAGATACATTTCAGTGCCACCTAGATGATATGGTCTTCATCAGCCATATTTATTATGTTTTCCAGTTCTTCACTGAAGAAATCTTGAGAAAGCTAGAAAGGCAGTGAAAGAATGCTTTCTCTTTCAAGTTTTTATCCACTGCTATTTACTGATCTTCTAGTTCATTACTACTTATCCAACTGTTGGTAGAACAGGATTTATACATGTATTTGCATGCAGACAATCCAGTACTGTATGTGCAATGCATTGTAGACACGATCGGAATTTCAGATGAAAAAAGTCATATTTCGAAATTTCGACCGTGTGTGGGCCCCATCAGACTTTTTTATGTTGGAGTTTAGAAATAGAACATGGAACATGGAAAAAAATCCTATCAAAAATTCCGATCGTCTGTGTGGAACTCCGACAGAGAAAATCAAGTCGACGGAAGCATTGAACTTCATTTTTCTCAGGCTGTCGTAGTGTTTTACGTCACGCATTTTGGACGGTCGGAATTTGGTCTGACAGTGTGTATGCAAGACAGCTTGAACGGAAAATTCCATCGGATTTTACCCCATCGGAAATTCTGATTGTGTATACAAGGCATAACACAGCAAATGAGAAGGAAGGACAGAGATGTTATATTGGATTCAATTTTGACCAGTAAGATATAGGTGTATGCTAATTGCTGATTGGTTCCAGGTTTGAGAAGACATGTCTAAGTATTTATATTCAATGCTACCTGTAAAAAGATAAGGCTTAAAACATATGAAGAATTCCTGGACTCCCCCTTATCTATAGAATAATTGGTAGACAAGAAATTGGGACTTTTTTAACAATGGGGCCTGGAACTTCAGCTCCCTAAGCAGACTAATTAGTAAGGCTGTGGTGCCATCCCCACGGAATGTATTGGAGCACTTATGGTTTAAAGCTTTCCTATGGACAATTGTAAATGGAATCTCATTTAATGGGGCCAGGGGTAGGCAGCCACATCCTGGGATGCTTTAATAGCTGTATAATAAACATTAGCAAATGTAAAAACTGGTGACATAGGTGCAGTTATCTATTAGTCCAACAGGGTCTTCTATGTCTATTTTCTAGGTAAGATGCCAATGCTGACCTTCTTTAAAAAAGCCAGTTGTCTGACCTTCATACTAATGCTTTTTCTTCAATATGTTCTGGTCACAAAATCAGGTAAAAACATAACAATAATGAATTCTGACAGTGTTTTCTGTCCTTCGTGTACTTGTGTGTCGTTGCAACATGCAACTTGCATGTTAAGAAGAGATTGGCAATGGTTTCCCCTCTGTGTCTATAGTGGAAGGTGTACAGTAAGGTATGTACTGTACTTAAGGGTCCTCTACCAAAAAAAATATTATATCTTGCAGCAATACTACTCATTTTGATTTGTGTCCCAAGTATAGATACATATGCCAACTTCAGCACACACCATGGGCAGACAAGTGGTATAAAAATATTGGCTCATATGGCATTATAGAGCAGACTGTTTTTGCTAAATGTAATAATTAAGACATGTATTATTTGTTGAACTGAATGCCAACAACATGTATTTCATTATATCAGGAAGCACTGTGCTGAATTTTACACAGTTAAATGAACTCTAAAATCTAGCCAAGTTTCTTTGAATGAAAGCCGCTGTGCCAACATAGATTATCTTGAATACAGTTAAGATGTGATAAGGGAAAAGTGAATTTAAAGCAAACCTAATATCAGCTGAGAAAACACCAGGATGAGGTCACTATTTTCTTGGGCCTTAAAATATTTGTGGTTTTTTAGAATCTACCATACCAAAGTACAGGCCTGTCAGTGCCAATGTGGTAATGCACAGCATGCAAGTCTCCGGCACCTAGGGGATCACATCATTTAAATTAAATTAGGGATCAGCCTGCCCGTCATTAAAACACATCATAAACTGGAGGAGAATATTTTCCATGACATGTTGCCATCTAACATAACTTTTGCAAACTGGCCTTCTTGGCATTAATATGTTGTTTTTAATGACTGATTTCAGTTGGAATAATCAAGTATGTGAGCTAGTCACGAATAAGTGCCATGATCACTTTTACGTCTGATTTTGATTAGTGTGTCATGCAATTGGCATCAGCAGTACTGTAGTTATTAGTTTAGACTGTCTGAGATTGCCTATCTCTCTCAGCCTCTTCCTTGGTCTTGTTTATTTTTCCTTGAGAGCAAGGAGAATTTGTTAATAGCAGAGGTAAAAAGGTTATTTCCTCCTGGGAGGCCCGAGAAACAGCAACAGATAAACACTAAACTGAGTGACTCTATTACTTGTATCCCCAGTGTCAGAGCCATTCAAAGAATAATCACATGAGTCACAAATCTGTTACTAATTAGTTAAAAAAATTTGGTACAAAATGTATATTTAAATTTTGGTAATGGAAATTGCTCAGTGTGCTGGGATATTTTGTGTGATCTGACTGATAAATTACCATGATGCTAAAGTGAGAGGGAATCCTTCAACATTTGAACTACACAGCACAAGTGGTGTCAAGAATGGAAAGTTCCCAAAGAACTGATACATCTTGTTCTATTTTTAATGGTTCATTCTCAGTAGTAAGGGCTGATGTAAGCCATTTAGGTACCCAGTGGAGCATTTCAAAATTTGTTGGAGCGCTACTGTATAATCTAATAAAATCTGAACAGGTTTACAATTTTAATTTAAGACTAAAAATCTAACTATGTCTCTTAAGGTTCCTGTGTTTTCATATTAAAGTTTGCCAATATAGCAAGCAATTGATTTGCCAGGCTTCACAAATGTGTTGCACAATTGCAGCAAGTTTGCATTGCATGCCTTCAGATCAACTTTCTTTGCAAACATTCTGCAAGCCTGTTGCAAGTTCTGGTTCAGTTATGTTGTGCAATAGTCATCCCACCACAGGGGTCACTGTGACTACTGTGACTTGAAGATCTCTTGCTGTAGACTCGCCACTGCAACTTTGCTCTTGCTAGAGACTTGCCCTGCAATTTTGCTACACATTTGAAAAGTGTCAGCTAGAACTTGTGCTTCAAGTGTTCAATGTGCCAGTGGAAATCTGCAGCAAGTAAACAAGACCTTCAATTCAACACTGCCACAAAATTGTGGCAAGTTATCTTTGATATTTGGGTAGCTCGTAGTAGGCTGACCACATTCAGCTAGACTTGTTCTGTAATGTTTTTTACTTGTTAAACATTACAAAGCGATGATAGTAGTTGCTTTTTGTCATATATTCACAGCAAAAACCTTTTTAATTATCAAAACCATAATATACTGTATTTATTGGCATATAGCACTCACTTTTTTACCCTGCAAATAGAGGGAAAATCTGTGCCTGCGTGTTATATGCAGGGGGCTGTGGATTTTTTTCCTGAAACTTCCCTCCTAAAGTTTGGGTGCGTGATATACGCCTGTGCGTGTTATACGCCGATAAATACGGTAGATAGAAGAGTAGATCTATAAATATATTTCAATGATATTGATTATTAGCTATATAATAGGTGGTGTAGTGCAAACATATCCAATAGACAGGTACTATGTGACAGTCCTGTTACAGAGACACTGTATCCTATGCAATGATTTTAGATTCTAGAAAAAACGTATACATATAAACTTATCAAGGGGTGGTCAGTGGGCTAAAGGAAAGAAAACTGCTTGATTCCCCCATTAACACATTCATCACATTCCTCCCTTGGAACTATTGTATTCTGAACATCACCAGAATACAATGATCACTGCTTGCAACTATAACGACCGGCAGTGATCGAATGAAACTAGGTATACTGAAGTTGATCGATGGATTGCCTTCAGTATAATCAGTCTGTGCATACATGGATCAAAATCTCAGGTAGTTCAGAATCGGCTGAATTTTGATCTTTCTATGCCTGGCTTAAGAGTTTCCCTTTTTTTTACTCAAATATTACATGTAATTTATAGAGAGAAACATAACTGAGTTTCCACATTGTTACAATTTTATGGGATAGCTTGTGCATATCCATTATGGAAGGGTCTCCAATTGTGTTAGAGACCTATTACAAGGGGAAACAAAGTGGATCTTTCTATTAAAGAGTTTAGCACCTAGAGGGTTAAATATTGAACTGATCTCAATTGCTTTATAAGCAATCTTTAATGTGTATGCTATATTAGCCTTAAGATTATTTGGAAACATGTTGGTAACATACAGTATGTGGTCATGCTGATTAGTTCTCACAATAATTTGTTAGTCTGGGGGGCTATGATGTGCTATAATAATATGCTTCTATATCCTATGATGCTTTTAAAACATATGATATGGGCTGAGATTAATATATACAAAAGGCCTTAGTATTTGTCATTTTCATATATTTAAACTAGGATGCATAGTATGTACAATGAATATGTGCAGGGTCAAAGCTGTGCATATAGGGGTTGTGGGGACACAGAGTTAGTGCATGTGCTAATGGTCACTATTCGCATATGGGGGTGTATATAGGGGAGGTTGACGTGTCGTTTAGCCAATCCCAGGATGAAGTCGTAATGACGAAACACATCAGAGCGTGGCTGTACAGCAACCAGGGAGTGACACAATATGTAACACCCGAAGTGACGGCGGAGTCGAGTTCGGTTTGTGTTGAGACACTGCTTATCACACACTGGGTCCACAGTGCCCGCAATATGCCAGTAAGGTGCCACTGCATGAGATGTTTCATTACATGTGTTACACTGTGCATAATTTGAGTGCAATGTTTGGAGGTTTTTCATTTGTTTTAAATAAATCTTTGGTCAAACGTAACTGCACTATTGGATTTTTTTTTTTGCACAAATGGATTACCTGTAATGTTCCCACTGAATATCAGTCTGACGTGAAGACTGATGTGAATTACTTTTTAACCCTTAATGGGTTGATGCCTCAGTGACACCCATAAGGGAGTGGTGTCATGACCTTCATGTGATGTGGTGGAAAAGCTCTTAACAGGATTATCCTTTCACAATTATCCTCATTGAACATTTTTATGTCTTATCTAATTGAGCACTTTATGCATTTTTTGGACTTTTACTTTTGGAACTTTATTCACTTAGTCACTGAGTAATATTTATATTTAACACACATGACAAGCTACTAATAGCGCCACTATTTACTGTATTCACTTACATTGTTTATCACAGTAGTTGGGTTATTAATAAATGTAATTTGGCATGGTTGACATGTACACTATTGTTTTTTTGTGAGTTGAAGATGAATTGATAGTATGAATAGGTAGGTCTTCACGTTTGTCATTATATGTTAACATTAACAGCCTGCCCATCTGATGGAAACATGTCTGTTGTGAAAGTGGTATTCTGACCTTGAATATTTAAATGCATTAAAAAGACCTGAGTTGCTAAATAACATGTCACTCCTTGTCAGCTATGAAATGGTGCCACCTGGTGCTTAAATTATCATAAAAATGACAGAAAACATTCTAAAACATCCACCAATAGCTTTCCAAGGTTAAAGTTCCCAGTGATATCAAACTGCCACTGCTGAAGACACTGTGGAGCTTTGAAAACACAATAACATAGGATAATCAATGCCTAGATACTGTACATCATGAAGCACTTCCAATTATGTCACCCTCTTCACATAACACTCAAAACGTACTCGCCATTGTCGTGTAAGATACTTTTTGGATGCAGTAGACAGCAATAATGAACCCCACATTACTTTCTAGCCTTTGATATGTATCAGCTTAATTGACCAGCAGAATTTGTAAAATGATGCTTTTTGGAATTGTATAATAGCTAAAACATGTTATTAAGGTACTTTGGAATCAGTGCATTTTTGAAAACTATAAAATCCATTACTTTTACATCTGCTTTTTCACATTATTATTTGCTTTTGAACAATAATCCTTTACTGAAAACAGAAACCACTCTGCAGAATGTAATTATTAAACAGCACTTTAACGTTAACGCACACCAAGCAGGGAGTAATTGTAAACATGCTAATGTTAAGTTGTCACCTATAGAGAAAACAGAATTTTAAACATTTCACTTATGACCTCAGCTATTTTAAAAATGTTGTTTTTCCCCCTAGAAGTGAAAGGGGATATACAACAAGCCCTTGAGCAGGAATCAGACCTATTTATTTACAGTAGTTTTATACTCATTAATATAAAAAGTTGTATGGTTCAGGCATTTTTTCCCTTACATTTTGTATGATTTATAATCTGCCAAAAAATCTTAAACAATGTTTAAATGTCTGTCTACTCCTTATGCCCTTTGGTAGTATGTGTCACTGGAGAGTAGCTGGGACTGACTGCAAAAAAGTTGAGTCATTTTGCCTTAAAGGTAAATTATAAACAGGTTAGTCTGAAGCCATTAACTTGGCAGTCTGCGCTTTAGTACACAGCAATAACATTTGATCCTAATGGTGCATATAATATTTAACATGCAGAGAGGAAAAAAGCAGTTACCAGTTTACGAGGGACCTAGAGTTTTACAAAAACTACACACACATTCATAACTTACAGTGCAGAGGGATTTTTTCCTGCAAGTGGAAGTTTTACTCTGAAGCCATCATGTCCTTCTAGCAATCAGTCAAATGTGGAGGAGTCTTACTGGACAGTTATTATCAGATTTGTATAATCTTGTATAATTACAAAAGGCAATCATCTGAATTTATAAGTAATAAGGGCTCTTAGACAAATTGTACAGAATGATAATAGTCCCTTTTCTACCTCCAGCTGGAAGGTACAAGTATAATAGACATAAGAGAGTGCTTCTGTGACCATTTTATGTAGGTTTGTCTCCAACTTCATTGGCTTATCCATGCACTATCCTTTCTGCAGATATTTGATGGTTTTATGTAAGATGCTTTAATGTAATCAGTTTGGCATGGATGTTGCAACTGTGTTAAAACCCTTGTAATAGTAGATCATGGGACTACAGTGGGGTTCAGAAGCACAGGGGATCTAGAAAATCTCTTGCTTAGGTTGGGCTTAGCAATGTTACTTTGCCTACAGCAGAGTTTCTCAACCTTTTTTCAGTCAAGGCACCTTTTAAAATTATGGACAATCTCCAGGCACTATTTAAAATTATGAACAGTCTCAAGGTACCCCATTCTAAACATGATGCAGCAGCATTGACACAAGAAGGACACCCAGTATTAGAGGTGATTTATTCTTCCAGGTCAAATACACTTTTGCACGCTAGTCCAAACTAGTATCCCAGTGTTTCTCCTCTCCCTCAGTTTCCCACCATCAGTCAGCCAATGTTGATGGAGCGGGGCAGGGGAAGGTTAAACAAGAATGCTATGCAGGCGATCAACGCCCTTATTATCAACATTGATGACATCACTGGTTGTAAGAATGCCGGTGGCTGGAGGGCTGAAATGGTGCTTGTGTAACTAAAAGGCAGGCTTGATCCACCTGCTGGCTTGTATACATTTTTAGGCAATTTTTAGGCAATTTGCGTAGGCACCCTGCTCGAAAAAGGATGGTCTACAGGACCCTTTTGCTTATATTGGTGCAACAATTGTGTGCTGTTCCTCCAAGTGAAACATCTGTTTGGAAACAGGATGATATATATATTTTTTTAAGTTGGTTTACCACAGTTGTGAAGTTCGATCACTGATGAGTGCTGAAACATTCTAAGTTTATGATCCTTCTTCACAACCTTGAACTTCAGCGGACACTCCCTTAGAGCTGGACCTCTGCATTCCATAGGATCTCTTTTGCTGACAGTCATCCTAATTTTTTTTTTTTTAATGTCTTCTTTTGTGAAAGCATTTCCTTCCCATCATACCATCCACATTGCAATGATTAATGAGAAAGAGATTTCATTTATTTAGACAGTAGTGAGAACCAAGTACCAAAAATCACAAACCAAATGCTAAATGCCACAGCACTAAAATGTTCAGACACTCATGACCCTTTGGTCAATGATACAATTTCCAGATTGCCAGTCTAAACGAGCCAGGATTACACAAAATGATGTACAACTTTATAACAAATGAAAGAGATTAAATAGTTGCATAATACATTTTAGATCTCAGCCATTTTTCGCTGGATATTTATCAAATTTGGACGTAAAGGTTTATGCCTTATAGGGCAGTTCTAATAAATGTCAAACTTAAGCAGAGAACCATAGAGACAGCCATACAATTATGGTCAGATAAGGAAAGCCTCAATTTATGATGAATACACAATGGGGGAGATTTATTTAGACTGGTGCACACAGAATCTGGTGCAGCTGTGCATAGCACCCAATCAACTTCTAACTTCAGTTTGTTCATTTAAGCTTTCACAATAAAACCTGGAAGCTGATTGGCTACTATGCACAGCTGCACCAGATTCGGTATGCACATGTTTTAGTAACACCCCCCCCAAGTGTTACCTACCTTATAAAAGCTGTCTTTAAAGCATGCATGGGGCAGTTTTCAGTTAATTTCAACCACTTTCCATGCATCGGGAAATGCACATACCAGTGATTGCCAGAGACTAAGCAATTTATTATACACAAATTTGATTGACCACCAGAATTTAGTTGATTATGAAGTTAAAAGTTAAATTGGCAGCTTAAACATAGTATATAGAAAGATTAAATCGAAAATAAAAAAATAAAAACCCATGTTGGGTCATGTTGGGTCATGTTGAACATCCAACCAGCAAAGAGTTGTTTGCTTCTGGTTCAGTTGTCAGCAGAACATATATATACCGTATTTGCCGGTGTATAAGGCGACCGGGCGTATAAGGCGACCCCCTAATTTTAGGATGTTTGCCTGTACTCACTGTATAAGACAACCCCCCTTTCGATACTCCAGACGCTTCATATTTCTTCCTTCTGGAGCCATATTCTTCTTCCTTCTTGCTGGAGCTGGAGCAAATCACAGCGAGCGATGTATTCTATTAATGAATACAAAGCCTGCTTGGATTGGCAGAGGCTGTACATCATCAGCCGACGCCTCTGACTCTCAAAGCCAATCCGAGCAGTCCAACTGTATGTAGCCTGCTGGATTGGCAGAGGTTGTTACTCCAATCCGAGCAGGCTATGTATTTATTTAAATACGTCGCTCACCGGGATTGGCTAAGCAGTATATACTGTATATCCAGCAGACATACGAGCAGCTGACCCGGCGTATAAGACGACCCCTGATTTTTGGCCATTTTAAAAGGTAAAAGGTAGTCTTATACGCCAGCAAATACAGTATATATATATATATATATATATATATATATATATATATATCAAGATTGATGTGAGAGAAAAAGGTACTGATGTGTCACAATCCCTTTGTGAATGGAGGAGAAACTATTGTACCAACACACCTGAGCCATCAAACAGGCAAGCTAGGTTTTTTTGAGGTTAACAGAGATAACACATAACGTAGCTCCCCATCATTGCCTAGTAAACACTAAAAACAGATTGCCTGACATGCAACGAACCGTTGATATGACACATGAAGAAAGAATTTTCCAAGCATCTTGTCAGTTTGTTCCCTACAGCCAGTCCTGTTCATCTAAAACTTCCTTTATTCCTAATATTTTATTTTCTGCCATAGTTTCCCTTTGTAATGGCACATATATTTATATATAGAAAGATAAACACAAAAATTAGATTAAAATATTATGATGTAAGAGTCTTTAAATCTATTTCTTATTACATTTTGCAATCCATGAAAATATATTGATTACGCTAACATATGTGAGTAATATAATCCACATAAGTACGAAATCCTTATTTGCAGTACCTCTTTCTGTACTGTTTCTAAAATAACTCATAAAGACTAGGAACAGGTTCAGTCATTTAGCCTTTGTTGCTGTATATAGATTTATGTCTCCTAATATATATATATATATATATATATATATATATATATATATATTTTTTTTTTCTTCTTCTTCTCTCCCCCTGTCAGGTCAGGAGTCAGTGTTTTTTTTAATTTAAACTTTAAAATCTTATATATATATATATATATATATATATATATATATATATACTATTCTCGTCTTTCTGCATTTTAGTTGAATATATCGTACTGTGTAGTACTGTAGGTGAGACATTGAATACAGGTCACAGGAATATTACATAAAGTGCCCTGTAGTGGAGTGTCTTCATAATAGTAATAGCTGAACAAATGATATTCTTAGATATATATATATATATATATTAAAGAAACAAATTAAAAATAAACAATGGGGACTAAAAAAAAAATCACATAATGCCATGTTCTGTCATTTTTATTACACTCATTTTTTCAGAAGGCCCCACCTGGTTTATTTTATACTTAAAAAATACATTTGAGAATGGAAAGGGATGTTTTTCTCACAATTAAATGCATTTTAAACTTTGGACTGACTGCTTCTCCATATTGGTGAATGGGAAAATGATCCAAAAAGACAGTTTACCAGCAGGCACATGGGCTCTTGACTTGGACCATCCCTGTAGGGACAGGTGGGTTATGAATACAACTCCTGTATAAGGTTTACCTTCTCCTGAGGTGACACAGATTTGAAAGTGTCTGGTATATGTAGGGCTTGTGGATTGTCAATGGAGCAACAATTATGTTATTTTGCACGTCTCTATTTGAAACACTCATAGTTCATCTCAAAGGCCAAGTCTCTTATATGAATGGAGGACTTTGGGTTAGGTTTCTCTTAGCCTAGCAGCATGGAAAATACAAAGCGTAAATCACTTGTTTCCCATTATATCGTTAGTGTAGAAATTATTGGGTGGAGTTGCTTTTTAGGTGTGAAATTGACAGTATTGGACAAGAAGAAAATATATCTATAACATATTGCTAAGCTATATTGTAATATCGCCAGTTCTGATAAACGTCTGTAAGTGTTGGATATTTAACTAAGGCAATAATTAACCTGTTTTACATAAAATAAAATGACAACATATATTTGTGGCACTTTAATTTGAGAAAAAGTATTGTGGTCCTTCGGAAAATAAATAGAACCTAAGAAAGTAAAATTCTCTAGAAACCCAAACTATTAGAAAAGATTTATAATAGAAGTTTGTAATTTCACAGGATTTACAGCAACAGAAAGCAGAACTTAAAACTTTGCTTGACAGTAAGAATAAAAAATGGTGCGACTTGGTGGGCCAAATGCCTGTTATCTGGGGAAGTGTCATTGTTTCAATGTTCTTTGTAGAATCAGTGGCTCAGCTTGTGATAAGACAAGAAAGTGCAACTATCAATCTTTCTACTTATAGATTAGTGAATGATTTTCCTGACACTGGAATCAATTAGATTACTGTGGGTAAAACAACACAAGTCTTTCTCATTCTTCATCGTTTAGCTACTCGAAATGGATGCAACAAATTGCAATACATCTATAATAAAACTTTATAGTAGCTTAGATGATGGACTACATGGATGAATGTCATTTTAAAGACTTTGGATGATGTTGCCTTATGTGCCTTCTGAAAGTCTTTGTTGCTCTTATCAGCTGTGAAATGAATGCAGGGTTTGGATTTTTTACTTATGATAAGCAGTACTTTTCTCTTTTTTTCCTCTTTGTATTATATTTTTTTGTTTACACATATGCTTGTCAATATATATATATATATATATATATATATATATATATATATGAAAGACTGTGTACTTATGGGGAGGGAAAGATATGAAAGCTAGCTATTAGAATAAAATAAATAAATATGTCACTGTTATGCCACTGTTTTCCTTTGATGATCCTAACAAGTTAAGAAACTTGTTTTTTTGTGTAACTTTTTCTATATGTAATCTATGTAGTTAATGTTTTTCCATTTTTTTCTAGATGTATTTTAGGACGATAAGTATGCACTAGTGGGGTTTTGCTAGCATGGCATGCTTGAGTGTTATACATGTGTTTTCATTTGTGTGTGCAGAATTGTTTCTGCACATAAATCTGCAAATTTTCTTCTCTATGACTTATGCACATTGGGGAAAGAATATCAATTTCTATGGTGCAGATGCATTATTATGCACAAAAAAGCCTGACACATGTTTTTGCACATTAGTGTTTATTTCTCCAAGAGTTACACTTTTTTTAACACACATACTGTAATTATTATGCAACATAAAAATGTCTACAGGCTTCTTCAGAATTCATACATTTCTGTATATTTAAAGAAAACAGGTCCTTAGGATCCCTATACATAGGCATTAGAGGAAGAGATTTAGGCCCTGTGTAAAACTGTGCCAAACAGTGGGGGTTATTTACTAAAGGAAAATCCACTTTGCACTACAAGTGCAAACTACAAATGCAAAGTGCACTTGAAATTGCACTGAAAGTACACTTGGAAGTGCAGTCGCTGTAGATCCAAGGGGGACATGCAAGGAAAATAAAAAACAGCATTTTAGCTTGCACATGATTGGAACATTAAATCAGTAGAGCTTCCCCCTCATTTCAGAACAAACCCCTCAGACTTACAGCGACTGTAGTGCAAAGTGGATTTGCCTTTTGTAAAAAAAAAACAGGGGTGAAACTCCAGGGAGAAGAAATACAAATCTTTGCAGTGGAGCGCCCCCCCCCACAATCTACATGGGTTAAATGCTTGTTTATATCTACAGTACTAGGAAATTGAGGCCCTATACACACGATCAGACATGTCCGAGGAAACATGACCGACGGAGCGTTTTTATCGGACAAGGCTGAAGTGGTCTGTTGGTCTGATCTGCGTACACACCATCGGACCAAAATCCCCTCGGACCAGAACGTGGTGATGTAGAACACAACGACGTGATGAAAAAAAGTTCAATGCTTCCAAGCATGCGTCGACTTGATTCTGCGCATGCGGGGGATTTTGGTACGATGGTTTGTGTACTAACCATCGAACCTGTCCGACGGACAGGTTTCCAGCGGACATGTTTTCAAGCATGTTTGGAAATTTTTGCTTGCTGGAAAACGGTCCGATAGGCCGTACACACCTTCGAACATATCCGCTGAAACTGGTCTGTGGACCAGTTTCAGCGGACATGTTCGATCGTGTCTATGCGGCCTCACTCTTTCATTACCTGATCCTTTGCTCCCTAGGCAGCTGGTGCTCAGCTTTTTTCCCTTACATTCCAGGTTGTGGGCAGTACCTCAGCGCCCTCACATACAATGCTGAGCTGTTGACTCTGCATTGCACATGTTGATGCCAGCGTGCCTGAGGCCAATGGAGCAACCTAGAAAACCTAGCACCCTATTCATAAAAGAGCATTTAACCCTAGCAGTGTGGAGGAAGCCCCACTGCAAAGGAATTTATTTTTTGTCCCTGGAGTTCAGCTTTGGAAAAAAAGGAGACACATTGTAGTTAGTGTCCATGTTGTTATCACAAGGCTGAAAATTCACAGAGTGTTACGAGCATTGATGTGTGTCAGGACAACTCTCTGGACACCCCTATTTGTCTAAACTAAACTATTTGTTTGGAATAGTAACATATATATGCAAATTGAAATGTGTATCCATTAGAACTACCTATTTAAGCACCTTGACCGAAGCTGAGTCAGCCACCACCAATGCTTTCCCATTAACCAATTACAGTCATAGTCTAAGTGATTATTTTTCAGAAAACTCATTACCATGCTACATTTTACATGCCAACTGCTTGCTGTTAACTTCTTTAGGGTGTCCTTTCTAGAGCAGGCCTGGACCAGATAGCAGAGCCCTTGTTTAATAAAACCAAGTCTTTCTGTGTCTGTAATTTTCCCCAGACAAACTGAATATAAGGCATAGCAGTCAAGAGAGCTGGGAAGCTGTTTCTAATGGAGCATACCCTCTAATTATTTTATTTAAAATTACAGGAGAACTATTTCACTGGTTGTAAAACTACAAAGTTAATGATGGAAATCATTTAAACTTTGAGTACCTTATGAGGAGTGGATAGTTTCATTTTTCAGCATATAAACCTGTAATTCTACTGCTCCATTTGCATAGCATACTGTTACTCAGGACGTACAATCATTTCTGTTGTCAAAGATTCACTAAAGATTTTTTTATAATTTTACAGAATTTGCTAAGTGAATGCTAATGATATACCCAATCAAATGCAATAGAAAAAAAAAAACAATATTTTGCGTGCACATGATAGGTTGAGTGCCGTGAACAAAGCATATCTGTCACTTTTGTTAAGTATTCTTGCTTAGTAAAGTGAACATTCAGTTTGAAAAATGAAAATTCCTTAAACTTCAATGTGACTGTTAGTTACTTAAAAATGAGGTAAACCTTGGTGGGTTTTACTTCCTCTTTTGTTCCCTGCTAAGTAAAAGCATAAATGGCTAGTATGTTCTTGTCCATTATGTGCCACTTATCTGCAAACGAAACCTGTGATGTCCCTGCTGGTGGCTGTCCATCTTCACCCCTCTTCCTTCCAGGGCCATGGACTTTGGCTCTGTGACAGGATGGAGTCGCATGACGTCACTCCTGTGCATGTGCACGGGAGCTGACGGTCACGGCACGGGCCCTGTTCAGTACGAATGCGCCAATGACATTGGCGCAAGCGTATATATGGAAAATATCTCCTTAACCACTTAAGACCCGGACCAATACGCTGGCAAATGACCCAAGGGGTTTTTGCGATTCGGCACTGTGTCGCTTTAACAGAAATTGCGCGGTCTGCGACGTGCTCCCAAACAAAATTTGCGTCCTTTTTTTCCCACAAATAGAGCTTTCTTTTGGTGGTATTTGATCACCTCTGTGGTTTTTATTTTTTGCGCTATAAACAAAAATAGAGCGACAATTTAAAAAAAAATGCAATATTTTTTACTTTTTGCTATAATAAATAACCCCCCAAAAATATATAAAAAAACATTTTTTTTCCTCAGTTTAGGCCGATACGTATCTTCACATATTTTTGGTAAAAAAAATCCAATAAGCGTTTATCGGTTGGTTTTCCAAAATTTTAGCGTTTACAAAATAAGGGATAGTTTTATTGCATTTTTATTAATTTTTTTTTTTTTTTACTACTAATAGCGGGATCACGATTTTTTTGGCTGCGACAATATGGCGGACACTTCGGACAATTTTTACACATTTTTGGGACAATGTCATTTTCACAGCAAAAAAGCATTTAAATTCATTGTTTACTGTGGAAATGACAGTTGCAGTTTGGGAGTAACCACAGGTGGCCTGTAGGGAATGTGTACCTAATGTGTGTGTTTACTACTGTAGGGGGGTGTGGCTGTAGGTGTGACGTCATCGATCGCGTCCCCCTATTACAGGGATGACGGTCATGCTCCGGCACGGAAGCACGGGGAAGCCTGTTACACACGGCTCTCCCCGTTCTTCCGCTCCAGGGACGATCGCCGCACTGCAGCGGCGATCGGGTCCGCAATCCCGCGGTCCCGGTCCTGGAGCTTCGGACCGGGTTGCGGGCGCGCGCCCGCGACCCACGGCTGGGTACTAAAACCAACGTATATATACGTTGATGTGCCCAGCCGTGCCATTCTGCCGACGTAAATCTGCAGGAGGCGGTCCTTAAGTGGTTAACCATGCATGTTTAGGGGATATTTTCCTTTACCTACAGGTAAGCCCTATTATAGGCTTACCTGTAGGTAAAAGTGGTATGTAAGGGTTTATAACCACTTTAAAAAGGAAGTAAACTTTCCCACTCTGATGCTTCTTTCCATTTAGTCCATTATATTAAGTAAATAAGTAGATAAGTCCACATTTATGGCAGTTGTGACCCGTAAAGATGTTTTTAATACTAGCGAAACTATATATATTTTATTTACTTCTTTTCACTCTTGTGTCTTCAGGTTAGTTGCTGCTTACCTTTGAAGAGCTTCAGGCCATCATATATTCGTATTCATCTTAGCTCAGTTTCTTTTTACCATTTCCCATTATATTAAACTTTAAAAAACTGACGTAAGGTAGTGCCATCTTAAGTATTGTTTTCTGAGTCCACATAGAGTGTATTTCTGCCCATTGAGCACTTCCTGTACTGTTAACCAAGCCTCCTTCTCAATCCAACGTTTCTAGGGCAACCCTGCTTCCCTGTTCATAGCCACTGTTACTTTCATAGTATTTACTTGTGCTGATTATCTAGTGTATGCCTATGTCAGTCTTATCAGCTTCAGCTAGATAGATCAAAATTTGGGTAGTCCTTGCTAAACTGGCAGATTTTCAATTCATCAATGCCAGCTTTAGTAAACAGTGCAATGGAGTTCTCTCTAATCATCCATATGAAAACCCTACGTTTTTAAGATTCTCTTCTTTGCAACTACATACTGAAATTCAAGTCAGATTCCCTTCATTCACTAAGCTAAGGTAACAATTCCATTACGGAGTGAACATGTTACTCTTTTAGGCTGGGTACACATTAATATGGCTCTGCAAGCTGCGTTTTGCATGAGCACAGCAACCCATTAATTTTGGGTTGAAACGCTGAAATGCAAGGAAAGGGTCCTTGCAGCATTTTAGAAATTGCAGCCCACAAAGCAAGGTCTATAAAGACATGGATGAGTGAGTTTGGGGTGGAGAAACTTGACTGCCCTGCACAGAGTTCTGACCTTAATCTGATAAAACACGTTTGGGGTGAATTAGAGCAGAGGCTGCAAGCCAGGCCTTCTCGTCCAACATCAGTGCCTGACCTCACAAATGCGCTTCTGGAAGAATGGTCAAACTTCCCCATAAACACACTCCTAAACCTTGTGGACAGCCTTCCCAGGAGAGTTAAAGCTGTTATAGCTGCAAAGAGTGGACCAACTCAATATTGAACCCTATGGATTAAGACTGGGATGCCATTAAAATTCATGTGCGTGTAAAGGCAAGCGTTCCAATACTTTTGGTAATATTGGCCCAGATTCAGAAAGCAATTACGCCTGTCTAACTGGTGTTAGACAGGAGTAATTTCAAATTTCGCGCGCCGTATCACTAGTTTGAATCCTCAAACCATGATACGGCGGCTTCGGGCTTCGATCCGAGAGGCTTACGTCTTCGTAAGCCTTCGGATCTACGCTGCGATATATTTGCGGCCGCTGAGAGGAGTTTGCGTCGTTTTCATGCGTCGGGATATGCAAATGTGTTTTTACGGCGATCCACGAAGATACGAGTGGTCTTCGCAATCGCTTTTGTCTATTTTTTTTTACGTACTGTTAGACCAGCTTTTTGCTGGTCTAACGGTACGTAGCCCATGTTAAGTATGGCCGTCGTTCACGCGTCGATTTTTTTTTTTATTTCTTTTTTTTACCTAACTCGTTCGGGACGAGGATCGTGCGTAAACGACGCTACTTAAACAACGAATGACGTAACGACGTGTTTTCGCGCAATGCACAGCGGGAAATTTGCGAACGGAGCATGCGCAGTTCGTTCGCCGCGGGAACGCGCCTATTTTAAATGATTCACGCCCCCTACTCGCGTAGATGGATTGCGACGGGAGAAATACACTACGCCGCCGTCGTTTACTGGACAAAATCTACCTGGATTCCACGTAGAGCCAGGTAAAATACGGCGGCGTAGTGTATTTGGGAAACGCTACGATAATCTAATTGTATCTGAATCTGGCCCATAGTGTATATGCGCAGCTTTTTTTTCTGTTTTAAGACAGAATATTTAACAATATATTTTGAGCAACATGTACATTTTTTTTCCTCGAAAGCTGTAAGCATGTGATTTGCCCCTTTGTTTCTGCTTTTCTTAGTAACCAATTATGCCTCAAGACATTTCTACTGCAGGCATTGAAATAAAACACGCATGTTCTACTCAGAGCGTTACAACTGATTAAAAATAATAGTATATAATAAAAAAACAAGCATAAATACAATTTAAAGTTGGTGGGCCCCTTTTTCTTAAATACAGCTACAATGATTAGACAAAATAGCAATCTGTGAAGCAATCACAGCCAATCTGCCAGTATGTTGGAACACAATTATCTAATTTTCTACAATAATTTCCTGGACTACTTTGATTGCTGTTATTTCACAATTTTTCTTTTATTTTCATATTTATTTGTCTTTGTGTATGTTCATATAAGGCTTCTATTCTACTCACGACCTTCACATTTTCTCATTTTTTTTTTAATTCTTGCCCCCCTTTTTATTACGTAATGTATAATTCTCTGGCTTAAAGCTTGTTGAGAAAAGGATATAGGAATTCAAGTGTGAGAGTTGTTAAATCTGGAATTGATCCATTTGGCTACAACCTTGACCTACTTTTATCTTTAAAAAAAAAAGCTAAAAGCTGCTTTACTCTACAGGGAATGCCATATAAATGACAAAAAGGTGATAGCCTAAAAAAAAAAAAATCAGTGAAAGTGACTTTAAATGCATGATATAGTGTACGTACCCTACAGGCAAAGCAATAATGGAACAAGAAAGGTTTGCCAATTTCCTTCTGAAGTTCAGATAGGGATGATAAACAGTAGTTTCCTAGGCCTAATTTATTACAATGAGATTAATTTTATTCAGATTGTGTTCTTCACCTTCATATAAAACATACTTGGGTTCACTGTGTTTTTTTAATATTCTCGGAAATAATGCACTGAATGTATTCATTCAAATAAACCTAAACCAAATAAAAATTAATGGATAATGAAGAATTTACTTAAAAATGCTGGGTACGTTCTAAATAAATCTGAATTGTAGAAACAGTAAAACTAATGCACATATAAAAGAACATAGACTAATTATTTTCTTGATTATATTGCTTGTCTTGCTTTTGATTAGCATGTAAATTTCCCAAAGTAGTTAAGTGTATTGTAGTTTAGTTCTGCTTTAATTAAACACACTGTAACCAGGAATAGTGCTTAACAGCTTTAGTTTACATAACAATATCAACTGCTGTCAGGTTTTGCAAACGGTGCTGGCCATATACAGTACCCAAATATTTCTATTGTTAAGCCCAGCTGGCTAAATGAGAGAAATCAATAGATTCCTACATTTAAGCAGGCCATACACGGTCGAATTTCGAACAAATTTTCTTTTCAAAATCAGAAAAAAAAAAAAATTGTGATCCGATGATGCCACCATTGATTTTCGAAATTCAGCCGACCAAGTCTTCATGTTGCTACAGAAAATTATTTTTGTGGCCAGGAATCTTCTTTTCTCTCCAGGAATTTTTTTTTCTTGCACATGCGCATTTTTTTGCTTTTACATTGTCCCATCAATGATTCGAAAATCGTTTGTTTTTCAAAAAATTTCCAACATGTCCGTTTCATCAAATTTGATTGCCGCACGAAAATTGGCTGTTGCTGCAGCCCACTAACGTTGCGAAATTCGTACGAAAATTCTTAGAAACGATTTTCGAATAAAAATTCTTTCTAAATTTGAACCAGCATTAGGCTAAACAATGTAGATGGAAGAATCTCCCCTTGCCGACTGCTGTATTCTGACAGTTGGCACCCATGACTGTTAATACTAGGGTTGTCCTGAAACCACTTTTTTAGGACCGAGTACAAGTACCGATACTTTTTTTATGTACTCGCTGATACCGATTACCGACACTTTTTTTAAATTCAACCTTGTGTCCCTCAAATCAGCAGCCATGTCCATCAAATCAGCAGCCATGTCCATCAAATCAGCAGCCATGTCCCTCAAATCAGCAGCCATGTCCCTCAATTCAGCAGCCATGTCCCTCAATTCAGCAGCCATGTCCCTCAATTCAGCAGCCATGTCCCTCAATGCAGCAGCCATGTCCCTCAATGCAGCAGCCATGTCCCTAATGCAGCAGCCATGTCCCTAATGCAGCAGCCATGTCCCTCAATTCAGCAGCCATGTCCCTAATGCAGCAGCCATGTCCCTCAATTCAGCAGCCATGTCCCTCAATTCAGCAGCCATGTCCCTAATGCAGCAGCCATGTCCCTCAATTCAGCAGCCATGTCCCTCAATTCAGCAGCCATGTCCCTCAATTCAGCAGCCATGTCCCTAATGCAGCATCCATGTCCCTCAATTCAGCAGCCATGTCCCTCGTTTCATTAACCATGTCCCTCAATTCAGCAGCCATGTGCCTAATGCAGCAACCATGTCCCTAATGCAGCAGCCATGTCCGTAATCCGTCTGACAGATGATCTGTCAATCAAAGTGCCCGGGCAAGGGGAAGGGGCTATACATGTTGGCGCGGCGGGGGAACACAGCTATTCAAATGCAAATGACAGCTGTTGTGTTCCTCCGGCACATAGTAACTAGATGTCGGGACTCGGCAGCGGCGGGAGGAGGGGGGGGGGCGGCGTCAGCAGCTCTCCTCTCCCCCATACGAGGACTGCTCTGCTCCGCTCTCCGCTCCCTCTCCGCCCCCTCTCCACCCGCACTCCACCCCCACTCCACCCGCACTCGGGAGAAAAAAAAAGTATTCTATCATGCATCGGGAGTATTTGCGTGAGTACAAGTACTAGCGCAAATACTCTGTATCGATACCGATACCGATACTAGTATCGGTATCGGGACAACCCTAGTTAATACCCCAACAGTGACTAGCTGATTGGCTGCAGTCACTGTTTGGCCCCCTTTTTTCTCTTTTCATTTCTTACTGGTGGTATTGGCAGGGCCACCCATGGTTAAATTGTGTCAGATTTTTGGGTATTGCACCAATACAATTTTTTATTTATTTTTTCTTTGAAGGCCATGAGAACAAAATTTAGATGGAATCAGTTGATGATGGACTTGGTATGATTTCAGAAGTGTCTTCTAGCTTAGACTACAGTGTGTTACCAGCTGTGGTTATGGAGCCTCTCAGCTCTTTGCTATCTTTCCTTCATGCAGTCACAGATTTTAACTGTTATTGTTCCAGCAAAATGTCTGATTGGTTGCTATGGGTACACATCCTTTTTTGCTGTATAATTTACTTGATGTAAAAAAAAATATGAATGACCAACTCTTAAGAAAAAAGCACTTTATTTATTCCGATAATAAGTAAGTAATAGAATTTTCTCTAGGAATTTCTGTAGGGTGAGAAATCAGTCATGAGGTAATTTCCTTTGAAGGGAAGTGGACCAATGGTAGATGCAGTCTTTTATGAAGTGGTATATAGTCATGGAGATCTATCTTTTTAATATACACCATTTCAACTTTAATCCGAATAATCAGTTATGACTTTTTCTTTTCAGAGGACAGCTCGTTTCACACGGTATGTTTTTTTTTATTTATTTCTTTATTTTTAGTCCTCTTTGATTAACCACCCATGTCTTCTTTTGGAAGTGGAGCTATGAAAGACTTCAGTTTTTTCTGTATGCAGTATTTCGAGGATTAATGGGAAGAAGTCATGCTTTGTCACAAGACAGTTTTTCATGTTAACAGTTGCACAACAAGGAGTGCTCTCTCCTGGGTCTTTTTTTCCTACGAGACAGTGATGTCCTTCATGTCTTTGTGAAACGCTGGTATGAATTTAAGTAGCTTCTTTGGAAGTTCAAAATTACACTTTTTAATATGCACACAGGCTTAACTTTAGTAACTTAAATCCTTCAAGGCTGAACTTAAGCTGGTAGCCACATCTCTGAATATCACTTTCTTTTTCTTTTTCTTTTTTTTTTTTGGTCTGAGGTTCTCCACCTCTACAAAAAGAGTAGCTTAAAAGTTAAGTTTTCCCTTGCCTTTTTCACAGCGTCATGCCCAAGGGGATCTTTAATAGCCATTCGTTAGGCCCGAAAATTGAGAAGACGTTTGTGAAGTCTAGATGACATTTGGGACAGAATTGCCTTTTATATTTCTTCCATGGGGGAGAAGAAATCTTCTTAGGAGAGAAAGACTATGGACTAATCTCTCTCTATCTCTCAAATAGAAAAGCCAGAGGTTGTTGACACAGGGTCATCTCCCAAATGTAAGCTGTCAAATGCACTTCAGGATAGCCGAACGTGAATTTAATACTATAAAAAGGGTATGATTTTTCTTTTTATGACATAACTGAGGTGCTTTGTTAAAGCTACTTACACCAGCAGTAACTTTTATTTATTTAAGTGGAATAACAAAACGTTAACTTGCATGCAAGCAATTACTGTCTGTTAAAATTCATTTACCGGTATATGATGGCATGTTTCTTTCATGTAAAGATAATAGCTTGTTATCTTACAGAAAGAATGAATTAGATAATTGCACCCATAGAGTTGGATATTTTGACTACACTATGAACAGACAATCTGGAATTGCTCAGAGATCAGGTCATATTAGAACCTTTCCAAAGTTATTAAAGAATCTGTTTCCCTTGGGAACCCCATCTGTCATGTTTGTAAACTGATAGTTACTAGTGGGGATGTGGCATAAGGATCTTGTTTTTGAGAGATTAGCTAACAGCAGGTCATGTTCATGCATATATTGAGATCCAACCTGTAGCTATGTAAAGAGGATGTCATTTTGTGGAGCAAAGCAATATTTACTTTACTTAGGCCGCGTACACACGATCGGTTCAAACCGATGAAAATGGACTGAAGTTCGTTTTCATTGGTCCAAACCGATCGTGTGTAGGCCTCATCGGTCCATTATCCTTCGGTCAAAAAACAGAGGGCTTGCTTTAAAATTGAACCGATGGACGGCTAACCTAAATGTCAAAACCGATCGTTAGTATGCAAAAGCATCGGTTAAAAGGCCGCGCATGCTCAGAGTCAAGTCGACGCATGCTTGGAAGCATTGAACTTCATTTTTTCAGCACGTCATTGTGTTAAAACACGTAAACGTCACCGCGTACTGATACGATCGTTTTTTTTAAATGATGGTGTGTAGGCACATCAGTCCATCAGTCAGCCGATCGTGTGAACGCGGCCTTAGAATCTTGGTTTGGTTGAATTGGTTTACTAACAGAAGCTAAAATCAGTTAGGCAGCCTCAGCTCTGTTTTCCTTGTAGAAAAAAACTCATCCAGAGGTTTGATCATAATTGTGCTTTTGACTACAGGCAGCTCAGGAATGTGTATGTGTCTCATCATAAACTTCACTTGGGCCTGCACAAATCATTCTATAGAAACTGGTGGGGTTATTATCACAAATAGGTCCCACAATAAATTTCTTTCCTTTTGGTGTAGCCATTATCTAAAGTACAGTGATAAACGGATACCAGAAGACCCTAAGGAAGTGGCCTGTATTTGTATCATCCCTTATATTTTTCTGCTTGTTCTTGATTGTATTCCCTACTCTGTGTTTGAAGTAGTGTGCTGAACAAAGACAGAAGGTCTATGTCACTGGGGACAGCAGGTTCTGCATTAGCTGACCAACATGCTTTTATGCCTGAAGTTAGGGAACTGGACTGACAACTTATACAAGGAGCCTGCGGTCTGTTGGAAAGGTCTTTTACATGAAAGGGTGTGGAATCATTTATCAGGCTATGCCATGTTGTACAAAAAGCTTTTAAAAAAACACAGCCATTGAGAGTCAGAGACACCCTGTGGTCATTGAGTAAGCCTTCCTAAATGCTGATGACAGGGAAGTGAATTCTGCACAATTAATAACATCATTTAGATACATAACATGAAAAGAATGTCTATATTTTAGATCTAAAGCACAACACACAGCCTCCTTAGTTTGCAATTAGTTGAGGAAGCAACGAATACGATTTTGGCTGCCATTTTAATGGCCTGTCAGACAGAAAAAGTAAGTGTATAACTGGTCTATAGATTGAAATTCAGCTTTCATAATCATGGCCTTTCTATCTTTTTTTGTTTTAAATAAATCACCTTTAGTATTTCTAGTTAATTTGGTACAGATTAATGACAGTTTTTTAACCATTGGGAGGCACATTTGTATCATGGATGCGATCAGCTAGTTAAAATACCAAAAAAAAATTAGAATGTTTATTTAACTTAATGAATAAGGTGACATTGTGAAATATCAATGGTTTTGGGGAGTTATTCATCTTGAAGCCAATTGTGGCTGCTCATGTGGTTTAAAATTTTTGTACAGTAGCGGCCCGTGCATTGTGGGCGCACGGATGCCCCCATCCCCTATCCCTGCTGGCGCCTCCCTATCCATGCGCCCAGCCCCTTTCAGGATAACGGGCTCATGGATTCCTATGGCGGGGTGGGAGGGGGTGTGTTTTTTTGAGACACATGATTAGAGCCAGAGGCTCCAATAGGCTTTAAAAAAGGGTGGGCTTGGGGTGCAGAGAGTGCACCCTGATCCCGCCCAGCTGTGTGACCATGGCAAATAAATTTTCGCTATTTTCACACTGCAGTGCCTCCCCCCCAATCAGGAGGCAGATCAGTGAGACCTATGTTCCAATTGGGCAAACATATTGGATGCCCAGTGCTTTGGCGGAAGAGGATACACAGAGTTTAGGAAGCTGGAGGAGCGGCACCCCTCCTGCTGCTGCCTGAAATGGAGGAGACATAGCAGGAGGAGAGAACACCACAGCCCGGTAAGTGCCTTTCTTGGGGCGGTCTGACATCAGTGCAGCAAGACCTGTGCTGCGTGAGAGGGGGATAGGGGTGATGTTACTGCAGGGAGACCTGCGCTGTGTGGGGGTGGTCGCTGTCAGTGCAGGGAAACCCACGCTAGAGGTGGAAGGGAGGAATTGGGCAGTGCTGCAGTCCTATATTCTGAATCTGTGATACTATATCTATATACCCCATCTCTGATGCTGACCTATATACTGTATCTGTGATGCTGATCTATCAATCAACATGGACAGTGTTGACAGGGAAATCCCTCCTGCCAAGACATTGTATTCTCCCAGTGGGGGATAGGGGGAGGTCGGGGTAAGCTGACATTGAAAATCACTAGCGACTATAGCAGCCGCTTGTGATACACAACTTGGTACATTCAGCCTGTCAATTAATGGTTTGAACCGTGTATGGACAGCCTAACACTATAGGCTAAGAACATTTTTGAAAACAGGCAAATATTCAGCCAAATGAACCTCCAGCTGCAGTGTGAAGTGAAACAGTTAGCAGTAGCATTATTACCACAGCTAAATGTGAAAGCTTCCTTCTGGCTGTTAGGAAACCAATACCTAAAGGTGTCCTAACAGACAGACATAGTGCAGAAGTCTCCCTCAAATTATTTTCCCTGCTTATTGGCCAATCGTTTTAGGCTATTTTCTCTATAGGTGAATGTTAAATCTCATGGTTGAATGTTCTTATAGCTATTTTAGAGCTACAAGGACAAAATGTTAGAGAATGTTACATTCACCCAGCAAAAGGCAACAAGGGAACCATACACACATATTATAAACATTATGGGAATCATTTGTTATACTTGCACAGATGTTGACATTTACAAAGCAATTTATGGTATACCTACACTCTTAGTTTTGCACAGACTAAGACAAAATATTTTTTTTTTACTTTGTACATTGTTACCATTCAAATACAAACCACACTTTTGCTTATTTGTGCTCAATCTGCCCATTGTATGCCTTCTTTGGTCACATGTAATGACTGTTTTTCCATATCACTTGCCTCCCCCCAAAAAATGGATCCTGTTCCTTTAACCACTTAAGGACTGCCCACCGCATATATACTGCAGCAGAGCGGATCTATTGCATGAGACAACGTACCTGTACGTCGTTTCGTGCATGCGTTACTTTGGGCGTGCGTGTGCCCGCAGCACAGTGGGGGGGAGACATTGCGTGGGTCCGGCAGCCATGATGTCTGCCGGCCACCCGCGATCACTCCTCAGAGAGGCACAACAGGGATCTGCCAATGTAAACATACAGATCCCTGTCCTCCTCCTGTAAACTGACCACAGTTTATCATGGCTGCTGAGCCCTGACATTGTGGTCAGTTTACGTACATCCACAGCTCCATTCTGTCCTTATCTGTGCTCTCCTCCGCCCTCTCCCCCCTCCTCGCCCACTCCCCTCCCTGCCTGTCAGCTCTGTGTCAGGGCTCTCCCACCCCCTTCTGCTGCTGCAATAACTGTCATAACTTTATATTATTCTGTTTGTTCCTTAATGCTGTGTGCCCCTGTCTTTTGTTTTATAAAAAAAAATGCTGTGTATACCTGATTTCAGAGCATCACTCGGTGCTCACCTAACCGGCTGGCTCTCTACTCTTCTCCTTCTCTCCTTCTGACTGACGTTAGCGGGGAATTTTTGGGCCCTCCCAGCTCTAGCTGTCAGACCGGGAAAAGGGAGCGCTCTGAAATCAGGTATACACAGCATTTTGTTTCTAAAACACAGAGACACATATGATTAGGGAAGAAACAGAATTAAATAAAGTTTTGATAGTGGCTTAACACCCATTTTAAGGCATTTGTTACATAGATTTTCCATTGCGCTTACTTCAAATTTCATATCTTTGCATTTCAAATGTTCTTTTTAAGCTTATGCACTATCCTCCTCAAGCCTCATTTGCAATGTGTGAACCCAGGTTCATAAGCAAGTTTGTGTTATAAATTAGTGTCACCTTGAAATTAGTCAGTTTGCACTTTGAAAAAAGGGTGCTGACCTCTCACATTGATAGAAAACACCCAATTAACTTCTGTTTTATTTAATCCACATACCCATTGCTTAGTTCATGTTCTAAAATTTTGCAATTATGTTTGCAGAAATTGTCACTTTGTACTACTTGTTAGATGCAGTTTTTCATCAGACTGGTAACACATTTACTGAAATTAATAATTCTGTCCTAGATTTTTTGCATGTGTTTATTCGTTTTATATTTGTCTATCTTGAAATCAAAGGTATCAGAATAATATAGAGATTAATAATGGTATTGATAACATATTTAAATTAACATGTGTATTGTGGGACTTAAAGCGAAACTGTGCTTTGCCACCCCCTTCTTATATATAAAATACTTTTTTAACTGGCCCACCCCCCTGCCTCACCTAGGTGATAAGGACGTGTCCTTCTCCTGAAGCATGCTGGGATATCCCCATCACATATTCAAGGAGGCTGAAAGTGCAGGAGCAGGTACACAAAGGTTGGGGGGCAGACCTGGTGGCATGTCATAAGGGGCAGATAGCAACAACCCAATAGAGACAGTTGGCTCCATATGATGTAAGAAGGAAAGATGACACTGCTGGACTCAGCCAATGGTAGTAGATCAAAGCTGGACAACGTTGGATTGCTGGGCAGGGTATATATTCTGCTGGAAATCCTGCATCACAGGTAAGAAGAGAACAAAAGCAGAGAAGGATTAAGGAAGGATTAAGTTCCTTTTAAAAAAATACTGAGGACTTTGATGGCATTGGGTGCCTGAGAAAGAGAGTGTAAGGAAGGAGAATCCCTTGCTCCCCCAGTATTTTCTTCCATCCCAGCAGCCAAACAGAGCCATGGGGGACCAATGGGAAGATAAGTATGTGTGGTTGATGAAGTTGTCATCAAAGTAAACCTGTTGCTTGTCCTGGTGCTCGTGCCTTTGACACTTTTGCTGACCTTCTTTAACCACTTGCCGACTGTGCTATAGCCAAATGATGGTGTTCAGTTCTGGCAGGATGTCTATTGAAGTCCTTCTAGAACTAGGCCCGCTTGTGCATTCGATGAGCTATGTGATCACTGTGTTCTTCAGACTCAGCTGATCACAGATCGGGCTAAAGGGCCAATCACAGCGGCCCTTTACCATGTGAACATAACACACTTGCCAGGCATTCCTGTTCTCACACACTGTCACAGCGTGAGGAGACGAGAATCGGTAACGGGCAAGTGTAAAAGGGACATCTGAACTCATAATCAGTGTCCTGATTATTAAATTAACCCCAACAGTGCCTATCAGTGCCCATTAGTGCTGTCTATCTGTGCTCATCAGTGCTGCCAAATAGTGCCCATCAGTGCCGCCTATCAGTGCCCACCAGTGCTGTATATCAGTGCAGCCTTATCAGTGCCACCTCATCAGTACTCATCAGTGCAGCCTATCAGTGCCCATCAGTGCAGCATATTAATGCCCATAAGTGCAGCCTCATCAGTCCACATCAGTGAAGTAAAAAAAATTTATTTTATAACAAAAACGAAAAAAAAGTTTATTTTTCCAAAATGTTTGGTCTTCTTTCACTTATTTAGCAAAAAACAAAACAAAACAATGGTGATTAAATACCACCAAGAAAACAATATGCAACAGCACTGAAAGCTGAAAATCGGCCTGGACAGGAAGGTAGTGAAAGTGCCCAGTAGGCAAGTGGTTAAAGGAAACCTGTTTTGGGACAAACAAAAGGCTGTCATTGTTAACCCCCCTGTGGAGATGTTTGATGCTTTCCCATCAACAGCATCCATGTTTCTTTCAGCACAGATTACATTTAAAAGAAACACAGCATGGTAAAAATCTGGGAGCTGCAATTGCTACCTTTTCTAAAATGGTGCCAACTTCATGTCATCCTCACCCTGACTTCACTACCTAATGAGTGATGGACTTGGACTTGGAAACAGTATATGCATATTAGATTTCCTAACACTCCTCTGGCTGCATGTTTGATCTGGTCTGGACTAATTAAATATGGTGGGCATTATTGCTTATTTCTTCTAGTGAAAAATGCCAGTTTCCTGGCTGTCCTGCTGGTCCAGTGACATCGGTAGTTTTGGAGGCATTGACCTAGAATAAGTATGTAGGTTAGTATTCTGAACTCAAGATCAACACACTTGCTGCAGGTCAGTGCCTAAATAAATACTGAAGCCAGAGACAGTCAAGCAATTAGTACTATAAAGTCTGCCATGCATGGCTCAACTTTCAACTGATTCTTGCCAAATTGGCCAAACATTTGAGCAGTGAGTGTTTCTGTCAGCACCGCCCAGCTTGACAAAAGTCAATTGTTCAATCAACTTTGTTAAAGGAGCCAGGTAGAAAACTGTCTGCTGGGCAGCATCTGCATACAATTAAATGCAGGCACTGTTTGGGTATTCTGACAGCCACAGGTGCCAACTGTCAATACAATAGTTGGCAGGGGAGAAGTATCCATTCATGCTGTTTACCATGGAAAGAGAAATCTTAGACGTCTTTTACTCGGCCCTCAGATTGAATTAAATAAATCTATAATTGTATGTCCAGCTTTATGTCAGCAATGGCAATATTCATTTTTTTTTTTTTTTTGTCATGTCTTCATTCATTTTAAAAACAATATTTCCATAAGATCATATGTGCATATAACATATTTTATGCATCATTTTACCTGTAAATCCCAAATCCCTAAGATTGATGCCGCCTCTTGCCATAATAGTTGTGATCACAGCAGCCTTAGCAAACTCAAACCTGCCACTCAAGTGACACCAAAAAATCCCCTATTATTCCTCCCATGGCCACTACATAGGAGCCGGTTCACACTGGGGTGACTCGTCAGGCGACTCAGCTGCCCGACGAGTCGCGTCCCATTCTATTCAATAGAACCGTTCTAATAGGAGAGGCGCAAGTCGCTACGACTTAGAAAAAGGTTCTTGTACGACTTCGGGGCGACTTGGGGCGACCTGCATTGACTTCTATACAGAAGTCATTTTGCAAGTCGCCTCTGAAGTCGTCTTCAGGACACCTTGCCGAATCACCCCGAAGTCGTGCCGCCCCTGTGTGAACCGACTCTTAGGATAACAAAGGAAGGGAAGGGGAGAGTCAGGCAGTAAGTAGACATACCCAGAATAGAACAGAATTCTGATTTCGAGTTTGCATATGGGGGAGATATTCTGCTAGGGGATTTAGGCTTTATGGGGTGTCAGTTTCCTAACAAGTTCTGAGGCACATTGCATGTCAATAGTACAGGCATACCCCACTTTTAAGTACACAATGGGGTTTATTTACTAAAGCTAGAAAGTGCAAAATCAGGCTTACTTTTGCATGGAAACCAATGAGCTTCCAGGTTTTATAACCAAAGCTTGATGGAACAAGCTGGGGTTAGAAGCTCATTGGTTTCTATGCAGAAGTGAGCCTGATTTTGCACTTTCCAGCTTTAGTAAATAAACCCCATTGTGCACTTAAAAGTGGGGTATGCCTGTAAATTGTTTTTGAAACATAAAAATGCCCCAAGTAAGCAGTTAAAATTCTTGCATTTTTAGGTTGGTGACAGTGTCTCTTTAAATAGTAAATCAGTCAAAAATATATATATTAAAAAAAAAAATCCTTTTATGGGAATAGAGCCCTATACTATTGCAGTTTATCGGTTTTGTCCACAAGGGGGTGCTATCATCAGGCACGTGCATGAGATTCAGAGAATTTATGACACAGCGGAGCATAATGGAATCTCTCTGTGTATCATGTCAAACAGTTCTGAGTAGAAGGAGGAAGATATTTCTGTAAAATTTCATTTTTGTTTAATGCATGAGCTCCATGGAATGTTTCAAAGATTTAACATGGAATGTTTTATTGCTGATATATGTGCTCTAAAATGCATTCACATAACCTTCCTAGAAGAGATCATCTGTTGCAGATGCTCTCATTGGATCAGGAGGGTCGTGTCAGCCTGTCGGAGAATCATACATAACACATGTGCGGAATCATGATCATTTTGAGTCATTAATAGCTTTCTAACCCATGACTTAGCCACAAAAGAATGTCAAATCTTTCATCCCTTCAGAATAGGAAAAACCTGTTTGGTTATCTAGTAGCGTGGCTTGTATCCAGCTGACACTATTGCACGGTAATGTCTGCTGCTTAGACAGAGGTGTTAAAGCCTTCAAGAAACATGAGCAACTGATAATTCTACTTGTTTCCTTTTTATGTTTACCGCTGTTCGATGCTGGAAAGTTCTTAACACCGTTAAAAGGTGCTGCATAAAATACAATACATATATACTGTGCACATGCAAAGGTCTGGCTTAGTGAAAAGCCACAAAGGTTTAGCTTACAGTAAAAGAAAATCAGGAAGCCTGTGGGTTCCTCTTTGTTTTAAAACCTAAAATGGACAGTCTGGCAACTTTTGTAAATACTGGAGAATTTATGACCTGATGATTTAATAAATCTTTTTTTTCTTTGGATAAGATCTCTTGAGTTCCTGGACTGCATTCTGCATTCTTGCTATGGCGACTATGTTATATTATATATTTTTTTTATTTTTTGTTGTGCTGAATACAAAAGGAGGAGCTGGAACATACAAAGGTGGGTACAAAAATCTTAGGGTGGGCAGGTTGGGAATTGTTGCAGGGGAGTCTTGCTGCTGAAGTACTCAAGACATAGGTTCATTCAACCTACCATGCCCCATCTAAAAACGGAAATATCATATTGGCATAGACTGACCCTTCGTGGATTCTATTTGATATAATAATGACTGGCATACATTTGTTTATTTTATTTTTTAATAAACAGCAAATTTTTAGTCTGCATATCTTTCAGCATTATTAAAATCCACAGTGTCCCCCCCCTTGTAGAGATTTTTTCAGTGTGATTTAACCACTAGCCAACCAGCCACCATCATTATACTACGGCAGGTCGGCTCGTTCCCTCGAATAGCCATAGCTCTATGTCAGGTCCTTTAAGAGACATAGCAGGCGGCGGCGAACGCATTCCCACTGCATAACGGGGGCATCCCGATGCACGTGGCCAGCGGCCGCGATGTCTCATCTGCGATCGTAGGAAAGAGAGCCAGAATGGGGATCTGTCAATGTAAACAGACAGATTCCCATTCTGATAGTGAAGGAGAGAGTGATTGTATGTTCCTAGTGATTAGAAACAGCCATCTGTCTCCTCCTCGAGTCAGTCCCATCCCCCCACAGTTAGAAACATCTCCCAGGGAACACATTTAACCCCTTGGTTGCCTCCTCATGTTAACCCTTCCCTGCCAGTGACATTTACAAAGTAATCAGTGGATTTTTATAGCAATGGTCAATCATTCCAAAAAGTGTCAAATGTGTCCGATCTGTCCGCCACAATGTCGCAGTCTCACTAAACAGATAGCCACTATTACTAGTAAAAAAAAATGCCATAAATCAATCACCTATTTTGTAGACGCTATGGGGCAGATTCACAAAACAATTACGCCTGTCTAACTGGGGTTAGACAGGAGTCATTTCAAATTTCGCGCGGCGTATCACTAGTTTGAATCCTCAAACCATGATACGCCGGCTTCGGGCTTCGATCCGAGAGGCTTACGTCTTCGTAAGCCTTCGGATCTACGCTGCCATCTATTTGCGGCCGCTGGGAGGAGTTTGCGTCGTTTTGGTGCGTCGGGATATGCAAATGTGTTTTTACGGGGATTCACGAACATACGAGCGGGCGTCGCAATCGTTTTCGTCTATTTTTTTATACGTAATGTTAGAGCAGCTTTTTGCTGCTCTAACTTTACGTAGCCCATGTTAAGTATGGCCGTCGTTCCCGCTTCGAATTTATTTAAAATTTTATTTTGTTTACGTAACTCGTCGGGACGTGGATCGCCCGTAAAGTACGCTACATAAACAACGAATGACGTCACGACGTGATTTCGCGCAATGCACGGCGGGAAATTTGCGAACGGAGCATGCGCAGATCGATCGCCGCGGGAACGCGCCTAATTTAAATGTTTCACGCCCCCTACTCGCGCAGATGGATTGCGACGGGAGAAATACACTACGCCGCCGTCGTTTACCGTAGAAAATCTACCTGAATTCCACGTAGAGCAAGGTAAAAAACGGCGGCGTAGTGTATTTCTGATACGCTACGATAATCCATTTCTCTGTGAATCTGCCCCTATAACTTTTGCATAAACCAATCACTATACGCTTATTGCGATTTTACCAAAAAATTTTAGAAGAATACATATTGGTCTAAAATGATGAAGACATTTTTTTTTGTTTTTTGGGATATTTATTATAGCAATAAGTAAAAAATATATATTTTTTTCAAAATTGTTGCATTCTTTTCTTTATAGTACAAGAAATAAAAACCGCAGAGGTGATCAAATACCACCAAAATAAAGCTCTATTTGTGGGGGAAAAAGGATGTCAATTTTGTTTGGATACAACATCGCGCAATTGTCAGTTAAAGCGTCACAGTGCCGTATCGCAAAAAATGACCTGGTCATTAAGGGAGAAAATCTTCTAGTCTCTAAGTGGTTAATAATGAGCATGGGCATCAAAGCATACAACCTTGCTGGACAACCCATAGTGTTGCGAAATGGTTCTTAAATGAAATGTTAAAAGGTCATGCTAAAAGGGTTCATGAATTTCAATCCAACAGCTGAAGGGTGTGACACATGGCTCTCAGAAAGCATACTCACCGTGGTCACTATTACACAGAACGAGGCTCAGTGACCAGACAGACAGTCTGGAAGCAACTAGCCCATTCTGTGCTTATACAAGGCCAGTTATTTTTCAATCATGGCAGGATCTGTATGCAGACAAAACAACTGCATTCCTTATCCCTGTCATGGTGACATTCGTGAATATATAGACTCAGGGATCCTTACTAGGCAGAGATTGGGTGGTAGATGAGATTCTCAAAATGTTTTCGCCTTCAGCCTGGAAAAAGACAGTACTTTGGGAAGCCTCCTGCTATTAACAAAAAAATAAATAAGGAGTCATTACAACACTCAACAAAAGCATTGGAAATGTCAATACTTCTCTCCAAAATTTAAGGTCTTCCACATATCCATAGTTCACATTTGTGTAACATGGTGTGTTGGCAAGGTGCATTACCATACTTTATAATAATGTGTGCTAAAACACGCATTTTGGCATGTGCCATTGCAGTGCCAAGGTCTGAATAGGACCTAATAATGGCTCAAATTTTAGCCAATTCCTGTAAATCAAGCAAAATTTGAGCCATGGGTGACACTGAAGTCCCTGCACAGCTGGTGTGAGCAAGGGATAAGACATTTATTACCTGCCAGTACACGTCCAGACCTGGTTGAACTTTAAAAACCCCACCATACCCTATATAAATATGTGAAAAAAAAAAAACTCTGCACTTTCAGACCTGCAAATAGGGGAGATAATGTTGTGCTAGAAACCCTTGATCCTCCCCTTCCTTCCTATTCCATTAAAGTAGACCTTGTAGAACAGGGCAAGGTCTGTTTATTGTGTCTGGGTCCTCTATCTTTGAAATATTTGACATAATGTGGTAGATTTATTAAAGGCAAACAGACTTTGTGCTTTGCAAGCGCAGTTGCTCCAGAGCTTAGTGAATGAGATAAAGCTTCACTTTGCAAGGAATAGCCTATCACATGCAAGGACAAAAAAAAAAACTTTGCTTGCACATGATTGGATTATGGAAGTCATCAGAGCTCTCCCTCACATACTAAGCTCTGGAGCAACTGCTCTAATGTCCTATACACACGATTGGAATTTCCAATGGAAAAAGTCCAAAGGAATTTCCATAGAGAACATGTTCTCTTTTCTTCCGATGGAATCCGGTCGGAATTCCGATGTGAATTTGGTCGGACAAAGGTCCGTGTACATGGCTTTACAAAGTGCACAGTCTATTTGCCTTTAGTAAATCAGCCCCAATATGTCAAAAAACAACATATAAAGAAAAAAAATTAAAAGATCTATACTTACCTCACCTTCTTCATTACTGGGTTTAAATAACCATCTTTCCAGGAAGAATTCTGAGTTCAAGTGGACACTCCAGTCCAATCCAAGAACATTTTCTTTCATGATATGGGCTGCTCTGTATTCTCCAGGATCTTGCCAGAAGGAGCATGTTATCCTTGACTAGGCATTGCAGGCAAAATACAGGTGTACGGCAAGCATAAGATTATTTATCATTTGTCGTTACAATACTGTTTGGCCTCGTACAACGAGGAACTCGTTGTAAATAAACATTGTTTTCCTCGAAGAGTTTCTTGTCAGGCTTGTAAAGAAACTTGACAAGCTTTCTTTGTGTACACACTGTCAAGACCAAATCTCCTCGTTCTCAAACGCGGTGACGTGCAACACGTACAACGGCAGGGGAAGTTGGATTCCACTGGCACAACCCTTGGGGCTGCTTTTGCTAATCTCATGTTACTGCGTGTTAAGTAAAAGTTTGGTGAGAGACAATTTGCACTTTTCAGTCTATTACAGCGTGACAAATGTGCTATCTCCATTACAAACGCTACTTTTACTGAAGGTGCGCTCCCGTCTCATACTTTATTCTGAGCATGCGCAGGTTTCTAAGCATACACACAAACGTGTTTCTCGTCGAAAACCAGCCCGACGAGGAAAAAGAGAACTTGTTCTATTTTTTTCTTATCTCATTTTTTTCTCATCGAGTTCCATGTCAGTTTTCTCGATGAAAAGCATACACACGACTGTTTTCCTCGGCAAAAAAGCTCTCCCACCAAGTTTCTTGATGCATTCTGTCGAGGAAAACGGTCGTGTTTGAGGCCTCAGGCTTAATGTACACGGGACGTTTTAAAACCTCCCCTGAATGATTTAACTGGACAGATTTAAAAATGTCAGTTTTGCCGAGTTTACATGATGCGTTTAGACGTGTTTAGCCGTGTTTAGGAGCATTTCAAATATTTGTTTTTTCAAATAGTCAAAAATAAATCTCCATTAAAAACGTCTGTAAATGAAACGTGGCTAAATGCGAGTTAGCGTTTACAAGCTGTTACAAGCGTTTCGAATTCCTCTGAACATCCGTCCTGAACACATTTTTTTGCTTTCCAAAAAAGTGCTTCTAAACTCAACTGCCTAGAAACAACTGTAAACGACCCTGTGTACATGTACTGATAAGATAACATAGAAAAGAGTTCAGGCGCAGCTGAAAAAAACGCCCAACAACTCCCAAACGTCCTTTTACTAGCAGCAGTGTACATGAAGCCTAAGGCCTTATGTACACTGCTGCTGGTAAGAGGACATTTAGGAGCAATTGGGCATTTTTTTCAACTGCCCCTGAACTCTCCTCTATGTTATCTTATCAGTACATGTACACAGGGTCGTTTACAGTCGTTTCTAGGCAGATGAGTTTAGAGGCTTTATTTGGAAATGCAAAAAAATGCGCTCAGAAAGCGGTAACTTGCATTTAGCCGCGTTTTGTTTACAGGCGTTTTTCATTTTTGGCTATAAAATCTATCTATCTATCTATCTATCTATCTATCTATCTATCTATCTATCTATCTATCTATCTATCTATATATATATATATATATATATATATATATTTATTTATTTATCACTTCTAAACACAAACGCGGCTTAACACGCCATGGGTTACTGTCTGTCAAGTTAAATCGTTCAGGACAGATTGTAAAAATGTCCCTGTGTGTACACAAAGCCTAATGCCCCATACACACGATTGGAGTTTCCGACGGCCTAAAATCCGATGGAATTTTTTGTCAGAATTCCGTTCAAGCTGTTTTGCATACACACTGTCAGACCAAATTCTGACCGTCCAAAACGCGATGTCTAGCTGAGAAAAATGAAGTTCAATGCTTCCGAGCATGCGTCGACTTGATTCTGAGCATGCATGGGTCTTTTCTCTGTGGGAGTTGCACACAGACGATAGGAATTTCTGATCTTTTTTTTTTCCATCGGAAAAAAATAAAACATGTTCTATTTCTAAACACTGACAAAAAAAAAAAAGTCAGATGGGGCCCACACACGATCGGAATTTCAGATGAAAAAAGTCCATCTGACTTTTTTCATCGGAAATTCCGATCTTGTGTACGCAGCATAAGACATAGTATGAGCTAGGAATTTGTACAGAAGTAGGAGGCCTGGGCATTATAAGCTGGCCTTTCATTGTACTGCAAGGCCTAGTCTAACCACTGAGGCACCAAAGTTTCATATGCAATTTCAGCTGGTGTGCAGATGCCAATGGAAACATAATATAGCAAGGGTTTGCATATAACAGCATTTGAGAATTTGCGTGTGAATATGCGTATAAGCTAAATTGAGCATTTATGATTTGCCTGGAGTTCAATAAGCCACTATGTACCAGTTATTTTAGACAACCTAAATAAATCATTCATTTAAGTCACCTGTCAAAGAATCCTATTACATAAAGTCGCACTGTTCACAAATTAATGTCAGGAATGCATTTGGAGGACTACCAGAAACTTGTTATAATTGCTCACATGCAAGTAAAAGCTTTGCCCGTGTATTCATTATTTAATGCAAAGGATTAAGTGTGATTATAAGGATGACATTGCAGCTTCTCTGCTGATAGGTAAATCAGTGTTTATGCCAGACCTATTCTGATTTCTTGCAGGGAGAAGGCTTTGATACACGACCAAGGCATACAGCTACGTTTTAAGTGGCCGTGATCACTAAGCTTAAAAATGGCTGCATGAGAAAAACAGAATATTAATCAAGACTAACTGTTGGCACTGACGATGAAACAGAAAAGGTCAGAGCAGAGCACGTTCTGCTCTGTAATTAGTGACTTTTAGTACCAGTGCAATTACTGTAAATTTAAGGGCATTTTTTTGTTTATAGTATCTCTGCTCGAGAACATTCAATTAGTGCTCAAAGTCAGTGGTAGGAGTATAGACGGTAGCTATAATTTACGCTGCCATGTGTAGGCTAAAGCAGAAATCAAGCAGTTACCATCCTTTTAATGAATGGTACTGACAGATAGCCAATGATAAATCTAGAGTCGCAAACTAAAGTAGTATTATATCCTAATGTGCAACACATCAAAGGAAAGCATTACCATTCATTGGCACTGTATAACACTTATAATAACAGTGCATGCAACAGTTAGTTCACATCAACATAGCATTCATGTAATTGCTGCTACGCCCAAACAACCCCCATTCACTAATGTCATGTATAGCCTCCAAGGTGTTGTGTGAGCATACCTCCAAAGAAATACCTTTGTAAACTCTAGTTGACGTGCAGAGATCGTTGCAATCTACATACCTAATGATCCTATTCAATGAATGGAGCTTCCTTATGCTATCCACAAACGTTGCATGTTTTTATTACAGTTCAATTTCCCCTTTTTTGATTGTAAGATACAGTAGTTTCATACAGAAACAGCATCAGTACGAAGTAATAGAAAATGTATAATCTTACAGTGACTTCATGTAACAGCTTTTAAGATCATCCAACAGAGATAAGTGTTTGAATTGTACAAACTTATCTTATGGCCACAAAGTAGGTTATGCAGGATTGTACAATCAATGCTTTGATCTAATGAAAAGAAATACAAGTTACGAGATGTATACACAGACATTGGTTTGCATTAGCTGTCTTTCTGCTCATACAAGCCAATGGGGATGCAAAAGCTGCTGTAAACAGGTCAGAGCCATCTACTAAAGTGAAAGATAAATACACTTGAATGTTTGATGCATTTGCTTCTCTATGTAGCTGCTGACTTTTAATTCAACCACGGTTTCCTAAAATCTCTGCCAGTGACTGGATAGAATTTGCGTGACTCCAAACATATTAGGAATTATGTGCAATTTGATATAACCCTAAAAGATTGCCATTTAACAAAGAACATGCAGCTGCCAATAGAGTGCACTGACGTTTGCATTGGCTGATTTAATGCACCCCAATTCTTGACTAAAATAAACTGCATCACGCCCCACCCCCTGTGTCAGTTAGTGGTGACTGAACGGGAGAACGTAGAGCTTTGATAATGGTAGCCTATGAGTAATGGTATGGCTCTCAGAATTTACAGCTATTGTCGAGGACCCCCTCCTCTTTCCTGCAGTCAGGTGTGTGGAAATCAAACATCAGCAGCTAGAAAAATTGTAGCTGCTGACTTTTATTAAACAGACACTCACCTGCCCAGGGATCCAGCGCTGTCCTCACCTGAGCTGGTTTCTTCACCTGTCTTTGGTCCCCAGCATTAGCATCTTAACTGTGGGAAGCCAGCGGGGACTCATTTGCGGCTCCATAGCTGGCTACTCCTGCACATGCGCGAGCCTTACTGGCTTTGTGAATGGTCCCGCAGCATTCTGGGACCTGTGAAGTGTCCGAAAAGACTGCGGTCAGGAGGAGGAGAATATTTCCTCAGTTACAGATCAGAGAGGCAGTGGGAAGTGGGAGTGGGTACCTGTCAAAACTGGATACCTGTCCACCCCAGCCCAAAAAAAAATATCCTCCAAATATGGCAAACAATGTTTTTTACTTTCCGTTATAAAACACACCCAATACACAAATGTAAAAAAAAAAAAAAAAAAAATCAAATGTCTTTATCAATTTAGACCAATATATATTCTGCTACAGATTTTTGGTAGAAAAATCCCAATAAGCGTATATTCATTGATTTGCGCAAAAGTTATAGTGTTACAAACTATGGAAAATTTGTATTTATTTATTGAATTACTAGGAATTATTAGTTAAGGTGGGAATCAGTGACTTATAGAAGGACTGCGATATTGCTGTGGACAAGTCAGACACCTAACTGACACTTTTTGGGGACCAGTGACATTATTAGAGTGATCATTGCTAAAACTTTGAACTGGCACTGTACTAATGACACTGGCTGGGAAGGGGTTAACATCCGGGGTGATCAAAGGGTTAACTGTGTGCCTAAGTAGTGCTTACTCACTGTGGGGCAGGTGCTTTGACTAGGGAAAGGCAAAGATCCTTGTTCCTGCATTACAGAAACACAGGACCAATGCCTTCCCTTCTGACAGAATGACAATCGGCCTTGTTTACATAGGCAGAGTGTCGTTTTGCCTGTGTCCTGTCTAATCAGCGGGTGCTGGTAGACATTGAGTCCCGCTGCTTGGCTTCCGCTGTGTATAATCACATTGGGAGTAGATCGCCGGTGCGCCCCAGTCCTGTAAGTGTCAGATCACGTACTAGGTATGTGATCCGGCGCAGAGCGGCTACCTTGCCGACGTATATGCACGGTGGGTGGTTGTTAAGTGGTTACAGCTATCAAAACTATCTACATCCACCACAATTATTTCCAATAAAGCCATCTTTGCTATCCCTTTTCTACCATTCAAACGCTATCTTCTCTGTAGGTATCACTTGAAATGCTGCGGAGTGTGTCACATTAAGGAATGTCACACAGTGGCGGCTGTTTTTTTTTTGGGGGGGGGGGCGGCAAACAACCACTTTTCTCCCCTGAGCGGCACCCACACCCCCACTGTTTTCTGGAGGGTCCGCCACTGGTGCAATGGCTCGGCTCTGAGTCTTCTGCTTCATGGCCGCTTCCAGCTCCTCCCCTCCTTCTCCTAGGTGTCCAAAAGGATCACATGTCCTTTCAGCCAATCGGGTGACCAGTGTCAAAACTTGCTTCCTGATTGGCCGGGAGGAGGATCAGTGTTGCAACAGCGAATATTGATTCGCTGTTGTAACACACCAGGGTGGGCTCGGAGCGCACTCTCTGTGACCTGAGCCCACCCTATATTGAAGCCTAATAGAGCCTCTGGCTCTAAGCGAAGCTTCAAAAAAACAGTCCTTCCGCATTGGAATTCATGCGCTGGTGTCCTGAAAGGGGTCGGGCGCATGGATAGGGGAGGCAGCGATTAGCAGGGGGGGGCGTCACCCATCACAGCTCTTGACTTTGCCAGAAAGTTAGGATTCACACATGTCACGTATCAAGACTCTGAACACTCCAAGGAGTGCAGATGTGTTTACATAATGAAAGATAGAGTTTGTGGGCCTCTGGAAGTGGCTGGTGTCATAAAAACAAGAAAACAGGTGCACTTTAACCATTAAGTCCCTCAGAGGAACTTGATGGAGAATAATCTGCAATGGTTATATAGCACAGCACATTCTGGCTCCCAGGGCTTAAAATGGAAAACTTACTAAATTATAATGGATTGTGTCATTCTTTAAAATTTAGGGAGTTAATTAGGCAGCTGAGCAATTAACCAGTGAGAATATATTAAAAAATGATGTGTGCATGGCTCGCAATGTACTGTTATGATTAAAAACCTTTCCATCTCTTTTTTCCCCTTCTCCCTAGAGCTGAATGCTATCTGTCCTTTGCAGGATAAATAACATGTAGCATCCTGTTTAAAGTTCACACTAGCGGGAGTGCTCAGTTTTAAAATTCATATGGCTTCCTAGTTATTTACAGCCCATCGTATTACTGCTCAGCAGGCTAATGTATCATTGTGCTATTGCACTTTCACTCCTACTAATGAAAGAATTGTGATACACATTACCAAGCTCCTGCTGTTTGCATTAGAGGAGGTATCATTTTCCTTCATCTTGTCAAAGTATGTAGGCAGTTGTAACCCTTGCGGTACGCGTGGGACTTCCACCACCGACACTGGAAAGCAATTTAGACCCAGGTCTCTTGCTGCAAGAAATCTGATAAAACACATCAATTTAGTAAGCATACCCCTCTGGGGTATGCTGGGCCATTCCAGGAAACACCCAATTTCTGTTTTGGAGCTCCAGTATAATAATGGGATCCAGAGATGAATTACTGCAGATGAGCAGAGACTAGCCCGCTATGGATTAGAGTCATCAAGACTGTAATTTTACCCCATATCAGAAAATCTTTCTAACCGCTGTTATAATATAGGGCTGAGTTATCCAGCAGTGGATTTTCTTTCTTTCAGGTCTTATGATGATATCAACCTTTTAAAATGACACAGCTGTAACAGTGGATTCTTCACACGAGATAAAACCACAGTCCGATGATGGCCTGATGATTAGTTCGACTTGCCTGGCAATTCTCAGAATAAAACCATTTGGATTCCATTCCAGAGGTTTTATAGCTAGTAAATGTGTATTTATGTTGCTGCATGAGTCACACTACTTCGGCGTTTCACTGTTTACTTTGTTTTTCTTTAAATTATAGATGCAGCTTATTGTTGCGTTGTCACATGATCCGAATAATTCCAACACACTCATCTGAAGATATGACTGCTTATGCAAAAAAAAAAAAAAAACATTACTTGCTAGTTAGAAGTGTACGTAAATCCTAACAACAAATGACGCTTATTTTCTTTCTGTTGCTCTGTTAACCACTTCAGCTCTGAAAGGTTTACCCCCCTTCATGACCAGGCACTGAGTTACTTTAACTGACAATTGCACGGTCGTGGGGCTCTGTACCCTAATAAAAATTTCCTTTTTTTTTCTCCCACAAATAAAGCTTTATTTTGGTGGTATTTGATCACCTCTGCGTTTTTTATTTCTTGCGCTATAAACAAAAAAGACTGTCAATTTTGAAAGAAAAAATATATTTTTTTACTTCCTACTATAAAACATATCCAAAAAAAATTTAAAAAATCTAATTTAGATTTAAAAAAATCCAATAAGCGTGTATTGATTGGTTTGCGCAAAAGCTATAGTCTCTACAAACTATGGGAGGGATTTAGGGACTTTTAATTATGTTAATACTTTTCACTAGTAATGGCGACGATCAGTGATTTTTGCAACATTGCTGCAGACAAATCTGACACTTAGGCCCTGTACACACGATCAGACCGGTCCGATGAGAATGGTCCGACGGACCATTTTCATCGGGTCACCGCTGAAGTGGTCTGTTGGTCTGATGTGCGTACACATCATCAGTCCAAAATCCCATCGGGCCAGAACGCGATGATGTAGAACACAACGACATGCTGAAAAAACAAAGTTCAATGCTTCCAAGCATGCGTCGACTTGATTCTGAGCATGCGCAGGTTTTTGGACCGATGCTTTTGTGTACTAACCATCGTTTTAGTCCGACGGTCAGGTGTCCATCGGACAGATTTTAAAGCAAGTTTTAAAACTGTGGTCCGATGGAGGTCCTTAAGGCCAGTTTCATCGGACCAGTCTGATCGTGTGTACGCGGCCTACGTGATACTTTTTTGGGGACCAGTGACACCAATATCAGTGCTAAAAGAAATGCACTGTCAATGTACTGATGACACTGGCAGAGAAGGGTTTAACATCAGGGGCAATCAAAGAGTTAAATGTGTCCCTAGGGGGTGCTTTCTAACTTTGGGGGATGCACTTTGACTGAAGGAAAACAGAAATCTGTGTTTCCCCTCTGGTAGAATGGTGGACTGCTTTGTTTACATAATCAGACCACCATTCTGCTTCTCTCTGAATGATCGCTGTGTTCCCAATGGACATTGGTTAAGCTGGCCCTGCTGAATGACTCCTGCTGTGTCTGAACACAGCAGAAGCGGGTCTCCAGCATCGCGCACGTGTGCCCCAGACCAGGAAGAAGAAAATCACAAACAGGTACGTGATTTTGCACTAACGGGCAATTAATGTACATTGTGCATTTAACTCCTTAAGGACCACCGCATTTACATTTACGTCGGCATAATGGCACGGACAGGCACATTGGCATACCTGTACGTCCCTGCATAGACATGAGTCGGGGGTCCGGTACTTGCGGCGGTCCCCGTGGCTGCAGGAGCGATCCAGGATGAGGGGGCGGCTGTTTGTTTTTGTCCGCCCCCTCCGGATCGCTCCCAGCCAATCCGCTCCCTCCCTGCAGTGCACTTCCTCTGCCTGTATAATGTAAACACAGGCAGAGGAAGTGATGCAGCTCTCCTCTCGGCGGTATTGTGGTGTACACTGACACCACACACATAGACACATTAACCCCTTCCTATCACCCCCCCCCTGTCACACTGTCACTGATTTCAGTGATCATATATTTACTGATCACTGCATTTAGTGTCAGTGTGACAGTTACTGTGACAGGCAGTTAGTGTTAGGTCCAGGGTAGCCCCCTACCCCCCCCATATAAAGTTTTTTAACCCCTTGATCACCGCCCTAGTTAACCTTTTCACCCCCTATTGCCAGAGTCACTAAGCGATCATTTTTCTGATCGCTGTATTAGTGTCACTGTTGCCGCTAGGTAGCTAGTTTTTTTTATTGCGATTTTTTTTTACTAAAGACATGTGGCTGAATACATTTTGGCCTAAATGTTTGACTAAAATTTAGTTTATTAGATTTTTCTTACCATCAAAAGAAAGCTCTATTTGTGGGAAGAAAAGGACGCAAATTTTGTTTGGGAGCTAAGTCGCACGACCGCGCAATTGTCTGTTAAAGCGACGCAGTGCTGAATTGTAAAAACACCTTTGGTCATTTAGCAGCATTTTGGTCCGGTCCTTAAGTGGTTAAAATGTATTTAAAACTTTAATGAAAAATCACTGGAAAAAAAGCTCATTCAGACCACAAATACTCTTGGCCCACTGTTGTTTTCTACAACATCTGCATTTATTGATGTTTATTTTTTTTTTATTTGACCCTTTTGCTTATAACATAAGGACCTGTATAGTAGGGAGCATATTATGACATAGCAAATATATGTTTTTACAAAACCTATATAAAATATATATATATTTTTTAATTGTTTTATTAAACATTCTGACCATAGATTTTCACTATGGAGTTTACTTTTAACAGGTCTGCCATTGTTCTAGATTTTGTGCATTCATGTATGTGCTGATGCTTTGTATGTGAACTTGGATTTGAGAATGTAGCACATTCATTACTTACAGTATTGTCCACACAGCCAGTATATAAAATACCTTGAGGCGTCCATGTCATAGGAATCAGGAGGCATTACTGACCTTTAATGTCAAGAAGGATTTATTGTATATACCACCCATAGTGTATATTAGCGGAACTGGGCCTCACCATAGCTCTTCATGTTAATGCTGGCCACACACAATCAGATCTGTCAAATCAACAAAATATACTGCCAGTTGTTAAATATGGCTCTTCTTAGCTTGATACTGTTTTTGGAATTGCGGTTTGTGAAGTATTTTTGGTGAGGACAGATCAAATCTTAAAAAAAAACTGTGTGTGGCCACATTAATGTGTCCATATACAAGACATGGTGGTAGGCCAAATCAAGGATCATTGTTTCAATTGTGTTATACATGTTTGTATTGACTCAATGTACATATGGTTTTATTCTAATCTGATTCCACTGTCTCTGGGCATATTTTTGGAGAACAATAGTTATCGATTAGAAAAATCTATCCATTGTGCTTGATTCTTCTAATAAAACTGGTCCTTGGAGTGCTTGCCAATACACGATCACTTGCAAATCTGACCATAATTAGTCTACAGGACAGTTGTTCCTATAGTTAAAATATTTGTTTAGCAGGTAACATGTGGAAACACACTGGGGTTGATTTACTAAAAGCAAACAGAAGCTTACTTTGAAGGGTATTTTCTCTCACCGTGGTGATGTATTATTCATCTTGTTTATTTTAATACCTTGGGTATGTTTTAGCTTTTAATTTTAACAGCATGTTTGCTATTTCCAGGGCTTTTTTTCCTCAAAAAGATGTACTGGAACTCAACCATGACCCCCCCCCCCCACACACACACAACCTCAAAAACTGCATTAAATGGTGGATGTGGTAAAATTTTGCTACACACAGTGGAAGGGTCTTAAAGGGACATTAAATACCATGCGTGCATTACGTACAGATTGCAGAGTTCAGAGGGAGGTATTACACAAAGAGTGCAGAGTTCAGCCTTCTACCACTGTTGCTTACCTCTGCATCCCCCATCCACATCTCACTTTCACCCCTCTTCAGCTCTGACCTCTGCATCCACCCCCCCCTCTACTGTCCCATCTTCTCCCTTCATACTTAAAAGCCTTATCATCTTCCACATATCTTACTTGTGTTGTTGTATTAGGCTGAAGCATCTCCCTTGTCCAGATTTTGCACTCAGTGAGGGCCGATCAGGAGATCAGATCTGTGGGAGCCATTGGGAAACAAGCTGTCACTTGTAAACACAGAAGCAGGACTTTTTCGTTTACTAGTGATAGTGGTGAACAGGGAACATAGGGTCTGAGCCAGAGGTGGTGGAACTGAGTTCCACCAAGTTCCAGCTGAAAAAAAAAGCACTGGCTATTTCCATATTTGTAATAGTTGTATTATTTATGAACAATTACAGGAAAACCTATAAAAAGAGTGAGTCAGAAATGTTAAAAAGTAGGTGTCAATAATCCCTTAAAGGAGTTGTAAAGGAAAATGTATTTTTGCCTAAAATTAATGTCTGCAAGGTAGTGTAATTATTCTGTTAAAAAAACAAGTAAATACCTATTAAATTCCTTCACCTATATCACCTCCGGCGTTCTAGTTTCTGTTCTCTCATTCACTTCCTGGTTTGTGGCTCTCGTTCATGTAAGAACTACATTTCCCAGTATGCATTGCGGCACGCCCAGTAATTCACACCTCCTTGAAATCTCTAAAGCCGTGTACACACGTTCAAATCTATCTGCTGGAAATGGTCGGCCCGACCGTCCCAGCAGACAGATTCAATCGTGTGTACGGGCGAGCCGACGGATTTGGCCAGCCGACAGATTTGAAAGCATGCTTTCAAATCTGTCAGCTGGAAACCCGTCCTCCCGACATGTCTGCTGGTCAGTACGCTAACCAGCAGACATGTCTTCTCGCACACGCGTCGAATGGTTTCGACGCATGCGCGGAAGTGTTTTACTTCCTGGTGCGGTGACGTGGCGGCGTCAACATCACCGCCACGTCAGCACGCCGTCTGCCGGCGGGGATTTTGGTTTGATCGTGTGTACACGATCAAACCAATACGTCCCCAGCAGACAGATTTGTTCAAATCGGTCTGTCCGACCGATTTGAAAAAATCTGTCTGCTCGTGTGTATGGGGCCTAACACATAGAGAGCGTCCTGCCGCACAGATGTAGTTCCCAGGAGGGGGGCGACCACGTCACTGACCACCGCAGTAAAGCTTCCCTTCATGGTGGTAACAATCAGACAAGCAGGAAGTGAACAGAACAGAGAAGAAATAGAGCAACTTCTGAGCAAAAACGAACAATGAAGAAGTGAAAAGAGGAATGTCTACAGGTAAAGGATGCTTATTATGAAAAAATAATGTTTCCTTTAAAACCCCTTTAAGTGCACTACAATGAAATTTCATAAGTATGAACCCAAGGGTATTGACACTCACTTGTAAATAGCTTAATTTTAGCTCAATTGCTAAAACCAGAAAACCAGTTGGTTATAGATGATTTAATGGAGGAACTTGAGTCTTTATGCTCACAATGACTTATTTAACAACATGGAACAAGTAGTACAAATGGCCTGTAAGCCATAAACTATAAAGATGAACCTATTAGCTTTGATCAATTAGCTAAGTTTGTTTTGCGTCAAGGATTCAAACAACTTTGAATAGCTGAGTACTGTGACCAACAAGTTTTCATGGCAACCCCTTTTGTATGATCAGGTAACAGATATACATGCACACAGACATCGTACAAATAAGACTACTTTTCTAGGGTAGTCTATTCTTTGTTTAGCTTGTTTGTTTTGAGTTTTTTATTGCATTTTTTTTTGTTTGTACCTAACCAACTAATTTCACCCTTTCACTCCGGTCTAATTTCACAATTCAGTGCAAATTATACTATCACTACAAATTGTAATGGTCTCATTACATATTTTAACTTTAGGCACCCTGTGATAATTAGCTATATGCATGTTTTTAGTGGACTACACAGTTATGAAGATGGCATATTTATTCATATCAGATAACCAGATGTGTCTTTGTGCGTGGGCACCCAGTAAACAGGCAAGCATTAGGGCAGTGCAGAAACCAGTGTGTCTATTATTATCACGGCAGGTGAAGAATCTTATCTTAGGTGGTCTTTTATAGACAGCATGCGATAAGATTCTCATTTAATGTCTCCTGCTGCTCCTTGCTCCTGTGGACAGTAAAGTATCAGTTCAAGGATGCAGTAACAACATAATCACTTTCCTTCCCATAGGTATACTGGAGCAACTTTGCCTTTAATAATAAGGGTGGAACTTAGCCCTCAGTTGGATTTAACATAGGGGATATGATAAGCACCAAAGTGCTCCTCAGGCAGAGAAGTACATCAAGAGATGATTACACAGCCATGTATATATTATAGTATCACATCCCCAGCTTAATGTAATTTATTGCAGCTTACAAAGCCTTAGATGTGGTGGATGAATTGTTTTTCTTTTTCAGGCTAAGTATATTTTTTTCAAGAACAGAAAATACTTGTTGATCTTGTCCCTAATGCAGTGTCTCTGTGACTTCCTATAAATGGAACTAAAATCTTTGATAATCTTTCTATCCTCCATTCCATGCTATCTTCTATAAACTACAACCACATCCTCCCACCACCACCATCCCTGCTCCTTTGTAATGGAGACGAAGAGATGGGGTATGTTTGGATTCCAAATAAGAGATCCTGCCTATAACACAAATAACTTAATACCTCAATAGATGCAATGGAGGTATTATGTTATTTGTGTTATTGGCAGGATCATCCGATAAATATAAAAGACAGTCTGAAAAAAATTAAAAATAAAGGCCATCACCTTATTTAAAGACTGGTAAGCTGCAATATACCATATATACTAGAGTATATGCCGACCCAAATATAAGCCGAGGCACCTAATTTAACGAAAAAAATTAGAAAATGTATTGACTCGAGTATAAGCCTAGGGTTTGGAAATGCAGCAGCTACTATAAGTGGAAACGAGGGTCAACAGTGTGCATCTGCAGCCTCACTGTGCCCATCTGCAGCCTCACTTTGCCAATGTACCTTTGATCCGCTGTGTCAGTCTTAACTGTTCCGTGCCATCCACTGTAACAAAGCCCCACCGCTTACTCGTCCATGATAGACGGAACACTGATTCCGTTTCCCAGCATTGTTACCAGTGTTCCATCTATCATGGACGAGGAGGCACAGCGGATGGCATGGAACAGTTAAGACTAAGACCAGACCAGTTTCAGTGGACATGTTCGATTGTGTGTACGGCCTTTCGGACCGTTTTCCAGCGGACAAAAGTTTCAAAACATGCTTAGAAACCTCTCCGCTGGAAACCTGTTCGTCGGACATGTTCGATGGTTAGTACACAAAATCATCGGACCAAAATCCCACGCATGCTCAGAATCAAGTCAACGCATGCTTGGAAGTATTAAACTTTGTTTTTTAATCACGTCGTTGTGTTCTACATCACCGCGTTCTGGTCCGAGGGGATTTTGGTCCGATGGTGTGTACGCACATTAGACCACTTCAGCCTGGTCCGATGAAAATGGTCCGTCGGACATGTTTCATCGGACATGTCTGATCGTGTGTATGCGGCCTAACACAGCGGGAGACCCTCACTCGAATGTGCTGAAAAAGTCGTCTTATACTTGAGTATATACGGTAATAAGTTATTAATGGTGTCGGGTTTAGATATGCTTTAACCTATCGGCTGCTGTCTTCATATGTATGTATGATGAAGACTACCCCTTGCAGAAGTTTAAAGTGGAACTAAAGTCCCACTTTCAAAAACTGCAAGCAGGCAGGCTCTTTTTTTTTTATTCCACAAATTTTTTATTGGAAAATACAAGGTGATAACTGTATACATCAAACAGCACCATCAAAAAAATAAAATAACATAAGAATACAGAGATAACCCCACAGTCTAATGTGTACCATAGGGACATAGGCCAAGGTCCCAAGAGAGGGGCCCCAAGCAAGTACTACTGTAACACTTAGCGACACCAACCAAGTCCCATATGTGTTTCTTAAGGGCAATGTGCAACATAGAAATCTCTAGGAAAACCCTCTATATGGACGACCTGTCAGGCCCGTATGACCTCATGCTAGCCCCGATTCATGGTAGCAGTACCCAGTCCCTTATCTGTCGCATGAATCCTCTCACATGGAAAAGGATGAATGAGGGGGATGGGAGGGAGACCGACCCTCCCACCCAAGTCCCTTAACGTTGACAGAAAAGAGGTCAAGAAAGAAAAGAAAAAAAAAAAGAGGGAGAGCAAAGGATAACCAGAAAAGGGAAAGAAGAGAGAGAGAGGGGGGAGGGAAAGAAGAAAAAGAGAATGGAGGGGGGGGAAGAGGTGTCAACTCACCGCCTAATGGGGAGTGAAGTGGGGGGCCCTCTACCCTCGCCGTCCATGTTCTATTGACCTGTACATTCACAGGTTAAGGGTGCATAAGAAAGGCAGACGCCAGTCAGGCAATTTCGCTACGTCCAGACCCATTCGGATTCTGGGTCAGGGCTTGGTATTCTGCTGAGCCTCGGAATTTAAACCACTCACTCAGCAGGCAGGCTCTTTATTGCGAAAGGCATGTCGGACCGTGGAAGAAGAAGTAAGTTTCGTTCCCTTTAGTTTTCCTTTAAAGCCTGAAAAACAGACCCAGAGAGGATGGCTTTTTATCCCACCATTAAACATCTAACACCTGTATTACAGTAAAATGTTGGTTTAACGTAACTATTACCAGGGAATTAGAATCAAAATGAGATGGTCTCACAGTGAAAGATTTCTCGTTCTTAACATGCTTTTCATCTGATCTTAATGCTGACATATTGACTCATGCATATTGCTTCTTTAGATGATCTAGCCCAAGGCTGTTTGATATGTAGATTTTCTTTTCTTTCTCCGATTTTTTTTTTAATAGTGTGTGTTGAGAAGGAGGGAGGGCAAGAATGAGACAAACAGGGAGCCAGTTCAGCTGTATTATAATGTGTCTGTCAATTTGAAATAATTACACTGAAATCACTGAGCTGAGGATTTATTATTTTTTTAATAGAACTCATCAGAGGAACACTGATGCCTGCCTCTTGAATCAGACAAATAATATCTTGCCGGCCTTCCAGTCCCGTCTCTGCCGATTTGTCAAAGATGGCACAAGTGGTCATAAGCTAGGAAGCCAAGAGTGATTGCTAGTAGTGATCAACAGCCAGCACTTAAGTGCAGTGACAAAAAAGAATCTGGAATGAGGAAAGTGTAGGTATTCCCCAGGGGAGATGATTGCTGATTCACTGGACCTTTCGCTGTATTTTTCTTCTCCCTCTATATAACTCTCTGTCTGTCTTTTTTTTTTTTTTTTTTTACATCCTCTCTGAATCATGGTCCTGCTGAGCAAAGATTTATTACCAAATTGCCATAAAGACTGTCATTTCAGAGACGCATGTCTGGAAACGTGTACTTAGAAAAAAAGGAAAATGTGATTTCTAATATTGCAGATAATATTAACTTAGTCTGCACGGCGGCTCGCAATTATGAATAGCTGTGGCCCTGAAATGGAATCTTGAATAGATTTTCTTCTGTTCTGATGTTGCCTGTGTGGGCTTTATGAAAAATAAAGCTGAAAGTCCTTGTTACAATGATGCTCACAAAAGCAGAAAATTCATAATGTAGCTACTAGAGATGGAGGAGTGTGAAGAAGTGGAGGGTAGAGCACCATTCTGAAGAAGACGTGTGTGTCATTATTAATAGAAGATACTCAGCTAAGGTGTTGACATTTACTTAGTCTGCTGGTTAACATTCTAGATTGTGTTGCCACCGGCAAATCTGTTTCGCTTTTGGGTTAGGACATCGGTTGCGTGTTAATATGTCCTTGCAAAGTCCATTTGCATCTTTACTTTAGGTAAAAGCTGCAAATCAATCATGTTTTAGGAAAAATAAAACATTGTAGCTAACCTAAGTTAACAGCTCATCAAGACAGACAAATAATGCTAAGTAAAATTTTGCTCAACTAGGTTATGTTCAGGTGTCCCCCTTTCATAGCCAATGAGCGGGAAGTGCTCTGACAGTTTAAATTGCCTTTTCCTAGAAAGAAGTCAGTTTGTAACATGCAAAGATTTTCAAATACACATAGGTGAATTTGCAGATATTTTATATGTTCATCTGGCTCGTGGCTGATAGTGGGCCTATTACAAATGACATTTTATGAAAATCCCACGGATGTGAGTGGTAAAGGACCTTTTTCCTTCTTCTGGGGAAAAATAAATTATCACTAGTAATATTAGGCCTCGTACACACGATAGGTTAGCCAGAGGACAACGGTCTGATGGACCGTTTTCATCGGTCAAAACCGATCGTGTGTGGGCCCCATAGGTTATTTAACCTTAGGTTAAAAAAAAGCCAACTTGCTTTAAAATTAACCTATGAATTTCTAACCCATGGGTCAAAACCGATTGTTAGTAGGCACGACCATCGGTTAAAAATCCACACATGCTCAGAATCAAGTCGACGCATGCTTGGAAGCAATGAACTTCATTTTTTTCAGCACGTCGTTGTGTTTTACGTCACCGCGTTCTGATACGATCATTTTTATTAACTGATGGTGTGTAGGGAAATCAGACCATCAGTCAGCTTCATCAGTTAACCTATGACAACGATCCTTCAGACCGTTCTCATTGGATGGACTGATCGTGTGTACAAAGCTTTAGACATTTTCTGTGTGTATAACAGTACCTACCGTAAGAGAGCTTGGTACTGCTCTGAATATGAAATATGAACTGCATAATAGAATGCAATGATCTCACAGTTACATTGCATAAAAATATTGGGCTTTATATGGTGGGAATCAGTGGTGGCTGGTGAAAAAATGCCAGTAGCACTTCCCCATCACCCATGGCTTCCCCCTGTTTTGCGGTGGTGGACTACCGTTCTCCCGCTCTCCATCACCTGTGGCTTCGCCTGCTTGGCGGCTTCTTCTGTTCAGCGGCCTCCCGTTCTCCTGCTCACCACGGCGGTGGCTTCCGTTTCCTCCCTCCTCCTCGGCAGCCAATTGGGAGTCTTCTCTTTTCAGCCAATCGGAAAATGGGTTTCACACCTGCTTCTGATTGGCTGTATTGAGGATCAGTGTTTCGACAGCGAATATTATTTTGATGTTGTAAAACACCTGGGTGGGCTCCAGGTCGCATGCTCTGTGACCCGAGCCCACTGTATTTTGAAGCCTATTAGAGCCTATGGTTCCAATTAGGTGCTTGAAAAAATCCCCAGCTGCTGTAATTCATGCGCTCAGTGCCTAAAAAGGTTCCGGATGCATAAAGACATTTGTGTTGACAGTTTGCAAATAAGAACTACTGTTTTTGTGTTTACATGCAGCCTCCATTTTTTTTTATTGGATCATTGTATTAACCTATGCACATATGAAAAGCACACATTTTACATGAAGCTGGACATAGATGGATTGGATTTCAGCTGGTTCAGCAGGGACCTGTCAAGATTCAATCCACCTATGGGCAGGCTGGTTGTACCCAAGTTGATCAATGAACCAGCCAGTCCAAAGCATGAATGTGAACACTGCTCTAGGGTCAGTCTCCCATCTCTGCTTCCACTAACACAGTAACCAGATGCTGGCTCCGTCTATCACGGATTCCAATAGGCAAAAAAAGTCTAGTTGGCCTCATCTCCAGTAAAATCACCTTTATTCCAGCAAATCCATAAAAACTATCCCACAACACAAAGAGGAACAATATCACCAGCTAACATGTTTCATGCTCATTTAGTGCTTAATAAGTGAATGTGAAACTCTTTAGCTGGTGATGCTACTGGACATGCGTCCAAGCAGACTTTTTGTAGATTTTTTTATATGTGATTATTGTCGGCGGCTATAGTGGGAAGGATGCCTGCTGACAGAATACAATAGCACTGTGAAAGAGATTCTCCAATCAACACTGACTGTGCTGATGGGGGAATCGGGCAGCTTTCTTTTCTTCCACCCATGGTCAATCAATTAATTTATGGCTTGCCTTATAGATCTGTTAGGCCGCGTACACACGATCAGTCCAAACTGATGAAAACGTACTGAAGTCTAGTTTCATCGGTCCAAACTGACCGTGTGTATGGCCCATCAGTGTGTTGTCCTTCAGTCCAAAGTTTTAAAACTTGCTTTAAAATCAGACTGATGGACGCCTGACCATCGGTCCAAACCGATTATTAGTACGCAAAAGCATTGGTTCAAAAACCCACGCATGCTCAGAATCAAGTCGACGCATGCTTGGAAGCATTGAACTTTGTTTTTTTTCAGCACGTTGTTGTGTTTTACGTCACCGCGCTCTGACATGATCGGTTTTAGAACTGATGGTGTGTACGCACATCAGACCATCAGTCTGAGAACCAATGAAAATGAACTTCAGTCCATTTTTATCAGTTTGGACTGATCGTGTGTACAGGGCCTTAGTTTTTGCATATCTGACAGATGAAATCTGACTAAAAGTATCCCCAATTCCCATGCTAGGAAGTCCAGAAGTATACATATGGTCGGCTGTTCATTTCTTAGTGATCATATCTCAGTGCATATGGCCAGCTTCAGTCCGTCGTATGTGATGTTTGAATATATCTGTTTCCCGTAAACAAAAAGGCCATGTATTTTGTAGCTAGTCTGCTGGTTAACAGTCTGCACTGTGTTTTTCACTTTTGGGTCAGAACATCAGTTGCGTGTTGATAAGCTTACACAAAGTCCCTTTGCTTTGTCCCTTTGGGACACCTAAATGCTGCAAATTAATCAAATTTCTGGCAAGAATAGAAAACCATTGCTAACTCAGGAGCCTGTGAAAGCAGCTCTAAAAGAGACTTTGGTAAACATATGAAAAATACGAGTTCATGAGGCCAGGGAATTGTGAAGCTTGACTGGACCTGCGTGCTGCCATTGATGAAGAGCGGCCAGTGTTTTTACTTTTTTTTTCATTCTCTGTACCGGTCTTTCAGCTTTTTATGCTAGAGAGGTTGTAAATGAGCTCCTTGCTGTGACGAGGTTGAAGGTCAAAGTGTAGTGCCAGCTGCCTGGCCTGCCACAGAACAATGATGCATCCTTTAACACTGATGCACAGGACATTCCAGCAGAATGTTATACTGAACTCCCGCTAATCTTTTTTCAAGCTAATGTCACCGTTCTACTAAACAGAATTTTTATGGTATCTCATGAAATTAACCTTGCTGCTGCGATTTCCCTTTCATATGTCACCCAGTTTATCAACTTCCTGTTTGCTGGTTAAAGGCAAATTTACTGGAAATGTTTTTCTAGGGATCTCAATATCCTGTAATTTGTCATCCTAAATTATGTTCTCTGTTCCTACAAAGCACTGTGGTGTGTAGGATGCAAAGTAACTTGGCACAGCTTAGTATTGCTGTTACTTTGAAATCTGCACAATAAGAAGAAAGAAGCAATGAGCCATCACATATAAAAAAGAAGGAAGAATAGATTTGGATAAATATACAGCAATACAAAAAATACGACAATAAATAAATACATATATGTGTTATTAAAATAAAATGCAAATCTTTCATATACTAAAAAAAATGTTTTCTTGCTTTGTAGTCTTGAAGGTGGCCTTGCTTGGCCTGGCCTTGCTTGAAGAAAGTCTTGTCTGATGACTTTGCCATCAGTTGTAACGTTTGGGTAGTATTGCCCTGGGAATAATAGCAACAGTTAATCCTCAAACCTCAATGTTAGACAGCTAGTAGTAGTTAGTAACATTCAACTGGACTTCCGTGATGTTGAGGGCCCTTTCACACGTACAGACCGTATGTCCGCATTTTCATCCGTCCGTTTGCGGATGAAAACGGGACATACATGGGTCCCTATGTGATTACACACGTAATTTTTCCGCCTCCGCAAAGATCCGCATTTGCAGATGGAATAAATCCTATTTTTCTTCCGTCTGCCGGATCGGATGAACACGGACATACGGTCCGTGTTCATCCGATCCCCCATAGGGGAGAGCGGAGGGAAGACAGGGCGGTCCCTGCACAGTGTGCGGAGACCGCCCTGTCAGCTGCCAGCTCAGCAGGGATTTTACGGAGCTCAATACTGATCCGCCCCGTGTGAAAGGGCCCTAAGTCAAATGGCTTTCTCAGTTTAAATGAGCAAGAGGAGCATACCCCAATATTTTTAGCCACACAGACATTTTACTGATCTTGAAAATTTAAAACTTTAGACAAGATACCAATTGACTCAGTTTGAAATTTTGGAACAGTTAAGCCTGGTATATACTATGAGTTTTTTTTTATTTTTCCGTTCAAGCCAGTCACTGCACTAACTATACAAAATTAGTGCAGCAATCTCCCCCACTGAACTGTTATGTTCTGACAGGGGGGCACCTGGCTGAGAGCACTGATCAGGAGTCGGTCAGCATTTGTTTTCCAGAGCGATGTCTTCTGACATTCGGCCCATGTGTAGGGTAATTCGGCCTATTGGCTTGCATCGTAGGGTCCAGACCCATAACATCTACTCACCATGGACCAAATTGCAGCGGTGTCTGCAGGACAGAGGATCCAAGGCTGACATCTTCATGTGGATGGCAAAAATGTATTTTAATCCTGTAAGTGTTTTTAATCTTTACATTAAATTTGCCCCCTGTGATACTGCACTTAGTGGCGCTTCCCTTTCCTCTTCCTTCTTGCACTCAACAGAGCTGGCTATACTCTAGGGACAGCAGCCTGAAGTGCTTCATACTCACCCTACAGATTACCTAACCCCAAACACTATAATATTATTATATACATTTCTTCTGAACTGGCCACTGTTGCTGGCTTCCAAGTACTGTTATTTAAAGGGGTTGTAAATGTAATTTTTTTCCCTTAATGCATTCTATGCATTAAGGGGAAACAACATCTGAGTATTTGTGGCCCCCAGCCCCTCGATTACTTACCTGACCCCTCGAAAGTCCGTGAACAAGCAGGCTTCTCGGCCATCTTCCCGGGTCATTCATTGGTTGATTGAAAGCAGCACATCCATTGGCTTGCGCTGCTGTCAATCATATCCAATGACGCGGCTCACCGGGGGGCGGGGCCGGGCCGAGTGATACAATGAGCTGCTATGGCCGGCTGTATCACGGGAGCGCGCCCGCAATAACTCAAAATCATGCAAGCTCTTGAGTCCTTGCGGGGGGGAGACGAGACAGCCGCCGAGGGACCCTAGAAGACCAGGTTCGGGGCCACTCTGTGCACAGTGGAGGTAAGTATAACATGTTTGTTATTTAAAAAAATAAAAAAATTCTTTAGTGATCCTTTAATTTTACTGTTAAAGTTCAGACACAGGGGGTTCATGCCTCTATTGCTGCACTGCATACCTTGCGCCTGTACTTTTAAACTCTGGGCCCATGTGTAGTAGGCCTTATTCTTTACAAAAGTTAAAAAAAAACCTGGGGGTTATGCTACTTAAACAAAGAGAAAATTCCATAATATATACAACACTAGTCTAATATGTTTTAGGAGCCTTTATGCAGCTCCTAACGTCTCCAAAGAGCCACACAATAGGGCTGATTTGCTAAAACTGGAGAGTGCAAAATCGAGTGCAGTCATGCATGGTGGCCAATCAGCTTCTAACGTCAGCTTGTTCAATTAACCTTTGACAAAAAAAAAAAAAAAGCAAAAACTGGAAGCTGATTGGTTTCTATGCAAAGCTGGGCCAGATTTTGAACTCTCCAGTTTTAGTAAAACAACCTCAATAATTTCACGTCTGCCAACAAAAAGTCACAATAAAGAATGACAGTAATGCAAATCGTGCCTCTAAGCTAGTAAAGATTTCAGTAAAGTTTATTAACATAACGTGTGTTGAAAGTACATTTTTTGTAGTTTTGAATAAAGTAGGGAAATTATATTTTATTGTTATCTGTGTCTCAGGCCTCGTACACACGATCAAATCTGTCTGCTGGAAACGGTCTGCTAGACCATTTCAGCAGACAGATTCGATCGTGTGTACGGGCGACTGACGGATTTGGCCACCCAACAGATTTCAAAGCATGCTTTGAAATCTGTCGGCTGGGAACCCGTCCGCCCGACATGTCTGCTGGTTAGTATGCTAACCAGCAGACATGTCTTCTCGCACACGCGCCGAATGATTTCGACACATGCGCGCAAGTGTTTTACTTCCTGGTGCGGTGACGTGGTGCGTCAACGTCACCGCCACGTCACCGACACGTCAGCGCACTGTTTGCTGGCGGGGATTTTGGTTTGCTCGTGTGTACACGCGAACAAACCAAATTCCAAGCAGACAGATTTGTTCGAATCGGTCGGTCCGACCGATTTGAACAAATGGATTGCCTCGTGTGTACGAGGCCTTACTGTGGATACAACAGTAAGATAAGGTGATCTTTTGCTTTTCGTCATTACAAGTCTGAGGCCGCGTACACACGGCAGAGAACCTCGACGGGCGGAACACATCGTTCCGCCCTGTCGAGGTTCTCGGCCGGCCGTCAGATTCGGCGACCAGCCCGTCGGGAAAGGCGACCAGCCATTCATCCTGACGGGCCGTCGAGAAAATAGAGAACCTGCTCTCTATTTGCTCGATGGGTTTCCCGACGGGCTGGGCTCGCCGAATCCGTACACACGGCCGAGGTTCTCGGCAGAATGAGGATCCCAGCGAGGTTCTCGCTGGTTTCTGCCGAGAACCTCGGCCGTGTGTACGGGGCTTGATAGGGGGTTTTCCCCACTTTGGAGAGTTTTCTCTCACTTTTGGTTGTGTCTATGGGACAGGATGTTAGGAATGTTCTCATATACTCAAACCTTCTATCCACAGAAGGCTAGAAATGTTATATTGTACTATTCTGCATTAATAAAAGTATAGATTGTAAGAGACAGAGTAGCAATTCTGACATAGCAAATACCTCGGTAGAGGTTGCATATTGAATATTACAAAAACCCCCTCGCCTGGAGTTCTGTTTTAACAGTGACTACAAGCTGGTGAAATCTAGACATTTGTTATTTTATCTGTTCCTTTTTCTAGGGTAGTCATTGTTACCTTCAAGATGTAGAGGCTCAGAATACTTCTTTCCTTTTGATTGGCTACTGACTCCTGATTACGATGCAGGGTACATAGTATCTCATTGTATTTTTGTTAGTCTTGCCAAAAGTCAACCTAATTTAAGAAACATTTCTGCTTTGAAGAATCAAGTTACTGAGAGAGGAACAAATCAGCAGTCATTATGTGACCAAGATGTGAATATAATGTAGATGGTCACTGAGGTAGTAAAACTGAATCCTGGCTCTGCAAGAAGCTGTTTAAATT